>JAQOWM010000799.1:0-600000 GCA_029041755.1 Resseliella maxima
ATTCCAAAAATCACACACAAAAGAAAATTCAATAGATATGAAGAAGATACATTTTACAATCTTTTAGTGCAGTTGAATCTTTGTCCGAAGAGAGAAAGCAAATTAAATTCAAAAGTAGAAGCAAATATTGAACCAAGTGAATTTCGAAAACCCAAAGGACGTGGTAAATGGACATATTGGCGAGAGTTTATCAATGAGAAAAAAATATTAAGTGCATGTGGAAAGCAAAAACAATATGACTTTAGTTTTGTTAGTGATGGTGAAGCAGTTTGTCTTCAATACAACAATGTAAAGAGAAAGCGCTTAGTGATGAAAAAAGACATTTGCATTGATAACATGAAGAAAAAAATAACGGATAATGAATACAATCTAAAAATTGGACTTGATCCTGGTATGAAATGTTGGTTAAGTGGTGTTATTATAAATTCAGAAGAAGAAACAGAGGAATTATTAAAAATATCTCCTAAAGATTATTATCATATGATTAGTGACAAGAAACGACAAAAAAGATTAAAATCAATAACAAAAGAATTTGAAGATAGAGCAGCAGCAGATAGAAATAATCGAGACATTTATGAATTTGAACCATCACCAAACACCAAAAATGGATGGATGTATTATATTCAACATCGCCTCAAAGTAATGAACGACGGAATTGATGCATGGTGTGATAAAAGGTAAGATTTGAAATTGTGTTTCAAATATTGAATACTCTCGATTGTGTTTCAAAACACAAATGATTCCGATTATGTTTTTAATGATAAATTGTAATTATTCAACAGAGTTGCAAAACTTGATCTCGATGCACATTTTGCCAAACAGAAAACAATCGACAAAATTGTGAACCGATTTGTTGCGAATGATAATAGCCTTGTTTGTATTGGAGGTGCAAATTTATCACCCAACTCTATAATTAAAAAACAACGCCGATGTCCAGGGACCAGAAAATTAGCCGTCGCATTGAAAAAGAAAAGAAATACAGATGTAATGTTTGTAGAAGAATTTAAAACATCACAAGTATGCGGCAAATGCTTACAACCTTTTGAAGAAATTCATCGAGAAGGAAAAGCAGCCTGAAATACGAAAGCAAGTCGAAATAAATTGTGCATCAATTGTAAAGGAAGTCATCGTGATATGCACACAGACGGGTGATGCGCAGTTTTACTGCACAATTTTGCAGAGAAGAGTTTTCTGCACAAAACAATACAGAAAACTGGTACAAATGTGCAGAAAACTGGCACAAATTTGTGCCATGGAAGCAGCAAAAGTCGTCATCAGCAATAAAAATGCACGTGCATTAATAAAACAACGTCAACAACGAAACGAACGCCAAGAAAATCAACGCTCATTGTCGAAAGTTCGACGCTTCGACCAGAACTCATCGAATTTTCAAAGCAAAAGCAAAAATGTTTCATGGCATCGTGATGTTTATGTAGGACGTGCAATTCTTTATAAAGGTAATGATGGAAAATTCACCTAGTTCATAATTGTACATTTTGAATTCTTTTTGTTTTTATAATTGTTAATTTCAATTTTTTTGTCGCAGACATGTGCATATTGAAAAATATCGAAATTGCTGAATCGTTGAGAAGACCACCACCAAAAGCAAAAACTAACAACGAAACTACTCATAATGACGATGCGAATGAGACAAACAGCACGAGAAAGCGGAAAAGAGTCGAGTGCAATGCAAAAACAACAACAAAGAGACAAAGAAAGCAATAACAACATCAAAGATGATATAGCTTAAGAATTAGTTGACATAAAAGAAAAACAGCAACATTTGTTGCAATGTTTGATTTCCAAATGGAAATGTAACACTAGTCCAAAATATAGTTATACTTGGACCATTAAGATATGTGTCGCAATTAATACTTTATAAAATTAAGTATTCGCGTAATTTTTTAAAGTACTGTAGTGTAACAGATCCTAATGAAAATGACTATACTAAAAATTTGACATTTTTGTTCAAGCTACTTGTTTTTGTTAGTAAGAAAAATAATTGGTATTTTATATGAGAATTGTTAATTTTTTTTAAAATAAGTTATTGCAATAATAGTTGCAGAGTAAGTTTTTTGTATGGGGGAGTGATTTTCCGCTTCCTCATTTCTGTAATTTTAACAAATAAAACATACATTTAATATTCTGTTATAGGTTTACATTGATTGTGATATCTTTGGACACCAACCTAACAAATTTTTACCAGTTTTGCGTGGTACACCAGTATACTGTGTGACTCAACATTATGTTGCTGAGATGTTAGCAATATGAAAGAATGTTGTTATTTTAATAAAATTTTTATGAAAAAGCGTTTTGTTTATTTTTTATGAACTGTTTATGAAACAAATTTTCTTCAAAATGAAGAGTTTAAACTCTAAAAATATATATATGAATCCAGCTTTGATTACTACTATCATTAGTTTTTATTTTTTCAATTCAGTGATGAATGAGAGAGTGAGAGAGTGAGAGAGGTAGAGAGATAGAGATAGAGAAAGATAAAGATAGAGTGGAATACAAACAATGTTCGATTTCATTCTCACAGGCTGATGTGTGTATGTGTGTGGACATGAAATGAAATAAAATGAAATGAAATGAAATAGAATGGAACTTCAAGAGCTTTATAAAGCATTTTTGACGTTTTTTTTCACATTGAATACATTAAAATCAAAGAGAATATTGCATCATATAATGTACATTTTGTAAATTAGTAGTAGTACAATTTTCAATCAGATTACTTCGTTTTTACTTTAATTGGTCTTAGATCGCGGTTTGCTGATAATATGAGAGCAGTGTTACTTTTATTATTTGTAGAATTATTAATGTATGTTATTCAAAATACATATTCAGTTCAATGTATCGATCAGAATATTGAAGAGGAAGAAATTCGCGCAAGGGCATGGTTGGATGAACTTAATGATGAACTTAATGAGCGAAAATGTAAACTTGTTACGGCAGAATGGATCTACTCAACTAATATAACGAAAGAGAATGAACAACGAAAAGACGAGATATTTACCGAAAATGCTGAATTTTCTAAAGTATGTATTCAATAAATACTTTGTAACTGATTGTCTTATTTTATTGAAAAAATAATTTTTTCTAGGAAAAAGTAAAAGAAATATCAGAATTTAATTTCAATGCATACAATGATGAACATCTTAAAAGACAATTTAAAAGTATAACAAAAGTAGGATATTCAGTACTTCCAGAAGAAAAGCTAACGAAGTTAAATCAGGCTAATAATGCTATGCAATCGAATTTTGGAAAGGTGCATATTTGTTCATATACAAATAGAACAAAATGTAACTTGCAATTAGAACCAGGTAAAAATTCAGTTTCGAACATGCTTTTAATTTTCTTGATTCCATTTTTTTTAATATAAACAATTAAACAATTTCAAGAAATTACTGAAATCCTGTTAAAAAGTGAGGACCCAGAAGAGTTAAAATATTATTGGACTCAGTGGTATGATTTGGCTGGAACGCCAACTCGTGAAGATTTTGAAACATATTTACAATTGAATAAGGAAGCAGCTCAATTGAATAATTTCACGTCAGGGGCAGAAGCGTGGTTATCAGAGTATGAAGATGAAACAATTGAAGCGCAAATGGAGAATATTTTGGAAGAGATTCGCCCATTGTATCAACAGCTGCATGCATATGTTCGTCATTCTTTGAAGCAAAAGTACAATGATCTTATTGTTGAAAAGGGTGCCCTTCCTATGCATCTATTAGGTATAAAGCTTGTAGTCAACTGAATTTATAATCGCTAAATAAAGTACCTCAACGCATGAAATTTATCTGATAAATTTAATGATTAAATTCAGTTAGTGATTATAAATCGAACTGAAGATATTCTCTGAACAGGTAACCTTTGGGCTCAAACATGGGATTCCGTGTATAAATATACAGCTCCATATCCAAATAAAAAGTCAAATGATGTTACTGACGAAATGATTGCGCAAAATTATACACCTCTGCAGATGTTCAAACTTGGCGAAAAGTTCTTTGAGTCATTGAACATGAGTTCATTGCCACAGTATGCTTCATTATGTTTTCTAACCAAATGTGCATATATAAATAAATATTTGAATAAATGCCGTAGATCATTTTGGGATCGAAGTTTGATTGAAAAACCAACCGACGGCAGAGAACTGATTTGCCACGCATCCGCATGGGATTTCTTTAATGATACAGATGTTCGAATAAGTCAATGCACTCGAGTTAACATGGATGATTTATTTACAGTTTTACACGAGCTAGGACATATTTACTATTTTTTGCAGTATAAAGATCAACCAAGTGTTTATCGAGATGGAGCGAATCCAGGTTATTACATTTTTCAAATTAATCTATTTCATTGATTTATATTTATGTGCTTTATTATGAAGGATTTCATGAAGCTATTGGAGATGTTTTTGCTTTATCTGTATCAACACCAAAACATCTACAAAAAATTGGCTTATTAAAAGAGTATGTGCCTGATGAAGAAACAATGATTAACGATCTTTACAGAAAAGCCTTACAAAAGATTGTTTTTCTACCCTTTGCTTATTCGATCGATAAATATCGTTGGGCTTTATTTCGCGGAGAAGTTGAACCTGAAGAATTTAATTGTGAATTTTGGAAAATACGAGAAATGTCATCTGGCATTAAGCCTCCCATTCAACGCTACAAAGAAGATTTTGATCCACCCGCCAAATTTCATGTTAGCGCCGATATAGAATATTTGCGGTAATATTCCTTTTCATTTAAATGATAAATCATAAGTTAAAAGAAACATTTTTGACAGATATATGGTGTCTTATATTGTTCAATTCCAAATCTACAAAGGTGCTTGCATTTTGGCAGGTGAATATGATCCAAACAATGCTAACCACAGATTATCGGAATGTGATATATATGAAAGTGCTAATGCTGGAAATGCTCTAAAGTAAGACAAATAACCATACTTTACCTTTTTTTAATAATTCCATTCATTAATTTAATAATCCATTGTAGAAAAATGTTGTCACTAGGATCATCAAAGCCCTGGCCAGATGCACTAGAAATCATTACGGGTCAAAGAAAAATGGAGGCGAACGCATTATTAGAATACTTCATGCCTCTTCAAAATTGGTTAGAAAAAAAAGAATAAAGAGACTGGAGCACACATTGGATGGATTTCGGAATTTCGTAAGTGGAAAAAAGTGATAATAAATTTCTTTGATAATTCATATTTTTCTCTTCGTAATAGAATGCAAATCGAAAGCTGAGTAGACGGCATTTTTATATCAGACTTTATTCATGAAACGAATACAGTTTGAAAACCTTACTGAATGCAATGTATTACCATTTTTTCTTTTATCTTATTATTTTAATATATGATTTGTACTGAACAATAAGCTGCACAAGTACATAACCGTGGGAAAAAGACTCATGACTTTTAACACATTCAAAATTATATTTTCACTACACTAACATTACGTTAAGCGGTAATAATGAAAAAAAAACACACCCATATGGAGTCAACATTTGAACTCACTACGATTCATTCTAAGTTTAGTATTGAAGTTTAAAACACAATTTTCTTAAATTCTAGTGATTTATATTCTTTATTTTTCTGAATAAAATGAGTAAATTGTATATGGAAGTGATATTGGTTTTTTTAATTCTATTTTTGAAAATGGATTATCAATTTAAAATAAAGGCTTTTCCTCAACTTGATATACCATCAAATGTGCCAAATTATAGAAGGAATTTAACAGCAAAAGAAAGTCAAAAATATTTCGGAAATAATGGTCACTTCGATAAAACAATTAGTGAGCAGTCCAATGAAGTTGGAAGTGAGCATTATGATAGGGACAGAAGTAATAGATTTGGACCACCGTACACCGAAGAAAACGATCGACGCTACTATACTAATAACAATGGCAACTATAATGCAAGATATTTCGATAAAAGTGTCAATAGAGAAAATAAAGATTTTGATGACGATGATAAATATTACGCTCAACCGCGATCACCTTATTACATTAGCGAAAAACAGCGTATTCGCAATGGTTATCGAGACTATTATTCCACAGTGCGTGAATATACAATAAAATAAACTATGATTATATTTCTAACAGTAGAAATACTCTTTTATTTTAGTACAATCAATATAATGATGTTCCCAATACATACGATAATAAAAATCCGTACAGCCCACGATATTCGGAAAATGATGGAAGAATTCGTAATAGTAACTATTCTAATTACAATTACGATGATTTCAGCAACCAGAATTTATATACGAATAGAGATTATGAGGAATATCGTTTTGATTCAGAACGTAGAAATCGTATTGAAGATGCAAATCTATGGCGGATACTAAATGATGTAGATAAATTATCATCTTCTGAGTGTTTTCTCAATGTGGCTGCACAATGGGATTTTGAAACGAATGTCAATGAAGCAAGTCAACAAGAATCGGTTAGCTATGACCTTCAATAAGAAAAATAGTATAATAATGTATATAATAGTATTCATGTCAAGAAATCATGTGCTTTTGCTTTGCATGCAGCATACGCAAATACATATAGATAAAAAAAAAATTATCATATAAAAAAAAAAAAATTATTCTATTATCATATTCAAGTTGCAATCTTCTACCATTCGTACTTTCGATTTCTATTGTGGGAAAAGAAGTTCACATAATTATCTATCATGTGAATTTAAACAATGCGTACGTACAATGAAAACTTAAAAAAGACTGTTGTTACATTATGAAAATGTATAAAGTTCATATATGAAAAATCAGAGGCTACTCGCTACATATGTTTTCAATATAAACTTGTTTTTTCATTTGTTAGATTCTAGCACAGCAGAGATATTCACAGTTTCAAAGAGAATTGTGGGAAAAAATTCAAACGATTGATAAAAGTCGAATTTATGATGATAAACTATATCGCCAAGTACGATTCATGTCAATAATAGGTCCAAATGCACTTCCACCTGACCAATTTGATCGGGTAAGTAGTGTATTCAACAAAATTTGTTATGAAACATCAAATTTGATTTTTTTTTCAAATTCCATCATAAAAGTACAATAGAATTATAAATGACATGTTGGCTATCTATAATAAAGCACAAATATGCGCTTTTGATAAGCCTTTTGATTGTGGATTAAAATTATATCCGGATTTGAAAGAAATAATGGCTAGAAGTCGTGACTGGGATGAGCTTGTGTATGTTTGGGGAGAATGGCGTCGAAAATCGGGCGAGAATATGAAAGAACTCTATGAACAATTGGTTGATTTAACAAATGAAGTTGCGAATTATAATAGTGAGTTCTTCATTCATCAATGCATTTTATAATTTTTGAAAAATAATATCATGTTTTTATAGATTTTAGCAATGCAGCTGAATACTGGACGTTCCCATTTGAATCATATGACATACGAAAAGATGTTGAAACAGCATGGAATGAAGTTTTGCCATTATATGAATTAATTCATGCGTATGTACGACGAAAATTACGTGAATTCTATGGGCCGCAACGTATATCCAGGTTTATTTAATGAAAAAAACATAATCTTTATACATTTTAATTGATTTATAAATATTTCCATTTGATTTTTAGGAATGCACCATTACCAGGTCTATTGAATGAGATAAAAAAAGTCTTTATAATTTTTAAAAAGACTTCAAGCTTATTTCAATCATTGTTTTTCTTAGATCATGTGCTTGGAAATATGTATGGACAGTCTTGGTCATCAATAATTGATATTACAATACCCTTTCCTGGCAAAAGTTTCATTGATGTAACACGGGAAATGCGTGAACAGGGTTATACACCGCAAATTATGTTCAGAATTGCAGAAGAATTTTTCCTTTCAATCAATATGACGGCATTACCTACTGATTTTTGGTTAGAATCTATATTGGAAAAACCTCCACCAGATCGCCAATTGCTTTGTCAACCGTCCGCATGGGATTTCTGTAATCAGAATACATACCGGTAATTTTTTTTTAAATGATATTTTGGTTCTATGTATCTTGAATTTGTTTTTCTCTCAACATTAAGAATTAAAATGTGTACAAATGTAAATCATAAAGACTTGATCACTGTTCACCATGAAATGATGCATGTGCAATACTTCCTGAATTATCGTCATCAGCCAAAAGTATTTCGAGACGGTGCTAATTCCGGTAAGAACATATTTTCCATGTTGATATATGTAATAATTAATACTTAAACACGTTGGTACGATTTGATTTTATTTCCTATACCCATATACTTCCACATTCGTTAGATGGTTTTTTTTTAAATAGTTACAACTGTTTTCCATTGCTATCGATTCGCTGCTTAGTGTTTTTTTAATTACACCGTTGTGAACTTGTACGATTCAGTTTTATTTCCTACTTTCTCCTTTCAAATTACTCGTAAAGTGTTTTTAGCTAGTTTTGATAATTGGCAACATATAATGCAAATTGTTGAATATTGTTATTTGTACGCTAAATATTTGATAACAAAGTAAAATTTAATGATTATACTATTAATTATTGATTATACTTGATTATTTATCAAAGAGTTTGGTTTCATTCCATTTCCATATGACTACCATATTAATTCGTATAGAAAAATCAGTACAAAAAATGCCAGTAAATAGCGCTACTTACTTTTAAAAAGTAAATAAAAATAAAACAAGAATGTATCTGCGATTACATACTCATTTTCGAACATATTTCCAATAAGTTATTAAATGTTTTTCGTTATTCGTTATCTGCTTCACGCTAACTTAATTTCATTTCGAAAAATCTATTGGTACAAATTAAAAAAACATTTTAGCTCTACAAAATTGGCATGTTGAATAAATGGAATATTTTTTATCAATTATATTTTCAGCATTTCATGAAGCTTTGGGTGATGCAATATCACTATCGATTTCTACGCCAAAGCATTTACAGACACTGGGTTTAATTCAAAGACCTGTTGATGATACAGCTCATGATGTAAATTTTCTATTTTCATTAGCAATGGATAAGGTATTGTGTGGGCATTAAGTTATTTGACTATATTAACTTATTAAAAGAGATCCACTATTCTAGGTCGTATTTTTACCTTTTGCATTGGCAATGGATGTGTGGCGATGGGATGTATTCAATAAGAATGTCGTTGCTGACCATTACAACTGTCACTGGTGGCTTTTAAGGTATCTTAGCAATATAAATTTGTCCATAAGTTTAATCTATAGTTTACAAATAAATGAACAATCAACATTCCTGAATTTCATTAGTTTTTGAAAAATAAAATCGTTTTCGTAGTATGTAGACGATTATTAAATAAATATTTATTTTTATCATTCAAAAGACGGTTATTTATGCATTATTTCAGAGAACGTTATGGTGGCATCAAACCTCCCGTCTTGCGTTCAGAAATGGATTTTGATCCGGCAGCAAAGTTTCACATTCCAGCAAATATACCATATATTCGGTGAGTTTTTATTATATTTTATTGAATAAGTTAAAAATCAATCTTGGTGATCAACAGTTGTTTTATACGTTTCATTCAAGTAGAAATGAAAAAATTAAAACAAATATTATAGTTATGTTTTGTATGTAAATATTTTGATTTATTTGCAAATTCCTTATGTGAGATAAAATAACAATTGTTCATGGTCTTTATAAAAAAAACACTTAACATATATACAAATATATATCTATCATTCCCGCTTCTATATGATTTAAAAAATTTCGAAACTGTTCAGAGGTAGAGCTTGAAATGTGGTTTAATTGAGAGAAATACAGCTAAGATTTTTGTAGTGTTGGATTGGCATTGTAACCAACGGACAATCCTTGCATATCATTAACTGGTTCAGGAGTAACACTATTACTTAAAGCACTCGCGCTTCCTTTTCCATCAACAGGAATGTTTATTTTCTCAATGTAATTAAATGGTTTTTCGACGTTTACTGGAGTAATTTTTTCTAGCTCTATCTTTTTCTCTTGTTCAATTAAAGTTTTTACAGGGAATCGTACCTTTTTCACAAAAAAAAAATTATGATTATTCTATTCTTTTATCATTTGAATTGGAAATATCCTCCGAATATTTCACCAACCTCTTTCACGTTTGGCACATGAATCTAAAAATAAATTGTGCGAGATTTCTCTATCAATATTTATTGAAATATATTTAATACAAAGAGAAGTTTTTTAATAGAAGTAGTTTTTATGTGAACATTTTATACTTTTTTATGATTCACTTTTTTCCAAATAAGTTTCGATTGTATACTAAAATATACTCACATATCTTTCAACTGGAAATGTTACTGCGATAGGCACGTTAACTAAAAATGAATAGGAAAAATATTGTTTTCTATTATGTAATATTATTTTTATATTAACAAAATTATGTAAACTTGTCAAAATAATCTGATTAATAGTTTTTCTGTTAAAAAAATTTGTTCAAAATAATCTTGAAAATGTTTAACCAAAAGAAAAATAATAAGAAAAACGACAATATTTACCTGGAATACCAACTGGCTTTGGAACTGTTAGTGCGAAACATGAAGTATTACAAATTATAAATTAGTTTCCGAAATATTTTAGTTAAATTATAAACATGAGAAATTGATTAGAAAAAAATTACCTTCGTAAGGAACTGGTCGTTCGACTGTATAATTTGAAAAAAGAAACACATAAAAAATTAAACATAATTGGTGAGAACAAATGTGATCAATGCATTAAGCATTTTACAATGAGAATCAAATTAAAAATTGTTCCACTTAGATTTTTGGCAATAAATCTAAAAAATAATAAATTCACCTGCAATTGGTACAGCGTAAGGTACTTTTTTTTCAATTTGTACTAAAAGGAAGATTATAAAAATTAGAATTTAAATAAAGATTCTGGGATTCTAATTGGGAAAACACACTATAAAAAGATTCACTTATATACGAAAGGTCCATGTAAAAGGTTCATTCAGAATCAGGATAAGTTTTAACAATTTGGACATATTTGAATTATGGATAATATAAAATTTGATCATTATCAATAATACATACATACGGTGCCGTATTTGCCCGGGGCGGCATTCGGTTAAGGCGGCAAAATGAAGAAAAAAAATTATAGTAAATATATAAAAAAACAACAACGAAATCATGATGAATTTTTTTTGGAGATGATTCTGCGGGAACGGCAAAAGAGTGTTCACAAAAAAAAAAACGATTCGATAAATGAACACAACACAAATAAGAAGCACAAAACGCAAAAAACAAGTCTACTATGTTAGCGTAAAGGCTGCTGCCCTTATATTGTTTATTTTCAGTTTAAATTCAGATTGATTATTGTTTATTGTTTATAAAAAAAAGTGTATCCGTTATGTACTGTGTTGCAAATTGTTGCGCTGTTCATCAGATGCTCAACATAAACTAGTTTGAAATGAGAATTTGTAACGAATGCACAACAATTGGGATTAGTTATTTTTCATTTATTTTGTCTCAATTCGTTTATTATTTAAATCGTTTGTTTTGAAACGGACAAAACATTCTGGTCTCTATTATCGAGAACAGAAAAAGAAACGTGATGAAGAAGTCAAATCATTGCGTAATTCAATAAATCGAATGTTTAATCGAGAGAATGCACAAGATAAACCACCGATTATATCAAATGAAACTGGAGGCAATGAAGTTGAAAAATCACCTGAAGACATAAATGTTTCACACAGTCAAAATATTCAAAATGAAAAAAACATCGATGAAAGTAATATATTTTCGAATATAGCAAATGTAGATTTTTTGAATCCATTTACATAGCCAGATGATATTTCAAACAAAATTCGTGAATTCATCGTTGATTCAGTAGAATGTCTGCCAGTTTTGCATACAAATTTTAAATTTCCACAAAAAAATGGTCGTTGCTTCAGTGCTAGATTGTATTACAACACAAACGCTAATCAAAAGGTTCATGGCTTGTTTATTCTTTTAGTGGTGATTCGGTGTTCTGTTTTTGTTGTGTTTTATTTGATCAACACAAAACCGTTTGTCAACTCCTGGAATTGGTTTTTCTGATTGGAAACATATTTATGAAACGCTGTGTTCTCTCGAAAAAAGTCAAAGTCATGCGTTTGCTTTGGAAACAATTACGGAATAGAAACATAATAGAACTACAATCGTTTCGTACCAATCAAAAATGATACAAAATGAAATGGAACATTGGAAACAAGTTTTTTTACAGTTTAAACAATGAGGCAAATTATGGTGATAGACAAAATTTAACGCCCTCTACAAACGTAAATGTGACGACCACATAACATCAATAGATACTGTTTTCCAACTTTCTTAGTGAAGACACACACCGATATGATATTACATGTACATTTGAGTGCGATTGTAGATGGCGTTGAACTTGTGTGTGATTTAGTTTCACAATTGAAATTATATGTTAATTTGCCTCATTGGTTTAAATTAAAAGACAAAAATTAGGGCGGTAAAATCACATTTTGCCCAGGGCAGCAAAATTCCTAGATACGGCACCGCATACATAATTATGTATTGAGAATCGTTATGATGCATTAAAGTTCATTGGGGGCATTCCCCTATCACTGCAATTTAGTTAGAACTTGAACTAACGTCAAAATCAAAAAAAATTCCTATAGAACTTCAATACTACAAACAAATTGGCGCATCCATTTCAGTTGTCAATTGTTTATTGCACACATAGATGAAGATTTCATCTTTGCTATGTCAATTGTCACGACAAACGGATTATACACAAATACGTACACGAAGTAGCAGGATTCTTAAAAATGTTTCCCTTTCATTAAAATATGTACTGGAGAAATATATTTAAGAAGAATTTTACACCATTGACAACTAAAATGAATGCGACAATTTGTTTTTAGTATTGATATTTCAATACATTGCAAAAAAATCCTATAGGATTTTTATATTCATTTTGGTGTTAAATGCCAAAAAAATCTCATTTAAAGTTAGTTCAAGGTCTTACTGAAATACAATGATGATTAAAAATACCTGGAACTAATTTTTCGGTCTTTACGGCATATGGTTTTGGAATCGGCACAGCTATTGGTCGGTCGACATATACTAGAATTGGCATTAGATTTGAGAGTATATAGTTGATCTTATAATAGATTATATTTTGAATACCTTTTACAGGATACTTAACCACACGTTCGACTGGAACTCTATAATATAAAATAGAACATAAAGGTCTGTCTTTGTATGGATATTAACTGAGGTTTTTCTTTTTAAACAATGTAGATGAGATCGAAAAAAATCTCAACTAATTAGCTATTGAAGTAGAAAAAACTTACGGATGAGGCACCGCAATGGGGACTGGTATTTTCTCGTATTTCTATGAATGAAAGTAACAAAGTAAATTTCATTTGTCGTAAATTTTCAAATGTGTTTTACCGGCGAACCTTTATTTCAACTTGAAATGGTTTTGCATAGGGAACATTTATAGGAACGGGAATCTATATAAATTTAAGCAAATAGCGTAGTTTGATTAATAATTATATAGAAAAATCATGCTTGAATTTAAATGAAATTCAAATGAACATAAAATTATAATATTAGTATAATGAAATTCAGATCAATGCCAGTTGTTAACAGTTATTGACAGTTATAAGCAAAGTCAAAAGTCAAATCGCTAAAGAGTACCTATTCAGGAAAAAGTTCAGAAGAACATACCTTCCTTTCAATCGGATATGGATGAATTTCTTTCATAATTATAGGGACAGGCTGGATCTCTGGAACCCTAATTACATAGGGGACCTTATTAAAACAAGAGAAAATGAAAAACACATCAATTTATCTGATAAATTCATTCGAAGTTATGACTTTGTGATTGCAGACTTTCTGATGAAAACATTTTTTTAATAATGTTATCAAAAAAAAATCAGTTCTATATGTATTATAATCTTCTTCTATGACTTAAAATCATACAGTTCTTTATTATAATACGGAATTTTCACCAAAATACGCACGTATGGGTAAATTTATAAAATTAAATTTATTTTTCAGGATTTACCTTTTTTTCAAATGGTACAGGGTGCGGAATATGAATCGGCACCTGAAATAATTTTATACAGATGTTCAATTATTCTTTTTCCCATTGAGAAAATCAATAATAAGATAATTAGATGTGTTTTCAATGTTACAGCTTACTTTTATAATCTGAAATGTTAATTGTTCGAAATGAGTTAGTTATTTTGAAAATTAATGAAAATATTTCAATATAAAAAAGATAACATTCACCAATTTGGAAGATATAGATTGATTTATTTGAATTTATTAAAACACTAGAAAATCATACATTTGAGTAGTGATGATTAACATTCCTAGTAAAAAATTTGGAACATATAATTTTCAACCATATATATTCAGAAAGGAAAATAATCCATTCCAAATTTGACAAAATTAAAATCACAGTTTGAATCTCGCTCGGAGATTTCGTTTTGTATTTTAAATATTTTTTTATATTTTCCAAATTGGCACACTCAATTTTATGAATAATTGTATATATTTCACAATTGGAATACATTCTCACCTGTTTTATTGCCACAGGAACCCTACGTTCCACTGGAACCGGTGTTATAATTCCCACTCGTAC
Source organism: Resseliella maxima (assembly GCA_029041755.1). NCBI lineage: Eukaryota > Metazoa > Arthropoda > Insecta > Diptera > Cecidomyiidae > Resseliella > Resseliella maxima. The sequence goes on from JAQOWM010000799.1 coordinate 14,598, forward strand.
TGTCAATTATTATTATTATAATTATTATTTTTACATTTATTGGAAAAAACAGAAATTCAAAGAAACAGTGCACATTTTGAATTTTCTTCCAAATGTTTGGAAGTTTTTTAAATTCATTAATTATGTAAATGATCATTATTATTTCGTATATTTTTTTTAATCCCACTGTTATAGTTACCTGGAATAGGAACAATTTTTTCGATTTTGTATGGTACTGTCACATTGAATTACATACAAAAAGAAAAGAAAGAAATTAAGATATCATTTTTTTCAATTCGAATGTTCACTCGCTTACACACCATGTTTTGTTATTGCAATCGGAACAGGAACCTATTTGCATTATGAATTACAAAAATTAATAATTTAATTTCTAAGTTAAATTTCAAATTGGGTTACACCAAAATCGAATAATAGTGGATAGATAAAAACGGTATCCATTTTCAATTTGGATTGTTTCAATATGATATTCCTCTGAATCCATTTTAGTTCCAAAAACAATTCTCTAATACAAGTTCAATTTGTTGCTGTCTTTCATTAATTTTATACTAAATTGGTATTTTACTAATAGTTTATGAGAATCGATATTATTTTAAATTTTGGTTTCCCCATCAAACTCAGAATTTCTCAGTGTTGGCAATTGATAGACATCGATATACAATACAAATGTATATACAGGTGCTTGGTATAGACATATTGATAGACAATGGACTGAAATCAGAAGAATTTCCGCACAAAGCGGAGAAAAAAATGACCAATACAAATAAACACAGTGTAAACTCAGACTATTGTGTTTGTGTATTGTTCTTTTTCTTCGTTTTGTGCGAGTTCTCTTCTGATCATTATCATTCTCTACTTCTCATGTCTATACATGTATATACATCGACTGTATAATAGACAGTCTATTTACCAACACTGGAATTTCATTCACCTTTTTTATCATTGTTACAAGTTTTTCTTCATTTTTTTCCGAGGATGATGGTCCTGGACTCTCATTTTCCCAATGATTACCATCAATTATACCATTTTCGGTTTCGGGAATTGGTACTGATTGTGCTACAGACACCTCTGAATTGTTTGATAAATCTTCGATTGCATGGATCATTAATACCATTAAAAGTACACATAATTTCGTCTGAACAGAATAGAGAACATGTGAAAACAAAAAAAAATTCATTGAAACAATGTATGAAGAGTAAAATCATCATTAAATTGAAAGAAAAAGTTAACTTAATTATATAATAATTGGCTGAGATATTGCATGCGAAGACATTGTTAGTGTAGCGTATATTTTTGTATTGTTTGCGTTGAATGAACAAGTCTTTGATATATTTCAATTTTTATTAAGATATGTTTGAGCTTCGTGTCTAGTGTTCGTATCACTTGTTTTAAAAATATTTTACACATTTTTGTATTCCTTATATATCTTTTTTTTCAGATAGATAAATAAAATTTTGAAATTGTAAATCTGATCATTGCCTTTTCACAAATCTTCCAAATCCAATTCCAAGAATTGGAAAATTCCAACAAAAACAACACATATATTCTACAAAGGGTTTGAAATATTCCCTTAAATTAATCATTAAAAATATTTTTTTTGTCTAGTAAATCACTTTAAAAACGCGTTTTATGCACATTGGTTTTATAAATTTACTCTTACCAGCCAACTCATATTTTGGGTTATTCTCATGAATTATTATCATTGAAGTGCATAAAAACAAATTGAGTCAATGAAATTGGATTGTAAACTGTTTGAAAACTATCAAAGTCGCTTCTATTTATAGATAACTTTCTCAAAAGCTTTATTTGGATTTTGCGTGATTCGATTTTGCTTGTTTTGGCTTCCTTGCAGAATAATAGATATTATTTCCCATTATAAAAAACAACGTGCAATGTCTTATGCACGATATATAACCACCAAGCAAAGAAAGTAAAAATATTAAGTAGTATAGCTATCAATTTTTCGCACTATCACCCACCATTGAGTTTACAATCTCACCAACTTTACACTGATAAATCGTATGCCACACATAATAGCAACAAACAACTAAAATGGTGAAAATTCATACAAAAATTACACTTAAATATAATTTTCATTTTAATACATATGTACATTTAATGAATGGAAATGTTTTTGGAGCAATGTTTTCATTGAACCTAAAAGCCGGCTGTTAAGACTTTTTATGCAGATCGTTCAATGATTTAACACGTAGGAAAAATATTCATTCAATGGAGTATTAAATTTATTCAAAAAAATATATATCAGATCAATAAACAGATTAACAAATCGAATATGATTTACACGAAACAAAAACTCCATCGTGAATAATATTTTATTATAAAAAACCTGAAAATATATATGTTTTTGCAAAAACCGCCGGGAGTTATGCTAAGAAATCTATTTATAAGCTTCAAAGCTACTGCTACAATATATGTATACTTTCAAATTAGAAAACTTTTTTATTTTTTTTTTTACTATACAGTGCGCGAAATAAGGTTAGAGGCACCAACAATTTTCAAAATATCTCTTGAACATGAAAAGACTTTTTTGTAATTTTATTAGAGATTATTTACGAATAAATCACAGACAAAACTTTGAAAAATATTTTTTAAATTTTGAATTTTGAATTTTTAAGATTTTTTTCATTTTTGCGTTCTATAAATGCAAAATAAGGTTATAAATAAACAATGTTGCTCTCGTTTTCGACACTTGTTGTGTTGGAATTCACCGTTATGCACCTATCAATAATTATTAATAGTGTTTCTGAAATTTTACAATAATTATAACGCAGTTTTTATCCAAAATTGAGTCAATTAACAATTGGGTCACGGCAAACCATTCAAAGAGCCGGAAAACGCCAAAATATTATTATTATTTTTACTACATCAAACAGCGTTTCTTCGCCAGAAGGTGGTTTATTTGAATTATTTTAAAAGATTTACAATTAATTAACATGAAATAGTTGATTCAATAATTGTATCGAATCAACAATCCGTTGCCAATCCTAACGATTTCGGAGCAAGTCTCTGTGAACTACAAAATGAACTACAAAATGAATCAAAAAGAAACAAACAATTGTTGGTTAATCCATTGGTTTTTTAAAAAATTCAATCAATCTTTTCTTAATAACTTCCGAGCTGATATTAAAGTCTATTACAAACTCATTCAAAAAATTTTAATTATAACATTTGTTGAATGTTTCAATTAAAATATTTAAAGGCATATTCATTTGATAGCTATGATTAACTACATGAATTCTCAAGAATTCAATATTTCTGACAGAATGATATGGAATTCTAAATTGTATCTTTTCCAAAAGAGACTCCGAACGTATTTCACCCTTGATCAGCTTCAGGATAAACATTATTTGTGCAACACTTCTGCGATTTTTCAGAGTAATCATTTGTAACAGCATCAATCTATATTCATACTTTGGGAGATGAAATCGATGACTCCATTTGAATCTTCTCAAAGCATACAGCAAAAATTGCTTCTGAACAGATTCAATTCGTCTTTCCTGTCCCAGGTTGTGGGTATTCCAAACATTAGAACCATAATCTAAAATAGGAATAATGAAACTAAAAAATAATATTTTAATAATATATGGGTCACTGAAATCCCAAGCAAAACGCTTGATCCAAGCCAGTATTGATCTAGCTTTTGCTACCATGTATTCAATATGAACTTTGAAATTAAATTTCTCATCCAAAATCACACCAAGATCCTTAATTTGATCAACTCTTTCAATTCTTGAATCACCAATGGTATAATCGAAATCAATCACGTTACGAAAGCGATAAAAAATCATCATTTTCGTTTTTTAACATTTAACCTTAATTGATTCAAATTAAAATAGTCAACTACATTGTCCAAACTTTTTCGAAGAATTAAACAATCATTAATTGAAGCTATGTTACGGGAAAGTCCAACATCATCAGCAAACGAAAGGATTGATGAGTTACCACTAAATTTTGGTAGATCAGCAATAAACAATATAAACAATGTTGCAGCAATAGGATAACCCTGGCCCGTTCCCGAAAAAACTTTAATAGGATCTGATTCACAATCATTTTTTTTAATAATTTGTCTTCTACCATTCATATAAGAAGTTATCCAATTCAAAAGTTGAGAATTCAATCCCATGATATTCAATTTATGTATCAAAAGGTTAACATTCACAGAGTCAAATGCTGTCGCAACATCAATGTAAATTGCATCTGTTTGATTATGTGGTATCATTTCACGTTTGAGAAGTAAACTCAACCAGATTCGTAATAGTTGATCTTCCCTTAACAAAACCATTTTGGCTCGTATCGACTATGTTCTTAATATGAAAATTTAAGCGCTTCGCAACAATTGAATCCAACATTTTTGGAATCACATTCTGTACAGCAACACCTCTGTAATTTTCAATATTATTCTTCGAACCATTTTTAAATATCGGTTTCACGAAAGAAGATTTCCACAAACTAGGAACATGACCAAATTTGAGTGATTTATTTAATAAAACAGAGATTGGTTTACTCAAGGAACCAATACATTTTTTATAAATAAACAAATTAGGCAACCGATCAGGGCCACATATCAAATTATTTGGTATTTCAAGTATCTACACTAAAAAATTACATGAAGAGGTCAAATCGTCAGATAGCAAAAAGAAATAAACCGAAGTAAAAAAGTAGTGCGATATTTCCTAAAAAATCGAGACAATTATAGTCAAAAATACGAAAATGGCCATCAACTGTATAAACGACACAAAAACTGACAAAAACGTCGAAGAGCGACGAAAAGTTTCAAGTCTTCTCAGCAATTAACGGCTGAAATCAATTTACCAGTTGGGTTTCGACATGTCCAGCAAATTTTGAGCGGTTCCCAACGTCTGAAATACAAGAAAATCAAGCCAAAGCCAATGTTGACAACAGCCAATATTGAGGGTCGTAAGAATTTCGCTCTGGATCACATTCATTGTAAAAACCAGATGAAAAAAGTTTAATTTGGATGGACCAAATGGATTTGCCTATTATTGGCATGATTTACGTACCTAAAAAAAGATTTTTAGTAAGCGCCAATCTGGCGGTGGTTTTTGATGGTATAGGGAGCAATTGATTATTTGAAAAAGATACAGTTGTTATTCATTTCAACCAGAATGACCGCAATTCAGTACCAGGAGATGGTCGGTTCTTATTTCCCAGTATATGGCTATGAATGCGGTCGTTGAGTCTGATAATTTCAACAAGAAAATGTCCCAATTCAAATGGCCATATGAACATCATTGAGAATGTCTTTTAACTCGAGCAGTTTATAAAGAAGGTCGACAATTCAACACAAAACATGAATTGATGGCAGCCATCGAGGCGGCTTGGCAAAACATCTCACAGGACAAAATCGAATCACTGTATAACAGTCTCAATCATGGATTACATGATGCCAAAGGCAAATGGACCAAGTATTGATTTATGTTTGGCAAAAAATATGATTTTTATAACCATAAAAAGCAAGTGTGTCCAACCTTAATTCGCACTTGTAGAACGCAAAAATTTAAAACATCTTGAAGAATTCATATTTTTTCTGTTATTTATTCGTAATAAATCTCCAATAAAATTACAAAAAAAAATGCAAAAAAAATCTTCTCATTTTTATGAAAATTGCTGATGCGTCTAACCTTATTTCGCGGACGTATAATTAGAATAGAAACAAACTGTCAGTATCACTAATCCTACTGCAAAATTTGGTTACCCTTGTAAAAAAAATCCATAAACGTTCGAAAGAGAAAAGATTTCATAGATGATAATCAATTAAAGCAAATAATGCAATTCAATGCGTTAAATGCAGCTCTCGTCTGTGCGTTATTCTTAAAATTCAATAACGAACTCAATCAAAGTTTTGAAATTGAGTTTATCCAACAGATTATACGTATACACACACACAAATATTTGACAATTCGTGTACGAATACAGTAGGTAATACAGGAACGATTGATTTTTGTATAATATTTATACTTATATCGCATAATTCTCCTGCAAATTTGACAGCGTGGTATCGTGTGACGCGCCAACGCATACAGCTTAGTAGCTGTCAAATTTTCAGGGGAAATATACGATATTCAAGTCAAATATTTTTGTGTGTGTATAGTATTTTATTTTGTCCAGTGTTCTCTCTGTACCAATGTTATGCAATAAATTACAATTGCATTACTATTGGTAATAATAATAGTTTTTAATAAAAAAAAATTTCTAAATTTTTTAATTAAAATTTGACAACAAATTGCGTTTTATTTTTAATTTTGATCTCGATACTTAATAACTAAACATCGAAATTGAAAACTGTATAAATTATTGATGTAAATAAGTGTTGTATGCACATTTTTAAGCTGAATGAATAGCCGAAGCACGTTTTTTATAATAATTCGTTTTGATAATAAAAACGCTTAGGCTTCACATGCTTATATTCAAAATATAAAATTGTCTCCAATATTAGAATATTTGTTCTCATTTTCTTGCGGAAGCTACGAAAATATCACAATACGTTTAATATCCATCGTAATGTTCATTATGTCCATGGTGTTCTTCATGATAATGATGATGGTGATCTTCTACAATAGGTACAAATTCTTTTTCTGTGTAATGCAGTGGCTTATGTACAGAAAATGGATGATGAACATCAATTTCAACAGGTTTTGGAACTGCATATGGAACTTTTACTAATATGATTGGGAGAAATGTATTAAAGAAGGAAAGAAACAATCTATTTATTAATATTTTACCAGGGTATGGAACATGTTTCACTATTGGAACATGAACAGTTTTTTCAACTGGAACTGGTACATCATGAGGCACTTTAACTGTATCTGTTGAATAAAACAAAACAAAACCAAACAAAAAGATATGTAGATATGATTTCAATAAATGTTCATAAATAATTTTAAAAGCTAAAAAACTTACATGGAACTGGATGTTCAACTGGAACTGGATATGGTTTCTCCACTATTTTGAAAGAAAATATAAAAATTAGGTTGCAAATTCTTTTTTATTTCTGAACCTTCAGTTATTGCATATACTTATGTTTTGTAATATATCTGACCATTATGATTGGAGAATTATTGACTTTGGGAAATAAAGTTAAAACGAAGAAAGATGGCTAATTTCTTTAGCTAATTCCAAGGAAAAAATTCGTTTCTGTATAATTTAATATGAACATCCAAATAATACTGTATTACAACAGTACAAATGATGATTCAACCAATTTGTAATTGAAAATCAAATATATTCTTGAACTATACAATTCCAAGCAAATTATTTTCAATATTCAGAAAATATAGTAAAATACCTGGAACATGGACTGGGTACGTTGTCTGTTTGGAAAAAGAGACGAAGAAAGAGATATTAGTACGATTACTACTATACCAATCTCAACTAATGCTATCGAATTTTTAAAGCTTACCTTCTTCACTACAGTCACAGGAACTTTCTTCTCAACTAAAAATTGTGTTGAAATGAATGAAATGAATCACAAACACAAATGAAAGGCAAATACTAACCGTGCACTGGTACAGGCTTTTCCACAGGAACTGAAGTAGAGAGATAATTTCCAATGAGTAATTAAATGAAAAAAGCCTGATTTAATATTTGATTTACAAACCTGGAACTGGTCTATCGACATACTCCTTTACTGGATAGTGTACAATCTTTTCGGAAAAGTACGGGATTATTATATCATGTAATCAAAAGTTTTTCAAAATGAAAACTTATTGATATTCAAGTTTACCTTTTCAACTGGATATCTGTAAATACATAAACGATAAAATAAATAGTAATGCTTTCTGATCGTAATTGAATCAAAAAATACTTACGGTTTATCGACCGGAATATATTCTTTTACTGGAACATGGATCTAAATAGAATTTCAAATTTCAGTATAGATGCAATGGTTCTTTTACAATTGAATTTTTTACAGAATAAAGTACGCTTTGTTACTGTCAAAGTCCTTGCAACAATGCAGGGCATACAAGAATTTTATTTTTTAGAATATTTCACATTTTGTGCGTACATTTAAGATCAAACTGAAGCCTGAATTTTTAATAGCAATTTGTAAAAAGTACGCTGTTTCATAAAATTTTTGTTTTACCTTTTTCTCGACCGGATATGGTGCTGGCACTGGAACTTTCACTGGAACATGCACCTATATAAATCATTTGAAATGTTTAGAGAAATCCACAATTCAGAACTTAATCAGGTACATTAATACCTCTTTGGTCACTGGATATGGAGCTGGTATATAAACCTTCACTGGAACAGGCCGATCAACTAAAAAAAATTAATTAAGAAATAAAAGAAGTGGCTAGATTTAGTGATTGTTGATTACTATTACTGGAAAATATCAAACAGATTAGTATTTACCTGGAACATGGACTGGGTAATGCACCTGTTGAAACAAATTCAATAAAAATGTGTTAAATTTTTTTTTTCAATAGCATTAAAATGTAGCATCAAAATACCGTTTTCTCAACTGGATATGGTGCTGGTATATGCTCAGGAACCTTATGACATAGAAATGTTTTCAATAAGCGAATAATGAATAATTTACAGAATATTCATGTTTTGAATTTTACATGAATTGACAGATGATATTATTATTAAAATTTTACCTTGACAATTTCTTTAACAGGATAGTGAGTATGTTTCACCACTGAAATGAAATTAACATATAACTTATAGTTATACTTTTATATGCAAAATGAATAATTTCAAAAAAAACTTTTTATGTTGTCTTCATGTTGTGAATATGTCTTGGTGATCATAGTAATATTTACCGGGATAAGGGTGAGGTACACCAACTTTCACTAAAAATAAAAAAAGAACAAATAATGATATTTTGATAAGTCTCATAAAGCAAGATTTTATACCTGGATATTTAATGGTTTTCACATGTGGGACATGAACAGTTTTAATATGTGGTACAGGCACGTGAATCTAGAAAAATTCCATGATCAAATATAAAGAAAATAAGACACGTTTTTTTATTGTCTCACCTTTTTCACATCAACAATAGTTTTTTCATGGTGATGATGAACATGATGTTGATCTTCTTCAAAGTCATGTCCAAAATCACCATATCCCTCTTCAAAAATTCCGCGTTTATCATGCTTCTTGTCAGCTAAATCTGATTTTTCCACTATCTGCTGCTTCTCACATAAAGTACTAGAAATCAAACACAGGAAAATTCCTGCCAAATAAATCTGCAAATAAATTCATACACAACGAAATATACACAGTTAAAAAATCACGAAATATTTTCATTTGCACCAAATATGATATGATTATCATATCGTATTCATTGTCGTATATTTTCATTATTTCACCATCGGATTATATCTATTGTGATTTATTATATAAATAAATTACACCGTAAATTCAAACAAAAGCCCAAATGAAAAAAATATATAATGAAATAGATATTTGAGATAGAAAACTTTCGATTTCAATGCAAGAGAAATTTGTATCAAATAAAAATCACATTCGTTAATTTACATATAAAGCGACTTTATAGTAATTTGTATCAAGGCCTCAATATTGAATTGTTAATACAAATCTAAATAATAATTTGAGTAAATCGAAGCACTTGAAATATCATTATTATTGACAGATGTATGCTGCAAAATGCACTTCATTCACTACTGAATTAAAATATAAATATAACATTCACAATATTCGAAAAATTTAAAATTAAAAATTAAAATTTAGATTGTCACTAATATACACCACTCTAAAAACATATCCGTACCATAGACTTCATGGTGAGTGTTCCAAATTTGGCCTAGTGAATGGTTTTGCGCGGAATAGTTTTAAATCCGAAACGAATGTACCGAGTGAGCTCAAGATACTGATTATGGTTTTTCGCTGTCACCACCTTTTATATGTTTTAAAAATACCAAAAATTTGCCGTAGCAATATGATTTACTTTCCCTCTCGATTCCATTTCATTCGTGTAAATGCGTTGTATCATAGAGGCAACGACATGAAATTTGAAGCAAGGCAATCTGTGCATACATTGAAGGAATAATAATCCAACAAAATACAAAAGCTTGGCTCATTATAGTGAGTAAATTGAACGTATATGTTGCATCTTTGAACATAGCTACGAAAGTGAGCGTCATTTGTTGCTGCCGCCACGAATATTCAGCGAGCATAACAAAGCACCGAATGCAGCACAACTCATACAAACAAAAGAGAAGAAAAAAAAATAAAAGTTCAATGCGGTATTGCAGTGACGAATGTAATTCAAATAAAATCGAATGCTGTAATATAGCGTGCATTGCCATTATAACAAAATTTTTAATGAATTTGTTGTTTTTTTTCGTTGACGTTTTTTTTTTGTCTCCGGTGTTTACAAGCGTTATTCTTCACAAATGATGCAAACTAACGGGAGTAGCAATACATACTCGTGAAAGGGACCATTATATATACTCTATTGAATTTGTCAATGTCTTTTCAATTGGCACATTTTTGCTCCATTTATACTGTCTTCTTTTTAACAGTGAAAGATAGTATGAATTACCTTAAATAGAATTTACCTTTCTGTTTATTCAAATTCTCAAATTATGCATAATATACAATGTATCGTCAATCTTTTGAAAAACTTTAGACTAATTAGCTGAAAAATGAGATATTATGTTTAGATCTTCACATTCACATTTTTAGTTATCGGTTGCAAGGAAGACGATGAAAGCAATACATTTCACATTTATACAATGTTTTGTATTAAAAGTCTTATTAAATTTTCTCACTACATTTAATTGAAAACTCGAGAGAAATTTCTGTGAACTTTTATCTTATTCAACAATTTCTTTTTCGGATAATCTTCTATATTCACTCGTCTATCAAGCTGAACCGCTTTATGTGTCGCTTCTAGTTGGCACAGTAAAAAAGATCTTTCACTTCTTTACTTTGATTACATAATAATGTATTAAAAAAAGTAAATGCATTCAAATTACGAATGTGTATATAGGATTGTTCAGGGGAATGACACCAACAAAAATAATTTGAAATCGACACATTTTATCATCTCGATGATGTAATGAATACATTACACGAGAAAATCAAACTAAATAAAAATAATAAACCATAATTTTTAAGTCATTATTCTTTTAGAACTGTAATTACATATGGAATAACCAAAAGGTGAAAAAGTAGAAAAACAGATTTATCAATTATTTTATTAAACTAAGCCCCTTGAGCTCTCGTCTGCATAATGCAGTATATATTAAAATTAACATCGGTGTTATATCACTTTACTGAAGACAATAAAAGAAGTGTGGTACATATGTATAAATGAGGAAACGAGAAAGATAAATGAATAAATACATACATACTATTCTTGAATGAGAAAGTGGTTATAATAACTAGAAGTGTCTGAGGAAAGAAATTTTTTCTTCAAATGTTGTAAATAGAGTATGAAAATCGAAATTTTTATCAGCATAAATGTAGTTCAATGCAAAATAAATATGAACAAATAATTTCAAAATATGTTTTTATTAATATTATATCATATATTTTTAGAAATATGCATGCGTAAATCACAAAGTGTGTTTAAGGTACATATTTTTTTTTTATTAATCTTTCAAACATCAAATCCATTCTTCATGTGAGTAAACAAACTTGTTTGTATCATAACAAGAGACGGACATTTGTTGATGATAATAATGATTATTAACATCATCATCATCAACATTTTATCATGTTAAAACGATGAATGATTTTTGTTCAACATTCGTTGTGTATCATACAATTTTATGACGCGAAACGACTGTAGATTGCTTAAGATCATACCGGAATATTGTAGATACTGTGTAAATGTGTCGATAATGATAATCTTGGCTGGAAACTGGAATTATTTAACTCATAAAATGTTTACCTAATCACAAAACTGTTCCGTTACATGAACTGATACTCCAATTTTATGCCTATTTTAAACATTTCCATTGATATTGAAGCAGATGAGTAAATTAAGTGTTATAAATGATTTATGAAATTGAATTTCAATAACTTTTGATGAATTAGATAATGAAATCATATAAATAGTTAACAATAATGTTGAAAAATTGTAAACTAGTTGGAAGTTGTCGATTGTAAAGCAGTTTTCATTTTTCATTTTCATATATTGTATCTAAATAGAAAATTTCACAAAATTTTTATTTTTTTTCATCTTCATGTAAAGTAGTTTTAATAAGTATTTTACGAAATTAAGAATATTGTTAGTTATACATAATTTTTAATATTGAATCAATTCCATTGAATTAAAAACGAAGAAACAAATCAATCATTTTGATTGTTTTTAACATTTTGACAAAAAGATTTAAGTCGCCTTTGAACTTGACACGCATTGAACAATTTTTTTATTTAAAAGAAAAAGAAATACTGTGACTAATATATATTTGCGTAAAATACAAAAATGAATGAAAAGTTGTCTTCGAAACGAATTATGATTAATTATAAAAACGTCAACAAAATTACAAAAACGTCAAAAAACAATCAACCGTCAAAAATGTAAACAAAAACGCAAAAATCTTGAACAAAATAGTCAAAAAGCCTTAACACAGTGACAAAAACGTCAAAAATTATGACAAAATCGACAAAAATCTTGAACAAAATTGACCAATCAATGTATACTGACTATACTAACGGAAACGACAAAACGATACGATTTACCAAACTCATGTCTTGCAACCATGGTTGCGCAGTACTTGTGTGTTCTTGAAGAAGGCAAAAATTGGCTTGGTTTGTTCTTGACCGCCATATTCTTTTGGGATTCCATAAATTGCCAAAAAGATGGGAAAAAGTAGTGGCTAGCGATGGACAATACTTTGAATAATGTAATTATTCATTTTGTTTATTAAATAGATGCATTTTTTGACAAAAAAAGTAACCGAATTAATTCAAAATTGCGGAATTAACACTTTGTATGTGTTATATTAGTTCGAATTTTGCAGAACTTCCAAAGGAATGTCAAAAATTAGGAAAAATGTACATTTGAAGCGATTCATTTGTATTTGTCGGTTTTTCTTCATTAATTTTAAATTTAAAATTGAAAAAAAAAATCGATTATTAAATCGTTTTGAAAATTTTGTTTAGATTTATAATGTATTTCAGATTTGTATTGTTAAAATATTCTTGCGCTATCTATTTGTGTGCGACTTCAACAATGATACGTCACAGTAATAGCAGAAAATGCCGGGAATCTGTCAGGCACTGGCAAAAGAACTGAAATACTGACACGTACTGAACAGATTTACAAGTACTTATAAGCACTGAAACTTGATTATCTGTAGTAATGCAATAATGAATTGACGTTTGCTGAAGTCCATTCATCACAAGAATTGAATATCTTGGACGTTTTTGTTTATATTTTTGACTTTTTCGTTACATATTTTTGAGGGTCTTGACATTTATTTGACGTTTTCGATACATATTTTTGACATTTTTTTAAATTATTTTTGACGTTTTTATATTTAATCACGAATTATTATGTTCAGATATTAAATAGTCAACGGCATTCATTTGGCATCACAAAAATAATTTCATAGTCATCTGTTGCGCTAACAAATCGGTTGAATTAGAAATTTGGAAAAAAATTATAAATTTGTTGAGTAATAATTACAATGAAGGTTATTTTGAGATCACGCATAACCCGCGGACATTTATTTTATTCAACTACTGTTTTTCTTATTCATGTTTTTAGTTTGGGTAAACTAATTCTTTGTTATTGACTTCAATTCACTGAGGTGCCGATATGGAACAAAGTGAACGATAAAATGTAAACAAACGATGAAATGTATGTACAATTTTCAGTCTATGAGCCAAGAAATTTAAATAAAAACAATTGTATCGCTCAACATTAATAATGTAATGTACCAATGACCTTAAGCTTCCAACAAATCAATCCCAAAGATTGCTGGAAGTTTTTTTCAATTTTTTTGCATCACTTTATATGTTATTTCATATGATAAAAGTGGGTGCATTGACTTTAGTCAAGACACAGTCTGACTTAGGAGATCTGTCAAAATTAGGTAATAAATGGCATTTATTAAATGCACTGCGTAAAAACTGACGGCAACGGAATCTCTAACAAGCGTGTCACAAATATATAAAAACAAAATAATCAGTTAGGAAACAAACTAACGTAATATTTCATTGAATTCGCCTGACCATAATACCGTTTTCTATGGTGACGCATTACCTTGATTGAGCTAACTGATGTAAAACAACGTTAATAATAATAAAAGTATTACATTGTTATACGACGCATATTTTGACAAGGAGAAAATGAAATATTAACTTATGCACATTTGCACATACACACTTAACACACACTTTACAATTGAAGACAACCAAAAAATAAATGCCTTTATATTCATTGAGCTATTTTATTTGTTACTATAATTAAAATCATGCTTCTTAACATAGCATACCATAACATATCATTGTAATTTGGTGCATTTCATTTGTTACGTGAAGTTTAAATAGTAATATTTGAAACATCACTCACCTACCATTTGCCAGTAGAAATCAAAATTTATATTTCTTTCTTCAAGACTTCAAAATCGGATAAATTATTCGGCATTTTTATTTGTATAATATTGTGTCATTGAAGTGCTAAGCTTCATCATCGATATTTTGAATATAAGCCGCTTTGAAATCTTAACAATATTATCAAATGAAATGATACCGTCACATATCATTACTTTCACTGTCTGCAGGTTAGTTTTGGAAAACAAGTAATCAGAAACGTCGCTGGTCGATCGAGGGTTTCTGTTATAGTCTTAATTTTTGAGTTTAATATATGGAATAATAAGTCGCGTAATATAATGGTGTAGACCATAAGTAAAGATATTAATTTTGAAGCAACAGCAATAACAACAGAAATTTACCAAAAGAAAAAACAAGAAATAACTACAACACTTCAGTAAGCGTGCTGCTAATAGTATTTGTATTGGCTGCGGAGCAATTACGTAATTGTGAATTAGATCGAAGCGTTTCTGCTAATTTTTTCCTTTACAACAAATACAGTTTGATTGCATTTTTTACAAACATATTTACAATAATCTAGCTACACTATGCTTGGTGATTTTTATTTAGCAATTTGTTTTGTTCACAACCATACATTGGTGAGCTTATTATTGTTTCATCATTTCTTAATGTTAATTTATATGCTCACTTGTAAATTTATCGAAGTCATCCATTCTATTTTCAGAAAGATAATATATATATATATATATATATATATATAAATATAAATGGTCCAAGTCAAAGAATCTTTTAAATTGGTGAACTGACTGATTTTGGATCACTTTTGAAAAATTAACCTTGAGCATTATGTACACAAATGAATATTCACCTTCATATGAATTTATCAAAACATTTAATAAATGGTTTAGTAATGATAGCATATATTTTGCATAAGATAATGGAAATGAAATTGTGTATTGAAAAACAACAACAATCCTTTCACCCAAACTACTCCATACATAAAACTATTTGAACGCAAAGGAAATTGCAAAATAAGGCATCCAAACGAATTATCATGAAAAAAAAATCGACGCAACATTCGATGTCCATTAAATGTTTCTTTTTAGTTTCTGTATAATATGCACAATATGAGGCAGACCGTATAAGATACTCCGCTATAGGAGTGATAAAACTGTTATTTTTTTTTAAAAAAATTGTATAATACAGTTATTACGAACAATGTATGACAGTATTTCAATATAAATGGGAATACTGATTGCACAAAATCGTGAAAAATTAAATGCATCATTTCATTTGCAACGATACTTCTTACACTGTGATATAAAAAGATTTCATAATTCTTATTGTATGTTAATTGTTGATTTAAAACAATCAACTGATTACAGTAATATAAAATTATTCGACTAAATCAAGTCTATTTGTAATTGGGCGGTAAAACATCGATCGCCAAAATGTAGACTTTGTGAATTTGTGATCAGCACATTGAAATCCCCAAAGATAGGCATACATTTATGTGCACTGTATTTATATCTTTGTAGACGTTTACATGATTTAAAACGCTACGTATAGCAAATGTTTCTTGAGATTTAATTCTTCCTTATTTTTATTTTACTTCTGAATTTATGTATTAGGAAATCTCAATGGTTTTGTCTATTATTCTATAAACCTTGGGCATGATAAATTTTGATTTTAAACAATTATGCTAGTTTTTATCGTGTTTTCAAAAAACAAATGCAACAAAGAGTTATAAACTCGTTTATGACAAAAATATGAAAATGAAGATCTGTTTTTTATTGAATGAAAAAGACCTTGTAGCGTCAATACGCAAAAAATATTGGGATCAATGGTTATTATTTTTATGATATGTAAATATTTTGTAAATTGTTATTTCTTCCAGTTTTATATTGTAAGAAACGAAAATATGCATGACATTCTTTCGATTAAGATATTAACAAAATATAGAGATGGAAATTGAATATGATTATAATATGAAAATGGCTTGAAATCTTGCATGCTCTTGGGACATGCTGCTCAATTTCATAAAAAAATGTAATACGAAATATTCCTGAAATGAGTTGATATGCAAGAAAACAAGTATTTTTTCATTATTTACGTTTCAAAAGCATATATATCAAAACCCATAATGGAAATATGATATTATGCTAATTTATTATTCCTCGTATGAATCAAATCTGAAATTTCCTTTCATCGGCACAAAGTCCATATGAATGTTGTAACAGAAGTCAACTTCTACAATTATCATACTTAAAAGCTTAAATGTATATACAACTGCCTAGTGATGATAATGGTCAACATGGGGATGTGGTCCGTATGAAGCGTAAAGTGGAGCAGCGGCGTATGCTGGAGCTGGGGTTGCTGCAAATGTATGTGCAGAATAAGCATATGCAGGGGCTGCAGCGACAACTGGAATGTGTTTTTCCTTCTCAACTACAATTGGTCGATCAACAACTTGTGTTTGAACTACTGGATATGGTTGTGGAATGTGTTTTTCGATAAATTGAGTCTTTAGAACTGGATAAGGCTGAAATATTTTTTATTTAAATTTAGTTGAGAGAATGTGTAACTAGTGTCTTAATTACTTGTGGAACGGGCACTGGACGGTCTACGTGCTTAACTACTTCCTTAATAACTTCTACGGGATAAGGTTGAGGAACGTGTTTTTCAACAACTTGCGTTTTCACTACTGGATAAGGCTATAATATAGAAAGTAGAATGTGGAATATGAATATAAGTTCGAAAATTATTTAAAAGGAATATAGAGTTTAGATTATTGAATATAAGACTTACTTGTGGAACAGGCACTGGACGGTCAACATGCACTGGATATGGCTAATTGAAGAAGAAGGGAAATTCAAATGATAATAATTTATCTTTAAATCAAATTTTATTTTAATTATTAGTAAGATTACTCACTTGTGGAACTGGGACTCTTTTTTCAACAACAACAGGCTGAAATTAAATAACACAAAAAAAAAATTTAATTACTTATTGTAATAATACTAATCTATTGAAAATTCTTACATATGGACGATCAACATGAACTGGATAGGGTTGAGATACATGTTTTTCAACGACTTGGGTTTGAACAACCGGATAAGGCTAATAGTAGAATATTATGAATAAACCATTTAGATTTTAATTTTTTTTAAAAATATCAAACCTGCGGAACAGCAACAGTTTTGACGACTGGGTATGGCTAAAAAAATAAAAGAAATTATATTGAAAATTGAATGATTTACTTAACTATTTTGTTAATCTCACTCACCTGAGGAACGACTTTAGTTTCAACGCTATGGGTGTGTGTATGTGGTTGTACATATGTGGTTGCAACAGGTGCACTTGCAACATAGCTGCCATGGTTTAATCCTGAATAACCAAGGGAGGTGTAACCTAACGAACTGTATCCTGCCGCTCCTGTGTATCCTGCGTAACCACCGTACCCACCGTAACCGCCATAGCCCAATCCAAAGATACCTCGTTTAGCGTGTTTCTTATCACCTTTACTATCAGATTTTTCTTCAGCAAATGCTGACACAATCAAAAGTGCGGTGATAAACAACTATATGATTGAAATTAAAATGATCGAAATTATATTATTTTATGCCCACAAATATTTATTTTAATTTTTCGTTTTTGAATTTTCAACAAGGTAATCAGAAGTACTATTTTAAGTATTACATGTGATATCACTATTTTAAAAAACGAAAGTAATTTCACACATGTAGTTGAAATTATTCAAATAGGAAAGTTCACTTTTTGGTTTATGTGTTACTTTGCCGGAATTTATATTATTGTTTAAATTTAGCAAGAAGATCACGTAGGTTTCATCACGTATATTTATAATGAAAATGGAACATTTGTGCGGCTTATGAGTTTTTTTCGTCTATTATATTATTTGTCATTTCTTTTCACATTTTTTAACCGAATTTACTAATAAAATATTATATAGTACATATCGAAATATTTATCTATCTCTGTCTGCTTGCCTGTCGGTAAATCAATTAATATAAAAAAGCAATAAATATCCGCGGTTGTTAGTTCTATCACGTTTCATATCTTTATTGAGATTAGATTTGCATAATTTATATTTGATTATTTATTGTGTTGATAAACATAATTAATTTATCACATAATTTTTCACACGAGATTATTAATTATAAAAAAACGGTTATAAAAAAATATATCGAACAAAAAAAAATTACTCACAAAGGCTTTCATGATTACGATCCACAAATTTTTAAAAGATTATTCCAATCTGGATGATCCCAGACGATGAACTAGATGTTGAGAAGTAATTTGACGGTGCTTTTATACAAAAATTCAAAGTGACGTTTTAGATACGCGACGAAACACTTTCCGTTTTAATCGTCTCCCTCTTTATATGCATTAATGCGTGTAATGTATGCGAAACTTTTATTTAATGTGAACTCGTACAATAGCATATGAATATACAACAAGAACAAGAAGATGAAATGGAATGGAATGGCATATACCACGTTACGAATGCGAGTTGTATCAGCTAGTATTCGTTGAATAGTAATATAAGATTTAAACAATCGCCAAGAATACGAGTTTTTTCAACATCTTTTTACCGCTTATTACTATAGAGTGAATATTTTGTCTTGGAGAATAATCACAGAAAATGTATTCAATTTTCTTCTATAGGCCTATCAAATATAAGACAGACATATCCGTTAATTTCAATTGATAAAACGACCTGTCTTGAGCTTTTAAGTACAAAAAAAACCGTTCCTCATAATTTTCCGTTTAAATGTCAGTATTCCAAATTATAAATTATTAATTATTATTATTATATTAATTATTATACTTATAAAAAATACCCATCGAAAGATTAGTTCCACTTATCTTTGCACTGACCACAGTGTGTCCAAAATATTGATTTAAGCAATATCAATTACATGATAATCATGAAGTTCGTCCAATGTTTATTAAATAAATATTATCTGTTTAATTTATAAGTTATGGATTATGGCCACATGAGATAGTAAGTTATAAGAAATAAGAAATTACTTTATATTTGCTAGCATTTTTGACCGAATTAATTACATTGATATGCGCTGAATATTTGAAAAAAGCTATAGTGAACTGTAACACATTTAGTTTAATTTTTATTTTGGACCAATAATAAAATTTAACATGACAAAACTTTTCTCATGTAATGAATATTACATTGAAGAATTGCTACAATTATTACGTTCAAATCAATGCAAACATGCCAACTGATGATAAAATAATAGCAATGTAATTTTAATATCGTTTTTTTCTATTTGCAATTAAATGTCAATGAAGAAGAATTACGTAAAGTTCTTTGGTTTACCACATGTGACAGTCAAGTCAGAAGTAAAAGTAAATGTAAATGTAAACATAGCAGTTTACTTGATACCATGCACATCGCATTGCACATGCACATGTGCAAAAGAAAACATTATTACAACATAAATCTATCAAATCAGTACATTCGAATTATTTAACCAAAAGACAAACGAATCCAAAATCATCGCAAAGACTTCATCTCTTATTTTTCTATTGGCAATAAATGATTTCAAGCAAATAAAGCATTTAACCATAGCATTTTGACATTTGAATAAAAGTGCTATATTTTTTTGGCATTTGCTTTTGTTATATTGAACATAAATGTAGCTTATCCATAAAATTAAATTCAATGGCCCAAAAAATCGATTACACTCTCAGAGATACTGATGTATTTTATTTTGGTGAATTATTGTTTTAATTTTCTGATTATCAACAATGATATCTATTTGGAATAAATTTGTAAATAGTATGGTGTAATTTTGATGATATAATTAATGGCTCACACTGCAATTCTAGCTTATGCAAGCTCTGTGTTTTATCAAGTTCAGAGTGAATTAAAATATCTGTTTTCATTATTTTCGCTTTCATCCTATATTAGCATCATAAGCGCTATCTTTTCCTTTCGCGAAACCTTGACTTCGATTCAGGGAAGTGTTCCAATACTATAATTTTTATGAAAAAACATCGACTGTGAATAACACAGTGTCAACATTTTGACTATGTAAGCTTTTGATTAAATTCATTTACGACTAAATTTAAGAGTTGTCAAGCAACTCTTAACCATACTGTATAAATGAGAATATGTCTGTCACCTTGATCTTTCTTTGGTCATGTATGCCTAGAAAGAAAACAAATAATCTAGATTAAATTGAATAAAAATCAAATCAAATTACAAGAATATCGGTTTTTATTTACATTTTTTTTTAATCAATTCATGAAACCCAAATTTGTTTCAATAAATGTTCCCCAGTTTGCTAATAAAAATTGAATGTGAACCAATTTATTGTCAGATAATGACAATATAGCACACGATTTTATAAGGAATGAATAAACTGAAAGTGACACAAAAAGATTCAAATGATAGGAGAATTCTCCAAAAGAGAATAAAATGCTTTTTCCGATTATTTTTTTTTTATGTAATGATTTAAATTGAATAGGAAAGTGAAGAAACAGGTTCTTTCATTCATTTTTATCGATCGTTAATCTGTTTAACCGGGAATAAAATTAATATTTTTCGCTGATTGTAAAAAGCACCTTCACCTGCGACTGCAACATCTATAATATGATTAAATACCTGTAATTAATGAAATTTGTCGAAATAATTTGAATAGATTTTCTACTTCTATCCATTTTTCAGTTGATGAAGTACTTTTGAGCTTATGTCGAAAATTTAGTATCGGTTCAATGCTATGGAATATCACAATATGCTTCAGTTTTAATTGCATGACCGTGTGAAAAAACTTCGCAATCAACTTCGAAACCATTTAAGTGCAATGATTGTGTTAGTTTTATTCTCACTTACGGTTCTGATTTGAATTTTTGCCACAATTTACTATCGACTTTGTTTTATTTCATTTAGTTTTTTTTCTTTCTTGCATAGTTTTTTGAGCCATACATTTCTCATGATACTTAGAAAATCCAAAGTGAATTTATCTCAATTGTTTATTGTGTTCAACATACATTTATGTTAACATATCTTTGGTTTAATTTCATTCAAGTATTTGTTACATTTTTTTTATAGAAATCACACACAATTCAAACTGAAATATTAGTAAATGAAATTTTTCATTAAAATTTTTTATTTTGAAATATATCAGAAAATGAGTTTATTGTTACGATTGATGTCAATTTCAATTTCAATTTCGAATCATATGTAATGTTGCAATTGTAGAAATTACTTTTTTTCGGATTTTACATATTTACTGAATTTAATTAAGAAAAATAAAACTTATAACTGAAACCAAAAAAGTATAGAATATGAGAGAGGATTTTATATAATTTTTGATAGTTTAAAACCAGTTTGATAATGAGAATGGAAATGGAAATGCATTAAATATATTTGTTGTAGTTATTCTTTATCATGCTGCTTTGATGTTACGTTATAAAATAGTTTTCCTCAATTATATTATCTAACAGAGATCGAGGAATGTTTGCTCATATAATTTTCTTCACAGCATTCATGTTTCATTTGCTGTATTGAAGTTCAATGTGTCTAGGTTTAGGATAGAAAAACTCATTTGATTGTTTGAGTCATATGTTGACATTTTATATGTTTTAAATGTCCAATATCAAATTTTAAATCAAAATGAAAATTATGTTTTTTCTTCTAATTTTTTTAGATATTTTTTTGCAACAATTTTACAATTTCAAATTCATCGTGCGATGTGCAAGGCTGCTCTCCTATATGATCCAAGAGATGAAAATAAACCATTACATAAATGTGATATATATCGACAACCAGTTGCTGGGAATATTTTGAAGTATATTCTTGTTTATTATTTGATTCAAGTGAAGTTATTGACATTTTTATCCCTTTGATGTTTGCAAAGAAAAATTATGGAAAAGGGGGCATCGCAACCGTGGACTGAACTTTTGCAAGAAGTCATTGGAGAAGGTCGACTCGATGCTACCGCATTACGTGAATATTTCCGACCACTTGAAGAATGGTTACGTCAAGAAAATTTACGTAACAACGAATTTGTAGGTTGGAATTATGATGGCGATTATTGTAAACACAGGTGACAATATATTTGAAATTATGAAATCATGTTTGAATTTTAATGTAATAACGTTTATTTTGTAGCATTGACACAGCGAATCTTCAAGTTTATGGCGGATTCTATAATTTTGCAATAAAAACACAATCAACGATGTTTATATTTTGGTTTTTGTGTTTTATAATAATTAATGTCATCAATGCCATCTAGTGGAAATAGTATTGTCCAATTTATTGAAATAAAAAAGTTTACAATTCATCTTTTACATTTTTTATATGCACATTACAATCGCATTTACTGTCTTCATGTGGCAATCTTTCCATGCCTTCTTGAATTTCTACTTGTTCCACTAGACGACTGCTCCATTCCTAAGGAAAAAAAATACAATATATACTTATTAGTAATAATATTAACTAGCATTCATTCATGTTCATTCTTAAATATTATCTTCGTATTTTTTCATAATATATACTTGTACATAAAAAAATTTCAATTACAGTCCTGAAATTCCTCCTTTTGTTCTATTTTTTATTCTTCACATTCACAAAAAGATTAATTTTATTTGTGTATGGAAACCAGAACAGAAACTTCTAAGATGAATAAGAAACCTATGGCCTGGTTTTTTACTTTAACTAAAGTAAGCTCTTATGTTTGTTCCGCAGGTATGGTCAAACATAGCAGAAATATCTCCAATATTTGTTTGATCAAGAGTTAAAGTTACGTAAACTTCATTTATTTAAATATAAAATCAATATCTGCTTTTTGTTTATCACAATGAAACTAGACCGTTGTAAAGGGTGACTCATTTCAAAATAAAAAAAAAATCAAAAATTTCAACTTAATTGAATATTAATTATCATGCGAAAGAATATTGTTTGTCATTTATTATTTGAATATAATGCAATTTAAATGTTGGCTGCAACTACGCCTAAGATGGTCCATCCTGAAGGTCCAATTTTCAATTACGCGTTCGATCAGTATCTGGCAAATGACGCGAGTAATTTTGACTTCCAGTGCCTAAATCGTAGCTGAGTTATAAACGTAGACCTTAGACTTCACGTAGCCCCAAAGAAAAAATGTCAAAGGTGTGATATCATACGATCTGGGCGACCATATCACTGCTCCATGACGTGAAATTGATTGTTTATTGAAGTGTTCTCTTAATAGAGCCATTGATTCACGCGCTGTGTGTGGTGGAGCGCTGTCTTGTTGAAACCAAAACGTGTCGAGATCTCGAGCTTCAATTCGAGGAAGCAAATAATCGTAATGATGTGGTCCATTCACAGTTAGGCTCATTTCTGAAGAAATATGGACCGATGATTCCACCAGCACATAAACCACACCAAACTGTTCTTCTTTCTGGATATATTGGCAGCTCTAATTTCTTTGGGTTGTTTAGGGTTTTTGTTAGAAAAATGTGAAGATCTTTTTTATTTGCTTTTCAATTTTTTGAGACTGTTGGAGCCTTCTTGGCCTTCAAAATTATGCGTTCCCCCCTGAAATTCTCAAGCGTGCGGACCACTGTGTTTGGATAATGATAAATACTCTACTACTCTTAATAAAGTGTGACACACTTAACAAAAGACGGCAAAACTCATATCATGTCGTCCGACCAATATATGTAGTAAGCGTTTTGAAGCAGTTTTCTTAACTTCACATCCAAAAGGTCCAAAAATGAGTGTGGAAAAGGCTGCAAAGTATATGAAATGTCGAAAGGGTTCGTGAAGCGATGGACAGACCAGTGAAAAAAGGAAAATAATGTGGATGATATTTCCCGAACCCGTCCAAACATAGCAACTACTTCACGCCAAGATTCACATATTGTATCACTTTTCGAAAAAAGTCCAGGTATGTCTCTTCGCAAAAGTATCGATGTCCTACACAAGAAGAATATAGACGTTTCGAGAGAAACTGTGTGCCGAAGATTGCACCAGAAAGAACTAGAATACCGTTTTACACAACAAAAACCAGTTTTGCAGGATCATTATATTGAAAAACGAATGCAATGGGCAAATCAAAATGTAAGCACCGATTGCGGCAAAGTTATTTACACATACGAGTTTTCATTTCTTGCATCGAATAGACTAACACATACATGGTGCAAACCAACTGACAGAACGATATGAATAGCTTAGAGGAAAAACGTTATGTAGAAAAGTTGTGCGGAAAAATGTTGTTATGCAGTATATTTCACACAAAAAAAAATAGACAAACACACTTACAGAAGCTATATAAAAATCGTTGCGTAGCGATTTCCGTATAATTTCTTGCGGCATTATATAGAATGTGTACAATGAGCGACAATATCATTCATTCTCTCTCACACAACAGTGAACAGTTGCAACACACAAGCAGTTAAGATGACAAATGGTTCCAAATCAATCGCATATCAATATGTATTGGTCATTTGGAGTAGTAGTGCAATGCGATTGATGAATGTTGTGTGAGAGAGAATGAGCGATATTGTCGCATTTTTTGTGTACAATACACATTCTATATAATTCCGCCAAAAATTATACAGAAATCGCTTCGTAATTATTTTTATATAGCTTCTGTATTAGTGCTTGTATATTTTTCCTCTGTGTGTTAGTATACAAAAAACAACAACAAATACATTGAATAACAACATTTTTCCGCGCAACTTTTCTACATAACGTTTTTCCTCTAAGCTGTTCATATCATGTACAGTAAAACGTCCACAGAAAATTCATACTTACAGCGCCTTTTGCGAAAAGGGTTTTGGTAATATATCGGTGTTCATCGATAATTCAAACGCTGATAAAATGTGGAAACTGTATGATTCCGTTCTAGTGCCTACTACTGATAAGTATTATGGCAAAGGAAATCGTGACTGGGTTTTGTTGGAAGACAACGATCCAAAACACAAAAGTATAAAATGTACTGCGTGGATGAACACGGTATCAAACAAATGGATTGGCCACCTCAGTCTCCTGATTGCAATCCTATAGAAAATGTTTGATCATTATTAAAGCACAAGCTTCGAGGAAAATCATATCAATCTACCAAGCAGCTGGAATCTGCTGTAAAATGTGGATGGAAGTCATTGCTGAGCAGACAGTACGATGAAGATTTCAAAGCCATGATTGTGTAGATGGCGACTATGTGCCGATTATGAGACATTTCTTATGTAAAAATATATGTATTATTATTGCTCGCAACAACAGTAGGAGCAGTAACAAGTCGAATGATGAACAAAAACGAATGATTGTTTTAATTTTGAAATGAAAAAAAATTGTTCCAATAATTCTAACTGGTTAATGTCAATCAGTCAATCAATTTAGTTATCAGTCAGTTTAGTTGTTTTGTTCAGATATAAATGCGAAATTCGACAAACTAATAATATTAGTAGAATGAAATCCAGGTCAATACCGCGTATGTGCTACATCTTCAAAGTTTCAAATTGATATGTTGTACGTAAGCTAGGTCTGAAGAGTAATCGCTACGCAGAGTATCTATTTAGAAAAATGTTTGAAACTTACTTTGAAAAGGACAACATAATAGCATAAAATTCGTTGCGGTGTTATTTCTTCATTAACGAAATCCTGAGACTGCAACGTGCATAAAAGAATTTTTTCATCAATAAACAATTCTTTTTCAATGTTTATTTACTGAAATTACAAAAAATAGTTAAATACCTGTAGAGAAATTTTTTTCGCAGCATCATCATTATTCCTGGCCCACTTAATTTGATCAACCAAATTTGACAAATCCCTTTTTATTGGAATGTAATGGTACATTGGTTGCAATTTCTTGTAAAAGTGTTCATAGAATGGAGATTCTTGTTTGAATACTACAGAATTGCTAGCTAATAAATATGGAAATCTATATGCCGCAACCTAATAAGGAATCATTTCTGAATGAGAACTAGTATTCCGACTGAATAATTCAGTACATATTTTGATTATCTTTCAAATATATATAGATTTTGTAATATACATTTTTATAATATGAATTTTTTTTGCAATGTATATCTTTGCTGTTGAAACAATGCTCATTTCGAATTTCTCCTTTAATTTTCAAAACTTTTTTATTCTTTAAAATCACCTTGATATTATGAAATTTCAAAATATCATTGAATGGAATATGTTTGTTTTTCATTATTACATTAAAAATCATTACACATTTGGAAGATATATTCGTTGTGCAAAAATAATAATATTCAAGCACTGCACATGAAAATATTTTAAATATGAATAAAATTGATTTTTACCGTCCCATCAATATTTATCTAAAACCGCAAATAAAAACGAAATTAAAACTTTTTAAAATGTAAATAATTAGAAATGTGTTTATAACTTACATACCTGATATTTATATTTGAAAAATTCAAAAAATGAAACGTACGGAGTTTTTGGTCCATATTTTGATTCTTCGTCACGAAAGAAGAAGAAATTAGTCAATGACACATTAAAAAGATCAGGATTGTCCCGGGATATATCTATTAATTTTAATCTTTCTCGTCGTGAATCTCTCCCTCTCCAAAATGCAATTGACTCCTTTTCATCCCAAATGGTATTTGCATTTTGAACAGAGAAGATATCAATTGAAACTCGAGACAAGGCTTCTAGAGTTGATTCTGTTAAATCGTAAGTTGGCATAACAATATCATATGTGTCGTCACTTCCGCACCAGGAAAAAATTGGTACCGGGCCAGTCGTTCTACTAATGCCGCCTTTTTTTACTAACGGCCAATCACCTAGGAAGCGATAACAAAGGAAAAATTATTGGTTTCACTTATTTGTATGTTTGATCAAAATGTATGTTTTAATTTCAATATTTCAAGTAACAGTCGAAATCAGAAAATGATTGAAATCTAAATAAGTTACTTACCCAAATTGACAAAAAATTCCAAATCTGGCAGTCTAACAAGTCGAATTAATGCATTTAATATTGCATCAACAAACATTTTAAAACCTGTGTGGTGACCATAGCATTTTCTATAAACAAAATTATTTTTAACAACATAATTACAAATAGAAACGCTGCCAGGATTATTATATGTCTTTAATATTTTTGGTCGCATTTCAGTCAAATTAACATGTTTGAATGGTTTTAAATCGAAATCGATTTGTTCGTCAGATGAGCTACAGTTGTTATTGTTTATCCATTCAAAAGTTTCTAGTGGACATCCACATCCAACTTGTCCTGAAATTCTATATGGTGAATTTGCTACATGCTTTTTGTTATACTGAACGTGAATTTCTAAATTCCAACACATTCCAAAAATTTTGTATCGGACAATATAAATTCCATCGCGTCTGTTTAATTGATCTGTTCGCAATCGACATTTTCCAGTGGTTGAATCCCCAAAGATGTCTACATCGAACTTTTGATATGTTGATGTATTTAATCTATAATTGCAATGATTATAAGAAAACATAGATATGTTTGAATCCTGAATGATATAATTTCATATTTTAGACATAAAAAATTAAACGGATTACTTACGGATTTCCATCTTTGTCGAATGCATGGATATAAAAGTAATGTACTGGAAGTATAATTTCATCAGGATGCAAACCTGAACATGCATTATTACAATTATTTGTTTATTTATAGAAATGCATTTGTAGTTTTTTATTTAATATAAAAATGGTTTTATCGCACCTGGACCCCAAACCCGTGTATTATATACATCAATGGATTTTATAGTGATTTTTTTGGATGTATGCTCGTCACATTGGGTGATAAAAATATTGAAAGAAAAAAATAATAACAACTTTATTGAAAATATTATTGATGTAGTGCTAAACATTTTTAATTTATATATTTGAATACACAGTTTTGACATCTGTCAAAATAATAACGAAAACAATTCTGACATTTTTCATATTCCGCTACATTCCATAGAATTATTATTGTCATAACATTAAAAATAAAAATAGATCACATTTTCGAATTTTCAATATTACGTAGTTCTTTGAGTTTTTATAAATAAAATTATGACTAAAACGTTTTTCCTCACATAGAAACACATAGTGAGCCAGTATAAATTGTGGAAATATTCAAGGTATTTTAAATAGAAGGAAAATAAATAAAACACAAAAAATGCCAATAAAATCGAATGAATTGAATTCAAGTACGAAATGGTTTTATCGAACATTGGCTTATGCATCGAAAATTTTATATCCATCATATCCGTGCTATTTCTTTCCATCATTTTTGTTAATCCAAATATACAACAAATTTTTGGTATTGAAAAAATATCCAAATTTTCGTTTGGTCTCTTTGCCAAATAAATATTATACTTTATTAGTGAAAAGCCAATCATTCCAAAGTGATCATTTTTGTTTTGTATCTGATGAGATTTTCGATCGATTTGAGTTGAATGTTGGTCAAAACTGGTTAAATATTGTCTTTGGGAATACTGAAAATGCACCGAAAAAAAGATCACCGGACATTGTAAAAACTATATTATCTAAACCAAATTCTTCAGTTCTTGTACCGGTTGTTGCTGTTCAGAAAAGTCAAAAAAATTGCATATTTGTTAGTGAAAACTGCTATCAAAATTGGCATATGAAGAATAAAGTTCGTGATGGTCAACCGTTGTTAGTTAACTTGCAAAAAATTGGCAATGAACAAAACTTGCCAAGATTAGCCACACGTGCAACTGTGTTTTTAATAAAAAATCCATACGAAATACCTGTAGATGTTACCGATGAAATAATCACAAACTTTTTCACACGTCCCCGAATTCTTTATCGCAACCATACATACGAAATTGAACTCGATGAACAACAAGTCGGAACAACATTATATTCTCAATTTTTTAATATTTTCGTATCATTGAAAAAAATTTATTTTCGCTGCGTTCATTTGGAATCTAGTGATTGCTTAACTGAAAGTTTTGCTGTTGTTGTAAAAGGTGTAACAACTCTTCATCAATCGACTAGCATAAATTATCCAATTCCGCGACAATATTTGGATGACTATGGATTTGTAAGTGCTTGCCCTTGGGGTCTGATGCGATACTTCAACTACTTGAAATCCTGTATTCAACCATTTAACGCATCCTTAACAAGTAGCCCATCATCTTCCGCATCTGCTACATCATTTAAGTCAATTTTGAAGAATCGTATCTTCCCAACCTTTCTTTTACAAGGAGAAAGAGGCTCTGGAAAAAAAAGCATAGTGAGCATCATTGCACGGAGCATGGGATTTCAAGAATACAGCATGGATTGTGCGGAAATTGCAAACTCAATCCCAGCACAAACAGAAATCAAATTAAAACTGGCTATAGCAAAAGCAAGCGTATGTGAGCCACTCATATTCACTCTAATCAATTTCGAATTATTTGGTATTGATAACGACGGACGTGAAGATCTAAGAGTATTGACAATGTTCCAAAAAGAATTACACAATTTATTTAACAAAGATCGAACATATCCCGTAATTGTTATTGCTATAGCAAATGGAAAAATTTCTAAGCCCATAATTCAAAGCCAATTTCTGGAAACTATATCGATTGAAGTGCCGAATAAAATTGAACGTCTCCATCATTTGGAATGGTTATTTCATAAGGAAATTATCACGCAAGAAATATTCAACGGCAATCATACAGATTTTACAGTTATTCCTCTTTGGAATTGCCGTAGTATTCATGCAACAAAATATCACCTATCGCAAAATTTAAAATGGGCCGAAACAGCTGATAAAATCTTGAAATCAATTGCTGACAAATCTCAAGGCCTTCATTTTGGTGATTTAAAATTATTATTTGAAAATAGTACGAAAAATCTATTGCACTGCCGTAATCCAGGTAGCATTTTTCAGAAGGATAACTGCTTGGAGGCCGAACAATTTGACAAAATGCTTCACATCATGCAAAGTGAGTTTTCGGACAGTTTAGGTGCGCCCAAAGTCTCGCGTGTTTTGTGGTCTGATATTGGTGGTTTAAGTAAACTTAAAGAGGAAATCCAAAGCAGCATTGGTCTTCCCTTGAAACATATGCATTTAATGGGGAAGAATATGCGAAGGTCGGGAATATTGTTATATGGTCCTCCAGGTAAATAATAATTATTCTTGTTATGTATTTTACACGCTTCTTCACAAATTTTTTTCTCTAAAGGAACGGGAAAAACATTGGTAGCGAAAGCTGTGGCAACAGAATGTAATTTAAGTTTTCTTTCTGTGCAAGGACCTGAATTACTCAATATGTATGTCGGTCAGAGTGAACAAAATGTTCGAGAAGGTATTGTTTTAAGAATTGTTAATAATTAAATTTAGACCTATCTGACACGAATATCTGTTGAGATGTTATGTTGATAACGAATCACTGCTAGCCCTCATATGTGACATTTCACGTCAACTTCCAAATATCACTCTATCACACGACTTACTGTATTGTCAATCCAGTATTATTTTTATACAATTTTTAATTCTTTAAAATTGCTGTTTTAGTTTTTGGCAGAGCGAGATCTGCTGCACCATGTGTAATTTTTCTCGATGAATTGGATTCCTTAGCTCCCAATCGAGGAGCTAACGGTGATAGCGGTGGAGTGATGGACCGCGTAGTTTCACAATTACTTGCTGAAATGGACGATATGATAGGCAACGATGAACAAAATCAATTATTTATTTTAGCTGCAACGAATCGGCCAGGTATTTTGGAATTAAAATATATATTTCTGGTCAATAAATTCATTTTTGTTCGGTCTTTCTTGCATTACAGATTTAATTGATCCGGCATTGTTGCGACCAGGTCGTTTTGATAAACTGTTGTATGTAGGCCCTTACATATCTACAGAAGATAAAGCGGCTGTTTTATCAGCTCAAATGCAGAAATTCAATCTTGAAGATGGTTTAACAATTAATTCGATAGCCGAACTCTTGAAGCAAGATATGACGGGAGCGGATATTTATTCAGTTTGTTCAAATGCTTGGTTAACCGCTGTTAGAAAGTGTATAACTCAGCATGCTGCTAAATATAGTCATTCTGAAAATGATGATATGAATAAGCTAACCGCAGATAATGTTATTGTTTGTATGGAAGATTTTCGTAAAGCAATCTCCAAATTTGTTCCTTCTGTTAATGAAAAAGATATGGAATATTTTAACAGTCTAAAATCTACATATGGTGCTTCCAAATGAAATATTGCTGGAATTTATTTGATTTTGTTTTCATGATATATTATTTAATAAATGTTCAAATATAGAAAAATATTATCCAAAAAGTCACCCAATTTATTTTATTCAGAAAATTATTCTTCACATTTCGGTCGTTTCAATATTACATTTTGTGCAGAAGCAAGTTCGATATCTTTTGTGAATACACAATAAATGTATCGGTATGTGTATAAATATTCTATTTTCAACGTCATTCAGCTTATTTTAGTCATTAGTCATTTTTATTCAAAATCAGGTTTATTTAATTTAATTGTCAAAGAGAAAACGATTGTCATTCTTTAATTTTGAACTAAATTTGCAAACGATCAGAAATAATTTCATGATAAAATGTGTGTAGAAAAGTCCAAGGTTATCATCAAAGAAAAGGTTTGTGCTCTAACAAAATATATATATAAATTGGTTTATTTGTTTGTCATTACTGAGTCCAGAATTGTATTAATTGTTTCTTTTTTCTCCAGAGGAAAGTTCAACCAAATAGATATTTGCGTTTATTTCGTGAATTTTCGTGGAAATTATTGTTCTACATTATTTCAGTGATATTAATTTTAAAAGATAAATTATCGGAATTATTTTTCGGTTGGTATTTTGGTAGTGAAAAGAATGTTTGCCCACCATTGAATGAAAGTAATAGTTTTTTGGCATCAAGTGCAATTGATTTAGCCGCATTTATCCGAAATGGGGAAATCACATCAACACAGTTAGTTCAAGCGACTATTAATCGAATTCTAGAAGTTAACGGAATATTAAATGCGATTGTAGATGGCCCTTTTGTTGAAGAAGCTCTTGAAGAAGCACAAAATATTGATATTCGCATTGCCAATAAGCAAATTTCCGAGGGTTAGATGATTAATTATGGCTTTCAGTTTTATTTTACCAACACTAAATAAGACATGTAAATACTTGCAGATGAATTTAAAGCAAAACCTTTTCTTGGTGTTCCATTCACGACAAAAGATAGCACGAGTGTGTCGGGTACATGCAGTTATTAATCGAAAATTCTCTAAACATTCGCATTTAATTATAATTTGCTTTGTAAATTTCCAATTAGGTAAATTGCATACATTGGGATTACTTTCACGAAAGAACACTATTTCAAAAGAGGATGCAGAATGTGTAGCTTTGGCTAAAAGAGCTGGCGCAATTATTATAGCAACAACAAATATACCAGAAGTCAATAAATGGCAAGAAACTCGAAATAACATCATTGGGAATACTAATAATCCTTATGATAATAGACGAACCGTGGGAGGCTCAAGCGGAGGTATTTGTCTAACAATAATAAAAACTAATTTGCAAACATCTCATACAACTACTTAAAAATAGGTGAGGCATCACTAATATCGTCTTGCGCATCTCCATTTGGAATTGGAACAGACATTGGTGGTTCAATTCGAATGCCAGCATTTTATTGCGGCATTTTTGGACACAAATGTACTGTTGGAGCTGTAAACACTAGAGGATGCACATTCAGAAGTGGTAAAGACCTAGGGGAAAGCAACCCATTTTGAAAATATAAATATTTAGTAGATACATATTTGCAATATTTACGCAATATT
The DNA here is from genome assembly GCA_029041755.1 of Resseliella maxima. Taxonomy (NCBI): domain Eukaryota; kingdom Metazoa; phylum Arthropoda; class Insecta; order Diptera; family Cecidomyiidae; genus Resseliella; species Resseliella maxima. The sequence continues at coordinate 47,893 of JAQOWM010000799.1, forward strand.
TATATATATATAAGATATTTTTGTTATATTGCTTCGCCCTAGGTAAAGAGAATTCAACTATGGTTGTGGTCGGACCCATGTGTCGATATGCAAAAGATCTATTGCCTCTGTTGAAGGTAATCACCTAAATATTAATTGAATAATTTTCAACGTGAATTCTTATTTTCTAGATTTTAGTTGATCCAAAAAAAGCACCTATACTTAAACTGGACGAGAAGCCTGATATTTGCAAATTAAAATATTACTACATTCGTGAGAGTGGCGAACATAAATGCACGCCAGTATCAACTGAATTACAAAGTGCTATGACGAAAGTGATTCAGCATTTTGAAAACATTACACAGTCAAAGCCAACTGAAATAAAATTGCATGGAACAGATCAAGCTACAAAATTGTAAGTACTTCAAATATCACTGTGGAGCAAAGTGGAGGATAATAAAAGTTACTTCGGTTTTAACACTTCTGAAAGTAGAGGACAAAACTGGAGACCAAATTCAATTTTTTTTCACTACTACAGGTATCACATTTTTTGTCATTTTTTGAACACAGTTTGTATGCATTACGTGCACCTCGTTTCATCGCCATGCTTCGCTGTTAATGATCGTTTAAAATATTTTTGGAACGCTGATTCTTAAAAAAGCTTTAAAAATGAAATACCGATAGCAGAAAGTCTAGTATTTTTTACATTTTCCTAAAATTACGGACGTCAAATTACATTGGAAAAATTTCATCAGTCGTGAGTTATAGTCAGACAAACTGAAGAATAAATTACAATTTACCCACCTTCATCACTCCAAATGCTAATCGTCATAGAATGCTTAAAATCGCTAAGTTTGACAAACTGAACGAAATGGTCTCCAGTTTTGGCCTCTACTTCCATCCAGCGGTGTCAAAACCAAGTTAACTCTTGGCATCCTCCACTATGTTCCACAGTGATGTTTGATGTTTAATACTTTTAATACGGTAAACGGACATTTTTTTTTTCTTGGATGCAAATAATTAAGGTGGCGTTATTGGATGACACAAGAGCCGGCTGATTTCAACATGCTACTGGGAAATGGCGTTAGATTGAATGCAATCCTAGAACTCTTTAAAAAGTTAACATTTTCGAGCAATTTTACAATGGCGGCAATTTATTCATTGATTGATGAAATTTTACCGAAAGAAAAAGCAGATAAGATCAAAGAAATAACTAGAAAATGTGATGAAGAATTAACGGTATCACGTGATTATTTTACATGTTATATGATATTAATTCTTCATTTTATCATTATTTATTAAAGAATATTCTGGGAAACGATGGTGTTTTGTTATATCATCCGATGACACGTACGGCCCCCTATAATTATGCACTTCTGTTGAATATTTCAGATTTTAGCTATTGGTCAATATTTAATGTATTGCATGTGCCAGTGACACAGGTAGTTATTTTCTATTGTCAATATTGTTGAAAAGTATTTATATTCAAAAGTTTCATTATTGATTTTTAGGTTCCACTTGGATTAGATTCGAAAGGATTACCACTGGGCATTCAAGTTGTAGCTAGTAGAAATCGGGACAGACATTGCTTGGCTGTGGCAGAAGAACTTGACAATACGTTTGGTGGATGGAAACCTCCATTTATAAATTAGGAAAAAAAAAAACAATATATATTTTATATTAATTTTATTCATAATTCGACGGTGTTGGATAATAAACAATTCTTTTGAGAAAAAAACTTATCATTTTAATGATTATGATTTTCCCCTTTCAACAACTGTCATATTTTAAAAACATCGAAAACATCGTATTTTCAATTGTCAAGTGCGCACATTTTTTTCAGGATAATATGTCTATGTATTTTCATTATTTTCAAATTGGATTATTATACAACAATATTTTCTTGATGTGTATGTTGAAATACACGGTGATATCAGATTTGAAATTTCTAGATGCTTATAGCCAAATTTTGTGTATTGTGTCAGTCAGTATTGAAACGTCAAAGTAGTAACAGTTTCAAAAAAAAAAAAATTCCTTCATTGGATCTCCTCTCTCGCGGTAAACACTCTGTTAATCTGCACTTCGTAAATGAGAGTATAGCCAAACAAATTGTATTGTGTGTAGCTTTTTCTTGATTGAAGAACATGAGCAGTATTTTTATATTAAAATAATACGATAAAAATACACAGAAAAAATTATTATTACTATTATTCTAATAAATATTAATTATATTGACTTTTAAAATCATTTAAAAAACCAAATTATAAATAAAAACAATAAAAAAAAATTATCACCATACAAAAAGTCAAAGACACTAATGAAACTGATGATATAGTGAGAAAAAGGAACAGGACCGATGAAAATATATCTAAAAAAATAACGATGGCAGAAAGTGAGTCTATCACTAATCCTCAGTATTTTGAAGGTGTCGAAAAACTTCTTGAAATTTGGTTTACACCAAACTCATCATGCAAAAATGCCGACTTGAGGAAAATTCCAAGGTAAGTAGAAAAAAGCAAAAAGAAGTAGAATGAGAAGCACTGTATTTCTACAAATATACCAAACACACGCACGATAGCATTGCTTTCATGTGCAATTTCCCCTCTTTATTCTATTTTCCCAAAGCACAATGAGTGCAGTATCTTTGATTTCCCAAATCATATATATTCAGCTAGATTTAGATTTGATTTTATTTGATACAAAAGATGGTTTGAAAAACATTTGCGTTTTGCATTTAAGGATAGTAATTTTTGAGTTATATTAAGATGTAGTATAAAAATAAGAGAGGTGGTAATGTCAAATTTATTTTGCATGTATTGCTGACGTATATGCATGTCCTTGCGAGGGTGAAATTTATTACATAACTTCTGTTTCATATGAGTATTTACGGAAGAGGCCAAAATATTGAGTTGGTAGGACCAATTTTTTGGATTTGTTGCTAAGACGAATTTCTATTCGAAGTTATTGCATTTACTCCAATAATGATTTGAATCATATGTCTTCATATTAAAAATTTATCATACGTTCTCTATTCATTGCAAACTATTTACCAAAATGTATATACTAATATGATGATCAATTTGAATTGAAATCAAAATTCCTAAAAAATGAACCGTTTTCCGTTACGTCTTTGTTATCTTACATATATTCATATGTGAAACATCGTAAAAAATCTTTGAGAATTGTAAATTGAAAAAATATTTCTCTATATTCATTCAATGAAAAAAAATTTATTTTTTATTTTGTCAATATTGTGCATAATGTAAATTATTATAAACACATTAATGATATTAAATTTTTTGCTAGTAATCATACCTGTATATTCATTTTCATATGAAAATTGCTTTGTTTATGATATTCTCATTTTTTTCATTATTTCCTTTAATTATTAAAATTGAGTGAAAAATGCATTTTATCGTTTTCAGATCTATGTGGGATGCCCTTTTAAAATCAGTTCGCTGTGAAATAATAAGTTTCAAACGAAATGATCAAATTGACGCATACGTCTTAAGGTTAGTAATGTAAATTATTTTTATTCATGTTTGTTTTTAATTTTTCATCGGAAATGTAAAAAGGAGCGTTTCAGAAATTATTATAACATGGATTCAATGTAAAGATTTGTTTCTCAATAGCTACTTATATGAGTCATTTTTTGTAATAATTTATTGATAGCGAAATTGCTTTGATTTCAATATTAAAAGAGCATTCGCCTGGAATTGATAATGATCGATTCAATAGCACGCGCAATAAGTGTTATCTGTAATCACATCACAATCGTATGTTCATTTGAAAAGTTCTCCTTATCAATTTACTTAAATTTTGCAATTGATCATGGTAAATTTCCTTTTTTTATATAATGAAATCTATCGGATTAGCCATTGTTTTAAGATTATTATTAATCGATACATTACATTTTATATAGACATTCAATTTAAAGCCATGGTGATCATTGTTGCCATTCGAACAAGTACCTAGCAACATTTATTTCATGAATGATTTCCGATCATAGTGATTAAAAAATTCACTATCTTCTTTATCAATTATAATCTGAAGTATTTGTTCGAATTTGTTTGAATATTGTTATTTCAGAACGAATTCGGCCATCATTTCAATGAGAGTACACTTTTGTTGGATGTTGGAATTGATGTTTTTTTCTATTTCAATTATCGCAAAAACTTTATAGCAAGATATTATGCCATGAATTCTTGCATTATGTCCATTGGAAAATTTTTTTTCAAGAAGTTTATCATTCTATTTTTCACAAATATCCATCATTTTTGTTTCCCATTTAAAGCGAAAGCAGCATGTTTGTGTCAAAGCGTCGGTGGATTCTAAAAACTTGCGGAAATACAACTCCTTTAGAATGCATTGAAAATGGCCTTTTGCAAATGGCCGAAACGCTTGCCGGCTACGTAAATGTTGACTATTTGTTTTATTCACGTAAAAATTTTAAACGTCCAGATTTGCAAGTATCTCCACATCGCAGTTTTGAGGAAGAAGTTACTCTTTTAGACTCAATTTTCGAAAATGGACACGCTTACTGTTTGGGTATTTACAATATGCACAATATTTACTGAATAATTGATAAAATTTTCTTCGTTGTTTCTCCACAAGGTTCGCTTAACCGTGATTGTTGGTATCTATATACATACAACCGCGAGGGGGGAATCGGCGCACAGCAGGTGCGAACTCATATTCATGAAGAAATTTTTTTTGTTAAGTAAAAGTGTGACTTTTGAAGGTGTCATAAAATAATGAATAGATTTATAGGAATTATTATTTTTGTTTCCCGCGATCATGTTCACAATTTACTATTACAATATAATACTGAAGAATTTTTGCAAAAAATTCCATTATAATTTATGTTGATGACGTTATAATTGGAAGCTTTAATACTTGTTTCACTAAAAATTATCCAAAAAGAACGTAAACAGAATCCGCTTGAATAATATTTTCGAGAGCAAATATAGAATTTATTCAATATGCTTTGACCAGTCGCATGAAGGTTTTGTAGAAATTGATCTAATATTCAGAATTTTCCACAGCTTTATGATAACATTGGAGCAAACGTTTCAATTGAACCAGATCAAACAATTGAAATACTTATGACTGACCTTGATCCTGATGTAATGGCAATATTTACGAAAGAAGAATGTAAAAATGCATCTGAAGCCACACAAGTAAACATATTTGTTCTTAATGGGTATTTGAGTTTTTTTTATAAATACTTTATATTACAGAGGTCTGGCATCGAAAAATTAATACCAGATATGATAATTGATGATTATCAATTTGAGCCATGCGGCTATTCTATGAATGGAATTTCAAAAAATGAGGTAATTATAACTAGCACACAATTTATAAATATTTATACTTGTAAGAATTACTTGAAAAATATTTGAATCTTTATTACTTTAAAATCACCAATTTAAATGCTTGTTAGTTGACTGGAAATGAAGAGTATAAAGAAGTAAGTTTCACTTGCGCATGACAAATATAGAATTTTAGAAATGATTTTTTGTTTTATTTTAATCAGTTAAGTTGCATGGTAGAACTTTTTTGACAATGTTATTGATTTATTCCATGTGTTTATAAAATAGGGATGTTATATGACAATACATATAACGCCAGAGCCCGAGTTTTCGTATGTCAGCTTTGAAAGCAATGTAGTGTCTTCAAACTATGCGGACTTGATTTCACGGGTTAGTAACTAATACAGCAATAATAATTATAATATATTTGAAAAATAAATCATAAACGCCAACCAGACGTGCGCACGGGAGGAGGGGGAGGTTTCGCTTTGTACTGAAGATTTCATAGAGGAACCCACAGCGATCTCAAAGTCGAAAAACTTTTTTTTTTTTTGAGAAAATGTTTGAGTTTTTGGTTCAAAAACTGAAGACCTTTTTTTTGCTCTTCAATTTTTTGAGACCGCTGGACCGCTGTCGTCAGCATTATACCCCCTAGAATTCTCAAGCATGCGCACCTCTGAACGCAAATTAACAAATATGTATAACTTTTGCTTTTCTTGTTTAGGTTATTAAACTGTTTCAGCCAACCAAATTTCTTGTCACTATTTTTGTTAGTAAGGTAAAATCGGGAAATGATAACAAAAATGTCGGTTGTATATGTAATAATTATTTATTCAACATTTTTCAGACATCAAAAGCAATTGATGCAGGGCATGAATTGGACTATAAAACATCGATTGAAGAATGGAAACGTCGCGACATACAATATTGCCGTTTTCCAGGCTACGATTTAACTTACGCGCAATATTCCAAATTCCCTAGCTGAGGGTTACAGGGCCTGACCTTTAAAAAGGTCAACAGAAGCTCATTTACCTATCACAATCCATTTATATACCTATCACTATCCGAATATGTTCTTGCAAACATTTTCATCAAATTACTTTATTTTGCGCAACTTTTGCGTTATTATATTAACGAATATTCGCCATTGCTACTGTTTTCTTGGTGGCGTAATCGTATATCTTGAAAATATCTTGAAATTCCAATATTTTAACATTTAAATAAAAATTCAATTGCTTTTAAATACATACAAATTCAGACAAGACAAGAACAATGTCAAAAGTCATTTAAATTAGATATTTCACATATTTGTCATAAGAAATATCAATTCTTCATGAAAACTTTTAGGTAACATCAATAATAAGAACAAATGACATAGTTCGTTTTTCCTTGAATCATATTGAATTGAAATAGATTTGCATTATTGAAGGCCAAGATGAAAAATATATTTGATGTTATGTTCGTCATTTTGTAGTTACGAAACAAAACCAGACATTTAACAAATAAACTAAAATTATTTGAATTTTTTTGACATAAATAACACAGTTCTCATAAATATATTCACTTTGCTTATACAGCAATTTCATTTATCCTAAAAAAAAAGTTATGAAAAACAGATTTGAGTGGCATTATATGGAATATAAAATATGGAAAAGAAAAGTTATTAGAAGTGCTTTTTAAAATAAAATGTGTGTTCCAATAATGTCAACACTGTTTTGTTTATTTTATTCTTTTTGTTTCAAATTATTTCCTCCCAAAATTGAAATAAACTTTAAGATTTCTTTACAACAATGCTAATATTAGTAATAAAGAAAAATCAAATAAATTGCAAAATATTATTGTAATAAGCATAAAATATCATTGAAATTGACAATGTTTGAAACAAAATTAGCTCAAAATGATTAGCAATTAAGCAAATCAAGATTCTTGAAATAAATTTATAATGAACTTTATTTGCATAATTTTTTTTTATTGATTTGACGGCTTTAGTGGAGATCTTGCGCAATAATTATTATTTTTTGTCGATCTAGAATTCGGTTGAAAGTGATCTTTCTGTCCCACAACTGATGAATTTGAGATTTGCGATGTTTTAATATTGGTCTGGATTTTGGATAAATAACGAATAAGTTAGTTATTAATTTAGTTAAGAATTTACTCAAGCATTAGTATACCAACCTCAAATGCGTCGTAATTCACAAGTGATTCATCAGATATGATTCCTTTATGAGATGATTGTCGACGGTTAGACAGACGATATTTTTTCACAATTTTGCTTGCCGAAATATTGGTGAGCGTCTAAATTATTTAATTAATTAAACGATTTATGGTTAGCTCAAAAATTATATCATTTCTGCGCAATTTTGCACGTATACTAATTCCCAAAGTCAGAGCTGAAATTTTCACACTGTGTGTGCATGCACAAATTCAGTACAGCACGCACATCTCAGTGTGCGATGCACAAATGCTTGGATTTTTTAGGTGCACACACACTACCATAAAATCACATTGCTATTATGATTTTTGACTTTTCAATAGGCATGTGCGCACACTTGTAAAATAGAAGCAAATGTGCGTCGCACAATTTGATGTGCGTCCTGTATTGATCCTGTGCAAGCACACACAGTGTGAAAATTTCAGCTCTGTCCAAAGTGAATGAGAGATTAAAAATGAATTTTACCCCTTGTTTTTTGTTTGTTGAAACCATTCGCTTTTTGCCGTTTGGTTTGACAAATCTTGATACATTTTCGTCATTGTACTGGCTCAGTAAGTTCCGTTTCGTATGCGACTTCACCAGATAAGATGAAGCTGTCCCCATCTTTTGAACAGATGTCGTGCGATTAACCTCTCGTGGTGGAATATCCATATGTCTTTTTTTGGCGAGATTTCCAGTTGTCATTCCCAAACTAGTGCAATGTGAAAAAATACATAAGCAAGAGTCGCAAAATTAGAAAAAATGTCAATGATAATGATAATAATAATATTTACTTTGTTGTCGATGCCATTCGTTTCAATGTAACTTGACCATGAAGTGGTGTTCTAGGTGTCATAGCTACATTTCTTGGCGTTCCAACTACTTTTCTAGCACTTTTCAATAATTCTTTTGAGTCTCTATATGTGTCCCAATCTTTTTGCATCAGATGTATGATACATTCACCATTAATCAAAAAATTACGATTATTTTCACGTCGAAATTCTTCGGCAAGAGCTGCAATCTTTTTTTCAATTTTTGGAATTTCGAGATCTGTTTGTTTGCGTTCTTTTTCTTCCTTCAACAATTGACCACCGCGGTTATTGTACCGATTCGGCTCATTTTGCTTGGCTTCCAAAGCTTTTTTTTTTCTCCCACCATTCATTTCTAGAGATAAACAATTCAAAAATATTCCTGAAAATATAATTTAAAAAACACGATTAGCATTTAAAATTAATAATGTTCTTATAACTTATTTGCATTAAATTGAATATGCTTTGAAACATAGCTTCTGATAGCTGGTCTCAAGTAATTTGAATTTTTTAGTAAAAAATGAAAAGGTATAATTTAGATTTTTTTTTTTTCAAATTTTGAATGTATATTTTCAATTTTAGCCTCGGTCGGCCTAGGAAAATATTCCTTAAAATGCAAAAAAAAATTACTAGGGATAAATATTTTAGAGGGTAATTTTGGATTTGGTATTGAGGAGGGGATAATCCCGACCTTGTGAACCCTCATCAGAAGCTATGCTTCGACTTGAGCATATTAAATATGAGGAAAAATATTTTATATTAATCTTACTTATTTTCGTTGTAGAATTTTGTGCACTCTTCTAATTCCATTTCATGTAGCAATAGGAGATCTTCTGTGTACGTGTCACTTTGTAGATATTCAAATTTGTCCCGTTCTTCTTGTGATTTATAAATTTTATTCCAAATTTCAACAATTTTGATGCGAAGTTTTTCAATAAAATGCTTTAGATTTTCTTGTTTTGCCATCTTACACATTTTGAGCTCACGATGTAATTCAATTACAGAAGAATCCTTATGTTGAGCTGCAATTCCACGATATTTTAAACGGATTGAATTTGGAGCATCAAGACAATCCCACAAAATTTCCAATTTTTGCAATAAATGTTCGCATTCATGCTTAATTTCTTTCATTTTATTCTGATAACGATCACGTTCGTCCTGTAAGTACTTTATGTTTTCCTTCGTTGGTATGAGCCTTTAATGGATAAATTCATTATGAAACTAATGAGGACTAGTGAATTTGAACTAAATGAAACATAAAACATGGTTCAAAATAGTATACTCACGTTGATTCATAACCATTTTTTTCAATACCTGTAATTCAATCAAGCAAAAAGAAATTAAATTATGTATATTTCAATTGTAGGAGGAAGATCAAATTAAAATATCTTTCAAACAAGGCTTCAGTTTTCGGCATGTTTTGAATTTCAAGATTTCTACATTACTTCTATAGAGTTGTTGTGAAACTATATACTTTATATATATAAGCTATATACACAACCAAAACTAATAGCAATGTAATAATTATAGGAAAATAAATGGGCAGAGTTTTTGCCCCACTTCAATACCCATTTCATCGCATAAAGCATGAATTTCACACTGCAAACACTCGATTTCGTTTAGGCGGCGTACTTTTTCGGACTTCAGATCAAGTAAATAGTTTTCGAATTCATATATCTCTGAATCGCTAGCTGCGAATGATAATTCACGATGATTTTCGTTGAGCTCTGCACACAGCAATCGTTGCGTGTTCATGAAATCATTAATCTGATTCATTTTTTGTTCGTATTTGTCACGCATTTCGGTCAATTCAGAGTCCAGTTTGTCTTGATACACCTAATTAGTGATGAGCAAAATAAAACTTAATTAAATAATCGATGAATATATTAAATATTTTAAATATTTTAAATACCATTAAAGGCATATTATCATGATGATCCAAATCGAATTCAAAATCGATATTTAATTTGCGTTTTAGTTCCCGGGCTTCTTCGAGCAAATCTGAAAAAATAAAATTAAATATCAAAAATGTTCTACAAATGTGGCATTATTTGTATATGATTACATTTGAAGAGCTTTGAATCAGAGATATCTTTTTGTACACATGAAGTGAAATTCAATTTTGTGAACGCACCGCACTTATTAGGTGTGGGTCCCTAACATTGCAACAGTATATTTTCAACAATGCTAGAAACGGGGACCTGAGTAGTGCATGGTGCATGAATTTACCGAATTGGTGCGCACCGTTATTGGACTGAAACGTGAACTATTGTGGTATAGCTTCATATCTATCATAGACGTAATTTTTTTGACAGTGAAGGCTATATGTATCTTAAAGAATATTGAACACAAGTTTATCTCCATAAGCTTTCTATAGCATTGAAAATGGAAAATTTTGAACTAAAAAATGACATGGTGAATTGAAATGTAGTGATGACTCAACTTTGCTCGTACTACTCTGTCCCAAAAACTATCCATTGATATCAACCAAATTCGGACAACTTTGTCACGAATTTACAAAAAACAATAAAAAAGTTAGTTTTCTTGACTTTTTGCATTCTTCTGCTCCCGCTGTAATCTCTAGACATTACTCTTAAGCTTCGATTTTCACGCACTTGTGTGTTTTTGAAAAAGGGAAAAAACGGTTTGATTCGTTTGTAGCCTAAAAAGATGAACAGTTTTTTCGACGTGAAATTCATAACCTGCTCGAAAGATGGGAAAAAGTAGTGGCTATAGCGATGGACAATACTTTGAATTACATGTTATTTAATAATTTTCATTGAATGAAGCTGTATTTTTTCACACAAAAGGTCACGTTTCAATTCACACTACAAATACAAAAATACACCTCTGCTTTAATGTCAACACATTTAGGCCATCTAAACGAATTATCAGTTTATACGGACTATATATTTTTGGGGATAGTGTGTTTGGAAAAGTTTCTAATCTCGACGAAATCTACAACTTTGCCGAAGTCACCGAAGTGAAATTCCCTATTGTTTAGAAGATAGAATTTTATAAAAACCCGATATTTCGCCCTTTACAGGGGCTTGGCCCTCAAATCCCCCAGACTCAGTCCTCCAAATTTTGCCCAAATTATTTTTTCCCCATTTCCAACACTGTATAGTTGAAATTTAAAAATTTTTCTGTCACTTCGGGTGGTTTACTAGTAAGTAAAGTAAATCCATGGGCGTTGGCACACAATTATCCGCTGATTGGCTTTCACAATATTGTTTGATACCGTACTCGTATAAATGGCGTAAGAGGCAATGATTTTGTTTACCACATAATAATTACAAATTCACATTTTTCACCTACCTTCAATTTTTTTAGACATGGCGGCTTGTTTGTCTTCCAACTCAGTGAGCACATCGTTATAGAAAGTCTGCAAATGTTCATTCATACCTGAGGGGGAAAGAACGAAAGTAAATAAAAATAAATATTGTAAATATCCTGCAAATATTGTGAATAATGTGAATATTTATAAATATTTTAAATATCATAAATATGCTAAACATATGACTAAATATTGTTTAAATTTGAGATTGGTAGTTGAGATCATACTGCATTCTCCTGTGTCTGTAAAATTAAAAGAACTTACTATAGAATAGTACTCCTCACCATAATAGTGAGGTGGGTCCGTACGTCACTTCCTAAACAGATTAGAAAATAATATTAACGTAAACATATTATTGATATTCATATTCATATTCATATACTATTTTTGCAATATCAATATTATAAACAAAGAATCTTTATGTTTCTAATTCAAAATTCTATTTAGAGAAAAATATAACTTACCGGTTAGGGAACGACAACGGCTTTCCTTCGATTGCGTTAATTTGGGCGATTTACTTGAACTGCTGGACCATGAAGTTGTCTCCATTGGACAGCGCTCAAATTGAAATGGGGATCAATTGCTTGATGACGTGTTACAATGCAAACAATATTTTACAAATGGTATACTATGAAATGAATGTAAGGAAAGAAAAAATGCTCACCAATTTTTAGAATATGCTGTTCTCTTCTTTTCTCCTTCCATGATGTGATTTTGTCGACAATGTCGCCATGTTGAATGTTGACTTGATCTCAGCTACCAAATCTCAATTTCAAGCAATACTTTTTTTGCCATCAACAATATATTCAACAATGCTAACTTATTGATAAAAATGATATGAATATTCACTAAATATTTCAAATATGTATGATATGGTGTGTGTATTTTTGAATCTAGCAAATATTCCATAAATATTTAAATATCGCCTGAATATTCTGAATATCTTCTACTAAATATATATATTCATAAAGGGTTCTCAGCCCCTAGATTCATACCTTCCAAATAAACAGAGCTCAGTTTTTTTGGAAAGAGTTTGTCAAGTTTTGGTGTAAATTCTGCAAGAAAATCCTGAGTTGTTGCATTCATTGCCTCACGTAAGGAAGATCTGTTAAGAGAGTAAGAGAGTAATTTAGCATTTTAATTGTTGTTTAAATTGTACGCAATTTTTTATCCGCAAATTTATATGAGCTGTACGCAAACATATAAAATTGAATGCAAAAATTGTGAACTGAACATAAAAATAAACATATCTTGCTTCCTCCACATCTCGTCGGAAGCGCATACCGAGTTTCTAAACAAACTAAAAACTGCTATATATGAAAACGCTAACATTTATTTTTTTGAAATTGCATTGTAATAATTTGTTGTTCTCAATTATTGAGAGCAAATTGGTTTATTAAATTTAGAATGACGTTATTTTTTGTCTCATTGCTTCATTCATTGAATGTTAAAACAAAATAAAGACAAACAATATTTAATCACATAATAATGATATTTTCCCCCATATACTATATAGCTAATATACCAAACCCACTAATAATTGCACTTTTGATAATCGAGTTTTGGGTGGTATCTTACATTTGTTCGTTGTCCATTTTAGTATTTTTTTCTTATATTTCAAACACAAAAATAATATTCAAAAAATGAATGTAAATTAGTCAACTTGTTTTTATTTAATTATTCAGGAAAAATAACAACGAAGATGTTTTAAAATGTTATGAACTGTAAATTCTCTTTCCCAGCAAGAGCTCTATATCACTCGCCGATATCTATACAATTATGGTCGTTGAAATTCAAATGATTTTCTAAAAGAGCGTCACCCATTTGACAAGCGGTATTTTGACAACAATAAATGTACCGCAAAATGTCAATTCTGTGTGGTCTTTGTAAAATTATATAAATCTTTGTTTCTGATAACTTTATAAGTACTACAAATTTTTTTTTTTATAGCAATAAAATATTTATCAGTAAAAGATAAAAGTTGAAATTATTATATAATCATTTTTGCAAGTTAATTTTTCTTAATATGAAAAAAAGAAATAATAATAATATGAATAAAAGGCAATTTTTCAAAGCCTTTTGGTACAATCAAAAGGCCTTTTATCAAATGACATTTGTAAAAATATTTCAATCAAGATTTTAAACAACCAACCAAATAACTGTCAAGAAAGTCGACGCAAATCAAACTATTTGAATAAATGCAAATAATTTCAAGACATTTTTTTTGGAAAAGACAAAAAAATGTCAAGCTCAAGTAAAGAAGCAGAATTCATTTCACAATGGAATGGCCTATTGGACTTTAAAATTGACGAAAATAATTTGCGTAAACCAAATTTTCAATTTTTTTACGGTGCACTAGAATCATTGCTTCGTAGTTTGAATTTCAACATTGCATCAGCGAAAAATGAAGCGATGAATACAAGTGATGGGGAACGATTATATTTCATCAAATTCTGCGGTTTTGTTCAGCGATTATATATGTTGTCCGATTCATCATTCAATTTTTACTATTTGGACTTGATCAATCCAAGTATGTTTGTTTTTATATTTGAATATATTTATTTCTTCACTAGTCGTTTTTGATAGTAGCAATGAAAATACAATAGATAAACAACATATATGAATTTATGTTACAATACTACTAATGCTCTATTTCACTGTCGTTAAACAGCACCAAAGAAGAGTTTTCATGTTCTGAAAATGTTATTCAACTATTTGAAGTACTATGAAATGGTGAAGCAAACAGTATACGAAAAAGCAAAAATTTCATTAAGTTCATACAATGACGCATTAGCAACCAATAATGCACTCCAAGTGAAGAATGAAACTGCGAAAAAACGTGCTGCTAATGTGAGTTATTTAGAATGCATCAATTTAATTTTATGATTTTTAAAAATAAATGTATTATATGTATATAATATATGGATTGTTTCCCATTTGTAGATGGAACTTCAATTGACTGAATACGAAAAAAAGTTACCAGAAATACAGGAAAGGGTGAACAATTGTTTGGCTGATGTGCAATGCTTAGATAAAGAAATAATTCAAAAACACACTCAAATTAAAAACTTTGATTCAATTCTAATTAAAGCTGAAATCAAGCAAACTGAGATATGCGAAACCTTTGTAAGCGAAGATGAATACCAAGCACGTGTTGACGTTTTAAATGCTTTAAAAGAAGAATTGAATACGCTCCGAGAAGTAGCCGAACATGTAAGAGTTTCTAATGTGAGCTCGAGTGCAAAAATAAATGAGCTTTCACACACTTTGGAAATTGTTAATAATGCACTGGAAGAACAGCAAATTCATCACTATCATGAACTGATGTTAGTAAAAATGAAATTATTTTATTTTCTCATTTTCACAATATTATACATATTTCAATTGTATTACATATTAGATCCATTGATTCCAATATTGTCTCAACAAACAATGAAATTAAACAAGAAGAACAACGCATCACGGAATTAAAATCAAATATTAAATCGTTGATCGCAAATACAAATGACATTTTATCCAAAACAAGGCAGCTCGATGCATATACAAACAGAATCCAAACTGATTCGGGTGCATTAAACGAAGATCTCGCAAGGTTATTTTAAGAAATTGAAAAGTAGTAGAAATTTAAACGATTAATAAACTCTTAATAAATATTCTTACAGGGCAGTATCCTATCATGATAAAAATATTGATATTGCAAAATGCGAGTTAGCTGAGGCAAAATTACGTATAGCTGCATTGGAGCAGCAGCAGCATTTTCTGCTCACTTCGATTGTATCAATTTTGCATGTTATAACATCATCATCCGATTATTTGGGAGAAGCTAAAAATAAACATGAAAAATAAAAAATAAAAAATAACATAATATCAGCAAACAATAACATAATATTTAAAAAGTGTTGCAAGACATTTTTTTTTATTTTCGCACTTAATTATTGTTTCTATGATGATAAGCAATAACAATCGAATAAAGAAATTGTGGCTTTGAAACAGATTAAATTCATATTTCATTCATTGTTAAAGTCTTTTCGAAAAATTGAAAAGTCTTTTAGTGTTGTCTGATCAGTAATTCTAACGACAGAATTTCATTGATACATAACTAGACAAACAATCATTGCTTGAACATCTACAAATACAGCATAAAAATATAAATTTTTAATTCAAGTAAAACAAAGTAATAAAGTATATCTGAAATGGAAATAACCGTTGGTTCCTTAGAAGAGCAAGCGCTGAAGCGTAAAGAACGACTGAAATCTCTAAAACGAAAAGCGGAATTAAAAGATGCAGGATCAAAACAGCCAACTAATAATGCATTTGAAAAGGTGAATTTGCCTCTACCGTCACAATTAACCAAAAATCAAGCGCAGGAAGAAATTGAAGAAGTTAAAGACAATGAAATTGTTTTGAAAAATAACGACGTAATATCAAAAATAACAAATGAAGTCGACACATTAAAGACCCCGATAGTCATTGAAGAGATTGACATTCAAAATCTTGCGCCAAGAAAGCCCGACTGGGATTTGAAAAGAGATGTTGCAAAGAAATTGGACATTTTAGAACGTCGAACACAACGTGCTATTGCTGAAATAATTCGTGAACGTTTGCAATCAAATCAAGGAGATATTGATTTGCAAGCGGTTAATGCCATTGCACATACTGCACAGAAACAATAGATTTATACATGTTCGTATGTACTGAGCAGTTGACATAAATTTCAGATGTAATAAAAAAGTAATTAAATAAATAATAAATATAAAACCAATAATACAAAATAATTTAAATGAAGAAAAATTTGTTTTATTTTCTATTTGAGGTTATATTGTCAATTGAATGACACTTATGGACTAGTATAAAAAAAATAGCGTCAAGAGACACTGACAGCTCAAATTCTCTATTGAATTAGTACTTGCTTTCTACTATAACATTTTTATATTTCATTTATTTTTATTTAAATTATAATTTTGTGTGAAAAAAGGATATCAATAAAAATGGCAGATACAGAAGAAGAAAATCCTGTTGACTGTTCATTGCATAAATGTGTATTTGAGGATGATTATCGGAAATTGAGTCAATTGATTCGTACAAATAATGTAGCGCAAAAGGATAAACATGGTGAAGAAAAATATTTTAATACTTATTTATATTTATGTGATCCCAAGTTCGGTGATAGCTTTCATTGGAAACGTGTTTCGATAATAATCACAAATTTGTTCATAACAGAATATTCATACGTAAACATAAGTTTAAATATTTAAATGATAAAAAAATGCATTTTTTTCCAATACAGGAAATACGGCTCTTCATATATCTGTTATGCTTGGACGTAAAGGTACATATTTATTTATTTATTTATTTTTTTAATTCCGATAAAATATCAAATACAATGTGAAAAAAATATTTTATTAAAAATATATTTTACAACCATCAAAGAAAAAATTACAACATAAAATTATATATTATCGAAAACTATTGTGTTTTCATTTTCAATTTCGGTTAGAAATACAATTTTTTAGTGACATAGTCATAGTTTGTTTAGATGAAAATTTTTTTATATACATTATAACATACAAACACGCACAGTCCAAAAATGGAATACACACACAAAAAAAAAATTTGGGTAATATTTTTGCTTTGGTGCTAAATAAAACTCATTTTACCACCAACAGTGATAATTTACCCCAATGTCAATATTTCAAATCTATTCACATACATTTTACCACAAGCATCTTAGATTTACCGCAGTACTTTAAAACTTCAGATGATCGAATCACACTAAATATTGTTTCAGTAATTTTTTAAATTTTAAATTTTATTGTATTAAATCTTATTTAAATTTTTTTTTTGTTATTTTTAGTTCATTATTCAGTTAATTTATATATTAAACATCCAACTCAAGGCATGTAAAATATTAGACTTAAATTTTAGACTTGCTGTGGTAAATCTGAAATGCTCGAGATAAAATGAATGCGAATTAGATTTTCAAATATTGACATTGAGGTAAATTATTACTGTTGGTGGTAATATGAGTTAAATTTAGCAGCAAAGCAAAAACATTACCCCTTTTCTTTTGAGTAAGCATTTCCTTCACTTTCGCTATACTTATAATTTGCTAGATAATAACTTCTTATTGTAATATATGGGTAAAGGAATATACGCGAAAATTTGGCTCACTTTAGACAAAACATTTTTCGTATAAGGAATTCCTTGTTTAAACACTTCATCGGCTTATCCTTTTAGAGCAACAAGGAAATATCAGGTTCTCTTTTTGTTTAATATTTCGAGTATTTGTTTGTTGCAGACAAATTATCATTGCCCATGGTTTTAAAGAACACAAAAAGTATGGAAAACTTAAGAAATGTAAGATATCTTCACCTGGTATTTGTGTTCCTTTATTATTGATTTGAGTGTATTGCGTGCATTGTACAAAACTTTACATGTGACTTATCAAAATCAAAATGTTCTTCGGTTATTTTTTGATCTTCAATTTTCAAGTTTTAAATCAAAAATTTTACGTATAAATTCACGACATAAAATGAAAACCAAATATTTCAAGGAATAAACAAATAGATGCTAACGTTTTTATTAGGATGCACACACCTTCTATTGGCACATGGTGCACCTGTAAAAGTGAAAAATCTCAACGGTTGGTCACCATTAGCTGAAGCGATTAGCTATGGAGATCGACAAACAAGTAAGGAATTTTAATTTCTTTTTTATGGATGACAAAAACTATATTGTCACTTCGATTCCAGTTTGTTCCCTGTTGAAGAAATTGAAGCAACAAGCCAAAGAGCAAATTGAAGAAAGAAGGCCGAACTTAGTAAAGGCATTGAAACAAATGGGGGACTTTTATATGGAATTGAAATGGGACTTTCAATCATGGGGTATTTATAGCGTTTTTCATACGCAAGTATGAAAATTTGGAAATCTCTTATCAAAAAACAGAAAAGTAGCTTAGTGTTAATTCGAAGAGCAAATTTGTTTGAATCAATTGTGAGCGTGTCACACAACAGATTTTGACTGCCTACTGTTGCAGCAGAAAGTTGAGTTTGAAAATATTAATAATAAAAATTAATAGTATTCTTTATTCGGTCAAGTTCCAAGAGATTGTCTACTTTTGTACGTCAATCAGAATATTGTCATGGAAAAAATTAAATTTATTCTATTGATAAGATATTTCATTGTTATACATTTATGACAAATACTCTCTTTATAATGCTAACTACTTTTCCATTTTATGGATATATCGATTTTATTTTCATTTGTCATATATTCATCCAATGATCATAAGCATAAGCAAAAGTAAAAGTGCATTCTTCTTCAGTTCCATTAGTGTCACGAATTTTACCGTCTGATATTTGTAAAATTCATAAAAGCGGGTCATCAATTCGTTTAGATACAACACTAGTAGATTTTTCCGATATGCGTTGGGAACGGGGTATAAAGAACATGTTATATTTTTTTACAAACCTATCTTTCTTACTTATAAATGATTTTTATTTACCTAGGAGATATATCTTTTATTTTTCGCGGTGATAACGACCCACATGAATCTCTTACAGTACTAGATAATGAATTTCATTGCTATCAAAGAGTTCGATATGAAGAGACTGATACTGAAATCGAGGATGAGGTTGATATTCTTATGTCAAGTGATATTTTGGCAGCACAAATGTCAACCAAAAGTATACAATTTGTTCGAGCTCAAAGTGGATGGATTTTCCGAGAAGACAAAAAAGAATTAGTTGCTGGTCAATATGATTGTGATTTATATTCAATTAATGGATTAGTTTTGGAATCAAGGAAACGCCGAGAACACTTATCTCGCGATGATTTACAAAAAAATAAAGCCATCATGGAATCATTAAAAGGAGGACACCATGCACCGAATTTGGACCAAAATGGAGAGGTTATTACTAACGAATTAAAATTAAACTTTTAATTAGCTATATTAATATAATAATTGCATTTCAGATTTTACGACGAGAGTCACTCCTACCTCCTGCAGAAAACAGCATCACGTGGAAAACATATATAACTTCAAAGCCAGGCGAATATCCAACCCTAGGAAGACCGTTAGTTTATAAAGAAACTAATAAGACATTTCGAGCAACAGTAGCAATGGTATAGACTTCTTTTAAAACGTCATATTCAATGAAAAGAATGTAATTTCCACTTGGCTCTGGGTGTTCGTTGATTAAATCTTCTATTAATTTGGTCAAAACAGAAACATCTTTTAAAACAGAATCTTAGATTTTTCATTCATTTAGAATACCAAGAAACTCTAGAAAATAGTGAATTAGCAGGACTTAACATGCATGTAATACATAAATTTTTCATTTTACTTCTCCGCACAGAGTAAAGATTTTCCATTAACTGTGGAAATGTTGCTGAATGTATTAGAGGTCATTGCTCCATTCAAACATTTTACTAAGCTTCGGGAATTCGTAACATTGAAATTGCCCAATGGTTTCCCTGTGAAAATTGATATACCTATTTTACCAACAGTTTCAGCTAAAATCACTTTTCAGAAGTTCGAGTTCCGCGATAACATATCACCTGACCTGTTCGAAATTCCCAAATCATACACAGAAGACAGCATGAGGTAATATTAACTATGCGACATGCATCAACTAATGTTTCATTACTTTCATTTAATTTTTTAGATTTCCCGACTTATGACGTATTGTAAACAATACAATTTCCATTTATTTAAGTAATTGTACGTAATTTATATATTAATTACTCATAGTATCAAATCATAAAATTTGACCAAGCCATTACTCTATGAAGCAGACAAATGATCAAAATTGTTTTATCACAAATAATGACCGACGCATGTTATTTTAATAATTTTCAAATGTTTTGCGACATTAATTTAAAAACAAATATTCCGTTTCTGATTGAACCGTATCACAAACGCTAGCATTTTATTTTGAATTAAAACTATCGAACGATTGTAATTGGCTGTTCCAATTAGTTTTTCTTTTTTTTTGTTTTCTTTTTATTGTCGGTTCAAAGTAATATTATTTGATTCGAATTTTTCCTATCGCAACAAACTTTTTAATTTTCAGTTGAGTTCATAAATAGTACTGAAATGTGGTCACAATTTCTTTAAGGATTGAGTTAATTCGAATGTATTCAATTACAGTAAAATTGATAATTAAAAATTATGTTGTTTTCATTAAGTACTCTTGCGCGATGGTTTTTTAAAAACCAATAATGAAAGGCTAGATGTGTAGTTTATCTATTTCTTTTTTTTACCTTCATTTCCTTTTTGGTAAGATTCGTTTATTAATAATTTTTCTTACTCAATTGTACACAAATTCTGTTTTTAATTTTGAAAAGCTTGGCTTCATTTAAATATGGTTATTGAAACATCATCAAAGAGTCAGTAAAAAAACGACAAGTGGAATGTATAAAAATAAACAAAGTAAAAAATATTATCAATGTTTTTTTTATTGTATTGTACGCTTTTAGAATTATAATGTTTTGATATATTAAATGAGAGAATTGAAACTGTAAGCCATCATGGAAATATGCGACCTAAATAACATATCAGGCAAGTTCATTCAAATCTTTTATGCTTGCAGTTTAGTAAACTTTAATCCACTGTTTGCAATGAAGTACGATTCTCACAACCTATTGTTTCTAAAACCTAACGCAGAGCTCGTAGATAAATAAGCATAAAAACGCTAATATAAGAGAAACCGATTCATAACTGGAGGGGAACATAACAAATAAAAGAAGTTCAAACATTCGCTTGTACATATACAAAGACAAGATTCTACCACACAAACAAAGAAGTATATATATGGAGCATGGAGTTGTATTATTTCTTGTCTCTCCCTTCTCTCTTCTCACTTTATTAATACCTGCAACTTGATCTCACTGGTGACAACATCAGTCATCTTAAGGTAAGAAAGTAAAATAGACGCATTTTGGTTTTAATTAAAATATATTTTTACATTCATTCCAACTGAATTTATAGTAATAAAAAATATCATCTTAATTTCCAACTAAGAAGTGTAAGATTTTTTCTAACATATAATCTATTTTATTATAAACTACATATTAAAGTAAGCAACTATTGTAAACTAGTCATTGGTATGATCTTACGTGATGGTCATCGGTATAGCAAAAACGCCTCCGCAATTTAAAATTGAAATTTACATGATAAGCACGCTACATTATTTTATGTTAAATTTAAAATTTTCTCCATAAATTATTTATGTTTGGGAAGAGAAATGAAAAATCAATAATAGTTAGAAGATCGTTATTATTTTGGACTCATTCGTACAATAAACATTTTAAAGACGAAAACTGAGATGGGATTGAACCGAATCAAATAAACGATTCTTTTCACTTTTGGATATAATTTGAAAAGTATAATGCAAATAAACTAATAGCTCTATAGACAATTTCAAACTATTTTTATAAACTTTATTTTGGAAATTTTGTTAAACTCATGTTTTTGTTTTAATTTATCATTCAGTGCAATACAAAATGAAACAGCTGCAATTATTTTTCTTGTATACTGCCATTTTTTTGGTTATTGTGGATGTTGTTAGCGCTGACATTAGCAAATCCAAGTCCAAAGGAAAAAAATACGATCGAACGATCAAAGTGAATGGCAAAGATTTAACGAGAAAATCTATTGTATTTGACAAGAATACACCTGATGTATTTTATTGCATTCCAAGCAAACCCACAGGTGTAGACAAAATCATCGTAAGGTGAATGAAACTCATCGTAATTAAAACAAACAAATTTAACCGAATTTATATCAAAATTATTATTATTTCATTTGCAAAAGAGCTCGTCCAATTCAAAATCTTTGTGAATTTGAGGGAAATATTCCTGATGAATATGAACCGGATTGTTATAAGGACGTCGACGAATCAGATTATGCATGCAAAGAAAAATACAGAATAATGGTAAACCTAATTTTAATATGATTAAATTTTGAATACAATAAAACATCGTTATAATTATTGCAGAGAAGATACGCCAAGGAGGAAGAAATTATAAATAACACAGATGTTCCCATTTCATCACGCTGATAATTTTAAATTGATTAAAGCACACTAAATCTCATTCAGCAAACATACCAATTTATAATTTTGTCTCTAACTGTTTATTTCTCAATTTTGTCTGAATAACTTCATGTTCCAAATGGATATGTTCTGTAATAAAAATATTATTTAGTCATTAATATATAATCAATAATCAAAATATTCTTAACAAAAATTCTAAGTTTCTGTTTCCACAACTGCGAACACCGACACAGACACAGACACAGACACAGACTTGTTCTTATTAATTTTCATATTTTTTCAATATTCAACTAATTAAAAATGACCCACTGACAAAATTCACTCATTTATTTGATCTTGTAAGGCATTTTGAAATTGAGAAGACCCAATTTTCAAAAAACATTTGGCTGGATAGCTTATTCGGATGCATATATATTCATATAAAATATTAAAATTTTTTATATTTTTAGATGCGAATGTACCCCCCTGGCAGCGAGGCTCCATTTAATGGAACAAAACTCCTGAAGTTTGTGCAGATGGACAAACAAAATTAGTACTGACTATCTAATATTCACATGATTGACTATTGAAAGACATCAACTGACTTGCAACTACTAAAAATGACTTTTGACTTACCTTTGCTGCCCCAAAGTTACAGAAACATACAAATCTTATGAGAGTTGATAATGAATGTCTCTGATAATTCCCTTGGTCACGATATGGTTCTTGAAAAGAGACTTTTCGATAGTTACACTAACACTAATTTGTTAACAAATGATTATGATGAAATTATGAATAATTTCCTAAAAACATGGTTATGATGGTGGTAAGAACACTTCAAATATATAAAAACATTGAAATTGAAATAAAACTAAAAAAATGTGCACTATTTGTTTTATTTAAGGTTTATTTTTCATACATTTTTTATTCGTACAAAAGTTCTTACTTTGCACAATTGTTTGTAATTTGTGGATTAATAGCGATCGAATTTATGCGTATCATTGATTGAGATGATCGGTGAAATTTGATACGCATGTACTGCTTCCTTCTTTTCTTTTTGAATGTTGTACGAGTATGGGAAATTGTTTTCTCAACTATAGTAGCTTTAACATCCACAAGATTTGGGTGCACCAACGGTCGACCTATAATTGTGAAACTATCACCTCCAATAAGTAAAACCTAGAATTAAGAAATAATATAAGCAAACAATTTAAGTATTCATTCAAACAAATAACTTGCCTTTTCCAGTCGTATTTGGTCACCTATAGTAGGGGGCCAATATCCTTCAATAACAACAATATCACCAGCAGTTACTTTATATTGTTTTCCACAAATATGTACGATGGCAAATACTCGTCCTTCGTGTTGCTGATTGATAAGGTTAT
Source organism: Resseliella maxima (assembly GCA_029041755.1). Taxonomy (NCBI): domain Eukaryota; kingdom Metazoa; phylum Arthropoda; class Insecta; order Diptera; family Cecidomyiidae; genus Resseliella; species Resseliella maxima. Next base: position 71,942 of record JAQOWM010000799.1, read on the forward strand.
TTACATTTGCGGCAATAGTTTGACAAGTTTTTTTCTCAACAATTGGACTTTTTAGAAAATCAATTTTTTGTGCACTTTGAAAAAAGGTAGTTTTTTGTGTAACTGAAAAATCTGAAGGGAAAAATAAATAAGGTTATGTATACTTGCGACTTAATATTTCTTAGTTTAAAAAAGGGATTACTTTGTATTGCATTTGATAAATTTAACGTCTTAAATTGACGTCCCACATTTAAAAAACTTCTCAACATTCTTATAGAAATATTCCACCAATTTTGTTATTATTCAATTTGTTCAATATTTTAAACCATCAGTTGTACATCTGAGAATATTATTTTCAATACTATTCAATTTGTTGGTCTGACATATCAATCAATACAAACATACTGGTTGTCATAAAATGCTCTAACCTTAAAATTCTAAAAACATATGATTGGTAATGAAAATCATTGAATTGAAAATAATTGGTTTATTAGCCATTAGAGCTAAATATTTTGTTTAATATTAATAAAAAAAAGTTCAAACAAAATTGAAGAAAAATCAGATGAAAATAAAATAAAATAAAATTTGATTTTTTAAAGTATTTCAATTGTTATAGATGAAGTTATTTGCAAATGTATTATTATTAAAACAAAATGGCGTCTTTTTTTCGTAATATTTAACAATAATCGAAATAAGAAGTATCCGGTCGAACTATTTCACTGTGTAATTTATTGTGTCACATCTAACACACAAAGTAAAACTTGCAATCGTAAAAATTCGATTTTCGTGAGCTCATCTACCGTCTTTAATTTTACATTTGCTATATTATTAAATTTTTTTGCATATTGTCTAAAAGTTTTCGATATACATTCTTATGAAATATAATATTTATTATCAGGTAATTATTATCATGTCCTATCGTCGCATAGTTGAAGTTTCAAAAAAATTATTTGTTTGGGTGAAAAATGAAAGAGATCATAAACGAAAAGAAAGTTCACAAAAAGTAGGGTGGATAAAAGTTTTCAAAAATATCGATGCAGAAAAACAGTTTGAATCAAACAAAAATTAATTAAAAATATTTTTGTTACATTTAGTGAATCATATTCTTGAAGTTCGTCTGTCTGCTTTTTTTTCTTCGCCATTTCAAATGAATTTTCCTGCGTTTGGTGTACGTCCTTATGTGTGATTCATAATATTCCAATACGATAGTGTATTTCATATGTCTTGAAAACGCTGCTATAGTATTGAAAAGTGTGGAGGCTGCTATTGTTTAAATATTTAATGCAAATTGTTATATATACGTTCGTTAATACACAATTCATATTTTAACTCTCTCGCGATGAGTACTATGACCACAATTCACATATGCCAATATAAACTATTTCAACGACAGCACCTTGCATTTATAAAGTAAAAAATATTTTCTTACGTAGTAAACAGTTTGAAAGTATATGTATTAAGTGTTATATGTATGAATATTTAATAGTAATTTTATATATAAATATAACATACATACATATACGTATATACGTAGATATATATTTGTATGTATGCTTCGCCATCGAGTTGAAAACAAAAAGAGAAAAAGAATATACGTACATATTACAGTTGTCTTTGAATATTATGTGGAAATTAGAAAAACTTACGTTGAGATGATTTTTATTCAATTATCATACAAATAACATAGGAATAGATAATCCGACCAGACAGCTAAAACTCCATATGATTTAGGCGTGTTTATTATAGTAATTTATGATTTTCACTAGCAAGCAAAACGATACCTTTTTTGTTTAAATATTTTACAAACGACTATACAAGTTGTGATGTGAATTTAAAAAAAATGAATTTCGAATCTGCAAGCAATTGTGCCAAGTGAAAAATAATATTTTCTATGATATAAATTATTTCCGCAATCATAGTTGGTTTCAAAAAAAAAATTCAATTGTCCCATACAAAGTTAAATGAATTAAATGTGAAAACGAAAAATTAAAAAATGTCCATTCAAAAATAAAAACTTAAAAACGATGAATACACATTCATTCATATTAACTAAGATATCTTAATTCTTTGAAATTTATTAATAAATGATTCTTTCACAATGACTGGATAAAAGTGAATGTATCATATTCGTCTGCAAAAATCAATTAAAAAAATTGTAAGTGCACAGTGCAGAATTTGAATGTGGTAAATTTGTTCGCATGTATGCTGATAAGTTCAATAAATTGCAACAGAATTAATATAATAATTCCGGAAATTAAAGGATTTTCAAAAATACTTTGAACATTTTATTTTTGATTGTCATATGATGAAAAATATATTTAATATAATGGAAATGAGTATTGATATCATTTATTCAACTCTAATAATGAGTCAATTTAGATGAAACAGATTCCTTTTAACATAAGAAAAATCATTAAAAAAATATCATCGCTGTCTGCTTGCAAAGAAAATTCTAGATCAATATGTACAATGAAAAAAGAACGAAAATATAAACCTGCGAAAAAAATTCCATTGATGTCTTTTCTACATTTTCTTACGTATTGACGTAGTACATTGTACTCATACATACAAATATGAGTACAAGCATATACTTTTCCCGTTTCGAACTGGTTTGATTACGAATATATCTGTACTTGGTATAATGTGAACGCACTGCATACATCTGTATGCGAAAAAAAAACAAAGCAATCAAAATGAACACGTAACTTTTTCATTTTCGTCACTATATAAAAACATAATATTTAATGAAAAAACATTTTGAAAATATTGACAGCATTTGGCCTTTAAGAATTTTGAGTGATTGAAAAAAGGTAGTTAAATAAAACAAAAACATAATACAAAATCTTTGGAGAGAATAAAATCAGCATTTTTTTATTTTAAATTGGATAGAAATTGCATCATACCTAATTAAAATTTAATGATCGATTATAATTAAATTTTGTTACTATTCTAACATTTGAATCGAATTTTTTTAAATATCCAGAACAAGTAATTTATAGGGCATTAAAATAAAAAAATCAGCATAGAAAACCACAATTTTGATAGTCACGATGCATTTAGTTTGAGTCTTTATGAGCGAAAAATTATTTTTATTAATACAGCAAAAAATAATTCGTATTTTTTTATTTATTCGTAATGGTAAACGAGAATATTGAATAAAGCATTTTTATTAATCAAGTTAAATGGATTTGTGCAATTTTATTAATAAGATAAACATAACTACTTTATATCAGTGGAATGAGGCTTCTTGATACATGTAATTATTATGCCCTGATTTATGATACCTGGCTCATTTTTAAGCTTATTGTCAATATGCAACAAAAAATATATGAAAAATAATTCTCATTTTTTATTATTTGGTACTGGTACGCCTTTTTTTATGGATATGTAAAAACACCTGTACCGTTTTGATTTTTCTAACAGATATTTATTATTTCATTTCACTATTCTCATCATCATTATGTAAACAATTTAATTTGTTATTGTTATTTTATTCAGAAATATTATCCCAGAAATCACCTATATTAATTTTCTCCCAAGACGTCACCGTGATATTCAAGGATTGTTAACCTGATTGCTTGAATATTTTTGTAAAATATTCATCAAATTCAACATAATCAGTTCTGTTTAGAAGAAACAGCAGCAGATAAATTCATAAAATCGAGATTTATTCGAAAGCAAATTACTAAAACTTCTATAGTAAATATTTACCAACCTAATCGAGTTTCGCTGTGTGGAAAATTTCTGTAATTAAGATGAGCGTATTGAACAATAGCAACGATGATGTGGTTGAATGTCCTTTATGTATGGAACCATTAGAAGTGGATGACCTTAACTTTTATCCTTGCACGTGTGGTTATCAAATTTGTCGTTTTTGTTGGCATCGAATTCGAACCGATGAAAACGAATTATGTCCGGCTTGCCGGAAAGCTTATCCTGAAAATCCAGCCGATTTCAAACCGTTATCTCAAGAGCAGGTAAACAGTATGCAAAAAAAACTTTGTATTGATTTATTTTAATATTTATAAAACATATAGATTTCGGCTTTGAAAGCAGAGAAGCGGCAAAGAGATCAGCAGCGAAAGCAAAAAATATCGGAAAATCGTAAGCACTTGGCGAACGTTAGGGTGGTTCAAAAGAATTTGGTATTTGTTGTTGGCTTGCCACCAAGACTGGCGGATGCTGAAGTAAGTTAGCTTCGTGAACTTATAACAATAATATGGATTAAATAAATATAAATATTAAAAATTTTTACTTATTAAAAATAGATTTTGAAGAAACATGAGTACTTTGGAAAGTATGGTAAAATTCATAAAGTGGTGATAAATCCCAGCACAACATACGCAGGTGTACAGGGTCCATCTGCGTCGGCATACGTTACATATTGTTCGAATAATGATGCATTAAGGGCAATTCAAAGTGTTAATAATATCATGATTGATGGTAGACTTATCAAAACTAGCTTGGGAACAACCAAATATTGTAGTCATTTCATGAAAAATCAACAATGTCCAAAACCGGACTGCATGTATCTACATGAATTGGGCGATATCGAGGCCAGTTTCACTAAGGAAGAAATGCATCAAGGTAAACATCAGGAATACGAGAAACGTTTACATGACGCACTTATAGCCCAAACAGCAGTTATTAATGCAACAAATACCAATTCAAACAACATTGCTAACAATAATAATAATAATAATAATAATAACTCTCCAAGTGGAAAATTAAGTGAAAATAATAAACAAACAATAGAAATTCTGACCCAAAATGGCCCAGAAAAAACAAAAGAAGCATGGCCAAGTCTATCGATTTCACCAATTAATAAGGATGCTGGCAAAACGAGTAAAAGTAGCAATAATAAAGAGAATAGTGGAAAGAAAACCAAATCCGAAAAAACAAAGAATAAAAAATCGTCGGCTAACTCAATTAGTAGCAGCAGTTCAAATAGCACAAACGCGAACAGTACAAGCAGCGTTACAAGTATAAATTGTAAGGATAGCAACGGAACATCGCTTAGCTCAAATGATGCTGGATTCAATATAACCAAAGACAGTTCGTCTGGAGAACATCCAAAACAAACAATGAGTGCAGATGAAGAATTGAATTTATTATCTGAGATTGAAAATGATGCATCTTCGAATGACTTGGATGGCAAAACTGATACACCTTCACTGAGGTATTTTAAATTTATAAGTTTCAATTGATTTATATTTGAGTTAAAATGGCAATGATATTAATTGTTTATAGTTTATCAACTAGTGGTGATAGTGGGACTATCAGTGATAGCGTCAGTGGAAAAAGCTCACCAGCCAATTTTTCTGATCATGCAACAGAGAACAATCATTCAACACAGCAAGATGTAGATAAGCATCAAAATAAGGCCAATTTAGAGAAAAATTCATATGAGAACTTTGGCACATCCGTCAGCAGTGCGGAGATAAATACAAATTGTCATCCATTGACAAGTAGCATCAGTAATAATTTATTTGATACAGCCACGCGTTTTTCGAAATTGGGTTTGTTTGATGACAACAATAGCTTCTTCTCGTCAAATACATTTCCACAATCGCCTTTCTTTAAACTTGAATCAGCACAAACAACACAGCTCCGAAACATGGATTCAAATAATCAACAGAATAATTTACCGCAGTTGCCAGATCTTTTAACTGGCACGGAATCTGATAAAGAGCGTCATGATTTGCATGAAAAATTGAATTTACTTAAAGGTCTCAGTGAATATAATCCGAACAAATTGCAAAATGGTTTTGGAGCGCTAGGAGAAATGCAAAAACGTCCTAATATATTTGGATTGGGGTTGAGCTCAAGCGGCCTCTTAGGTAATTTATTTTGAAAAAAAAATGTGATCATAATTCTGTGATATATATTTTATTGATATAAAATATTATACAATATTTCCAGAAGAGAACTCATTGGATTTCTTTGGCGGAGGAAATGAACAAAGTCATTTCAATTCATTATCACAGCAAACACAGAATTTACATAATCAGCGAGCACCACCACCACCACCAACAACAACAACAACAACAACAACAACAACAACAACAACAGCTACAAAATAGTTTACATTCAACAGATACAATGAATCATCAAGTATACGCAAATAGTTTATCCAAATTCTTTGATTTTCATAAAAATCAACAGCAACAACAACAGCAGCAACATCAACAATATGCACCCCAACAACAACAATTATTCATGTCTGATCAAATAAATATGTCAAATTTAATGGATCAACCTCGATTAATTGACACAAGGCGCCTTAATCCACAATTTTTGGACCAAACAAATTCGTCCAACAGTAAGTAATAAGTAGCTCATAGTGATATTAAAAAAAAAATCAAGATTTTGGAAAAACTTTTTTGAAAACAAATGTGAAAAATTTATGCAAAATCGCATCATTAACTATTGTTCAAAATATTTTTCTTCGCATACATTTGCAGACTTACTTGGAGGCCAAATTCAAAAGCAACGTTTGGCAAATACTCAATTAGGGCTAAATGCGTCTCAAATTCAACAACAAAGCTTGAATAATATGAATCTATTTCACACGAGCAACAATCCACAAAATAGCCGCTTACAATGCTTTTTCCAACAACAACAACAACAACAACAACAACAACAACAACAACAACAACAACAACAACAACAACAACAACAACAACAACAACAACAACAACAACACCAACACCAAAACCAACAGCAACAGCAACAGCAGCAGCAGCAGTCATCACAAAGTAATTCTATTGATGATGAATTAGGTTGGTGTCTATTTCTTATAAATGAAGTAGATCAAAACATACTAAAGATTTGTTTTTTAATTCTTAGATTTTGATCCATTTTTTGAGACACAAAAAGGTTTAGCTGAATTGATCGAAAATGAACAACAACAAACACAATCGAATCAACAGACAAAAATGCTAGAAAATTCAGCTCAGCGTTGTCGTTTACCTCCACCAGGGTTTTCTCATATGAATGCATTTGGACTAGGCGTGCCACGTCCGGCAACTCAAACTAGCAAGATCTTGCCTTTCATGAGTAACAGTGGAAATGCATCACAATCACAACAGTCACATAACTGGCCTCATCACGGTGGTCAACAGAACTTGAACTATGGCGTTCATGAGCAAATGAACAATTTGTTGTCTAAATCAAACCATCAAGCTAATAAAAGTAAGTATTTTAAATAGCTATGTACTACTTTCGAAATATAATAAACAAATTCTTCATTTTAGATTTCGGAAATACATCAGATTGGAGTTTAATAGATCCTGCTATCGTATCATTCCGCCCATATCAGTCGTTTATGTCTGGGCCGCTGCAACAATCTCAAAATGATATGTTCATGTCACCGCCTCAAATGGCACAACAACAAATCAATGGACAATTTGATAACAACAAATTGAAGTCAAGTGAGTTTTCCAATCGTAATAATCTAATGCAATCATCATATGGAACTCCACATGGACTCAATATTCAAAATGGTAATTCACAGCAAGTAAGTATTCCGTAAAAATTCTAAATAAAACATCTAAATGAAACTTTTATCTCTAATACTCGTATCATGTCATGTTATGTGTATTGAGTTTTTCCAATTATTAACAAGAAAATGTGAAATTTATGAGTCAATTTATTCAATTTTTTTTATTTTCCAGGTGAATTTTAGTCATTCAACTTCAAGCTGGCTTACAGATCAAAGTCAAAATGTATTCATGAACCATAATATCTCTAATAGTTTTTCAAATAATTTCGATAAATACACAATTCCACTACCACCTGGTTTTACTCCAGCAACTTTGCCTAAGCAAAAAACCGAATGTATCAATTAAACCAGACTGGAAAGCATATCTATTATTTCAAAATTGTATTTGATATGAATGATACATCTAAACTTTATTACACACTGTTGTGTGTCTATGTGAATGAATCATACGCTAGAGTTAACTTGAGTTCACACAAGAAGAAAACGTTACACTTTAATCATATGATAATGGGAATCTTTCAGCTAAATTATTCAATATAAAAACAACTATTGAACACATAAAATTTACAAATATAACACATAAAATCACCTACGAAATTTATATTTATATATATATATATATATATATATATATATATATATATATATATAAAATAATAATAATAATAATAATAAATATGCAAAAGTTTTTGTTTATTGAGTTTAGTAAATGAATTTTCTTTATTTGTACAAGTATATACAATCCTTGATTTGAAACTATAGTATAGTTGTGTTTCTTATGCATTCTATTTAAAAATGAATCATTTTAAATGATATAATTACTAGGGGGTAGACACGTGGAATAGGGTTGGAATTGTGAGTTGAAATTTGGAAAATAGGAAATTTCTTTTTTGGATAAGTGAAATTCAAACTTTTCAATTCCATACTATAAAGCTGCATGTTTAACATAAATCGATTGACCAATTTACTTGCTATTTTTGCACAAAAATGTTGCAAATAATGAAATATAAAAATGAATATATAAAAAGATCGAAAAAAAACAAGAAAAAACATAAACATCATTTAAAATACATTTTCAATGACAAAGGCTATTTATGAAAAAATCGCAAAAGTTCTGCGGCAGAACATTGTCGATAACATCGTTTTCAAATTGCAATTAGAAGATCTGACATCAGTTTGACAAAAGATTGATGGATTGGTGGAATTAGCGTTTTCATAAAAGATTCGTAAATTGATCATTCGTGTCTTCCCTCTACTATGATTATTATTTATAGTACACAGAAGTTTGCGTTACTTTGGACTGATATTCCAAATATTGCGAATAGAAAGAACCCTTATGATATGGAAATAACAAATATTTATGTTTGAAGAGGATTTTTGCGTGTGCAATTTGAGTTCATTTGGTTTTTTGTGGTATGGGCTATCTTCAATTTAGACGACAAATTATTCGAAAAGTTTAATTGAACATTTCGTGATTCAAAATATTACTTATCATTTTAACTAAAGTTTAGAGTTGAATTATTGCAAGTAATCAGAATATTGCATTCTTGAATGATACGAAAGTTTTTGTTCTCATCTAACTATGTACTACTACAATGTTAGTTGACCATAAACGATTCTCTTATATTCTTCAATAAGAATATGAGTAAAAACATAGGCATAATTCTTGTTCGCATATTGTATTCGAATGGTATCTAATTAAAAATACACAAATATGTATATCAAAATAAATTTAATTCATCCAATACCATTTATTAGAATTATTCATCCTTACAATTAAAAATCTAAGACATTTGCTCTTTTTTGTATTCATACATTTTGTGGATACATGATTTAGGTTTCTTATCATGAGTTTTATTGGCACACATGGAATAGGCTTTTACTGTCATTTTATGTTTAACAATTTCTCCGCGAGGTGGCTACTCTCATTCAAATACTTTTTTACGGAAAAAATCATACGACTTTTTTTTAGAGATTCTTGCTGGATATTTGTCAGTTTAAACTTAGCTATCGAATAAAGTAGACGTTTTATAAATTTCGCTCTGAAACTACTTTTACAACACATTTTCATACAGGTTTGGATGTACTGCAAAACCATACGACAAATATCCAATGAAATACATGCAAAAATTATAATATAAAGGAAAATTTTCCGAATAGCTGTAATCAATAGTCACATCAGTTTCTTACACGTAGCATTGACATACACATTTTAGAAAAATATTTTGCGTTAAAAATATCGCAAAAGCGGTCGGAAGTAGGAAATTTTTCAAGCAAATTAATTAATGATAGATATTTGAACTTGAACGGATTAATTATTTTTTGTTAAATTACTGTTGTCCAATTAATAGTAATTTCTTTATTGTGTCGGCAGTACAAAGTACAGTAGAATTTCATGCCATTCATTTGGAGATAATTGACATTAAACTTTTTTTTTTAGAAAAAAAAATAATTTTGTGATAATACAATAAAAAGCATAGTTATTACATATTCCTTAATCAGTGAGACAATATATCTTTTGTGTGTGAAACATTTAATATTTGACGTCGCCTCGTTTGAACCAGCTGTTCTGCATCATGTCATCAATGATAAAGGTTTGTTCGATAATGTGTTAGTCATTCTTTAAATTCTTGTTATTTTCGCGTAATACGCAAAATATACAAATATTTGCATTAGCAAAGTCATCAGGTTTTTAATCAATATAAGCGAATAAACAGTTTCATATCGAGTGATTAAATGCGTAGTTTCCGTCGTATACACATAAGAAACAAAGTATATTGATCGAAAATAACCTCTATACTGATAAGATATATACGGAATTTTAATGAAGAAAAAAGGTGCATACATCATATTGCCATAAAAGAAAACATCTTCAAACTGATCAACAATTGAGGGTAAAATATATTTTCGTATGAAATATGTCTTCTCGTTTTAATTATCTTCATTATCCATTTCGATAATTTTATATAAACCTGTTGATAAAAAATATATGCATTCATACTGGAAAACAAATAAATGGTATAATTTCAATAGACAAAAGACTGTAATCAAGTTGAATGAATAATAATAATTATTTGCAAATAGAATCTACTACAAAATCTGAATCATTATGAATATATTTTAAAATGTATATATTAGAGCTTTTTAAATTTGGAGAAAATGTTGAAGAAAACTAATTAATATAATCTTTTATTTCGTTTTTATTTATATAACATGAATCACATCGTACTTAGAGTAAAGACCGATTCAATAAATATGCACAATCTTTGGAAGAGATTGAAATCTGGGTAAAACCTAGTTACTTCTGCACGTTGATAAATTTCCACAAAGAATTGCAACTATTTTATAGACCTAAATTATAGCATTATTTGCACAAAAAATACTAGATATTAATTGCAAGTGTTCAGTGCTTTTGCAAAGATTAATGGATTTTTACGGCGTAATGCATGATAAAACACAACATTTTCCAGTGATTAGATAAATTACAATTATCCCATATCTAACCACATGTTGAATATATCGAATAAAATCAACATTCAACGCTTACACAATACAAATAAAAGGGACGTTTTCTTATATGACATGTTTATGACTCGTAATTTACGAATAGTAAATGACGAGTACCAAATAAGAATGTAAATAAGTATTCCAATTAATTACTTCAATGAGAATAGGAATTTCAGTTAACTCCTTCAATGAAAATTGCAAGTGTAATTCCGTATTATTATAATGATTTTTAGTCAAATTTCCTCTAATGAAACTAATAACAAACCATAATTTTGATGTAGAAAAATTTCAACAAGAATATTCCATTTATCTTCACATGCTTGCATACAAATATACATTTGTTGGTGATTATTCACGCAAAAAAGATATTTCACGTCAAACAATAGAAATATATAATGTTTTTTTTATGATTTCACCAAATACTACTTATAGTATATTGGTGATTTTTTTTAAAAATTCAGTTAAACAACTATTACTCACTTCAGGTTAAAAATAGGAATATATATATAGTTTGCACACACATAAACGGGGAGGGGAAGGGAGAGAGAGAGAAAAAGAGAAAGAGGAAGATAGAGAGAGAAAGAGAGAAAGTTGGTTGCGAACTGGTTGCTAAAGCTGTGTCATGATATATTTCGTAAAAGTTTTCATACATCTAATTCTTTTCCCATGCGATAATAAAGATATTCAAGTAATTTCGAAGTCTTTTTAAAGCTTCCTACGACTACGATATGAATTTAGTTTTAAATCCGATAAAAAGAACACAATTTACTCCTGAATGTTCAAACTTCAAAATTAAAAGAGTACTTTGCTTGATTCATTTAATAATTTTCTATTGACGCAGTGAACTCAATTAAATATCTGGCCTAGAAGAAAATTTCCACAATAACCACATCTAAAATTATAGATATTATAGTAAAACACCGGTTGATTATTCTTGGATTTTATATTCATTCCTATAACTAAAAATGCAAATACAGTATTTTATGTTTACCAATTCAGTGCTCATGTTGCGCATGCTCAATGTCAATTTCAAATGTGAAATAGAATGTGAATTTACATTTGCAAGTAGACATTTGTCGACTAGTTCAATCACAGAAAATTTGTAGAAATATTTTCATAGTTTTGTCATTTGCAATATTGAAGAATAGTGATCTTCACGGATAATTTTTCCAACTTAATATTATTGCATCATCATTGCAAGATATTATAATAAGTTTTAAGTTAAAGATAGCATGACATGATATGTTATGATAAAATCAGTTGATTGTGCATAGTTTCCATTATTAAAAATTTGGCTTGGTTTAATAAAATTAATACACCATAGGCTTCTAAAAATTCAAACGAAATGCGGGAACTTGCATCACGAATTTGTCGTGACTATCTTACAGGCGCTTGGAAAACAATATCAGCATCTGACTTACACATCAAACGAATAAGGTTTGTTTATAAATAAAATTAATGTATACATTATTCAATATGTTATTTATATATTTCTTATGAACATATATAATAACTACATTGATAGTGGTGGGCTCTCAAATTTTCTCTACTATGTAAGTTTACCCGATGAAATTGATTCCTGTCATAATGTGAAAAATATTAAACGTGCAAGGAAAGATGGATTACCCCAAGAGCCAAAAGAGGTATGTTTTATTTGAATAGTATAGTATGAAAATTATTATTATTATTATTATTATTATTATTATTATTATATTTTACAAATTCTGTTTTTTTAATAATTTTGTAGGTTTTGTTAAGAATTTATGGTCGAACGCACGGAGAACAGGCCCTTGAAACGGTATTAACAGATACGGTAGTTTTTACATTGCTCAGCGAACGAAAACTTGGTCCAAAACTTCATGGTATTTTTCCAGGTACATTGTCCAATCAATTAAGTAATTACTTGATAAGACCAGCACATGAATTTGTATTCTCCCCAGGTGGCCGAATTGAGCAATACATACCGGTAATTATCCCACCAAATTAAAATACTTACTGATGTGTGTCTATCTGGACTATATCGAGCATATCATACACCAATATAATTACTTGTTCGAATTATTTTAATTTCGTAGTATGTTTCGATCAAAATTATATAATAGTTCAGTATTTTTTCTAATTTTAAATGCTATTAACCAAATTTTATTAAATTCAAATTTTGCTAGAACGCGATGTACGCTTCATTTTGCCTAGGGGGAAATGACTCGCAGCGAATCCCAATTTATTTGCAAAAATATGATCAAAAATTTAAAGCTTCGCGTATTATACTTGAAAATGAATAAAAGATTCGCAAGGATTCGCATTTGATTATGTGTTAAAAAGATGCGCATAGATACGCTCGCTATTGCAAATCTCTTCGTCAACTTCACATGTAAATGAAGATTCGTAAGACTCGTAAGATTCGTGAAAATGCTTCGATTTCTCTAAAATTTTGAAAAGATTTGCAAGAGTCATTTCCCCCTAGCATTTTGCACACATTATAATGGAAAAGATTGAATGAAAAAAATATATGTTATATATTTTCAATTATTGTTTATTCGAACAGGCACGACCATTAACAACAAATGAACTAAGTGATGCAAAAATATCATGCAAAGTTGCAGAGAAAATGGCTAAAATTCATAATTTGAGCATACCTGTATCGAAAGAGCCAGATTGGCTATGGATTACTATGGATCGATGGCTGTCAAATTATGAAGATGTTCTAAAAAACTATACAACAAGAAATTCTCACGAAATGGAAATTATGGAAGCTGTACGAAAAATTAATTTTAAAAAAGAAATGACATGGTTGAAGGAAACGGTAGAAAACCAGGAGTTTCCTGTAGTATTTTGCCATAACGATCTCCAGGAGGGAAATATTTTATTGAAAGAACAAACAAACAGTCTATCATCACGTAGTAGCTCTACTGAACAACTCAGGTAAAAACTACATACAAATTATGCTTAAAAGTCTTATAAAATTCTCGATTTTCGAGAGACTTTCAGTTTTACTCACAAATTGCTCCTCATTTTCAGTTAATATTTAAAATGTACTTGTATACAAATCTTGATCTCTCCGAGAAGAAGAATGCTAGAATGCTTTGTCTGGAGACAAGACTGATTGTTCTTTTAAGTGTTCTGTCTGTCTATTGTGTTGTAGTTGCCGTTATTGTTTAAAAATTCAAATACTCATATCACACAAATCATTTGCTTTGTTCAATATAATATAGGTATTGTGAATACTTTGGAGAATTAATTTGACATAAAAGAGCATGTGTTTTAATAATAATGGTTTGATAAATTTCCGAATATCATTCTTAAGGAATGTTATGCTTTATAAAATACATACTTTTTCTATGTTCAAAAGAAATTGCCAAATTAAATTCATTCATTCCATTTCATAAAACTGCAAACATAAAAATATTCACACAAAACCAACAACTTAAGACAGAGCCGCATGCGGTTAAGTGCATTTTAATTACTTATTGTTTTTAAAGTGTTTAATTATTTGATTTGCAACATTATTTTTCCCAATTTCAGTTCTTTCTTCGATGATACAACTATATTAGACGGTCATTTTGATCGACATGATCACTTCAATGGAAATTTAAATCCAATAAATAAACTACATTCGAGGTAAGCTAACATTAAATAATCATTTTACATAAAGAAAAATTGTATTTTGATGCTTTTGATAGTATCACAATTTATCCTAGAAGAGTGATTGATGTTCCAAGGCAAGTAACGATGTGAGAAGGTCCTAAAATTCTAGAATATAAAAAGCTCAGAAAAAACGACTTATATTTAGCAAAAATTCAATTAGAATTATCGAATAGTGAAGTTTTTCTCTTAATTATATAGAAAGCGTTCGCTAAATGACTCTCCACAAGAGGATTTGGATAACACACGAGATTCAGTACTTAGTGATCAATCACAATTTTCGGCAGATGGAAACACCGAACCAGGTGCAAAATTTCAAAAACATTATTGTTATAAAATCCATTGAATCTACTGTGATATTTTCATTATCGATTTTTGAAGATATCCGGATATTTAGCAGATAGACTAACGCAATGAGTGTATTATGCGGCCATGACGATATTTGCACGGGTACCGTTATACATGTATATTCAGAGTGAAACACAATCGTTACTCTATCTCCTGAATATCTGGATATTTTAGCTATTGAAAATATCACAGTACATTCGATGATAAAACATATTTTTTCGAAAAAAAATTTGGTGTAATATTAGAAATTCTTCCACAGAGCTAATGATAATCGATTTTGAATACTGTGCATATAATTATCGTGGATTTGATTTAGCAAATCACTTCATTGAATGGATGATTGATTATACATATAAAGAGTATCCCTTTTTTTCGTATAAGAGTGAACTGTACCCAAATAAAATGCAACAGGTACATTCCACTGCACCGATATTATAACAATGAAATATATTAATTTGAAATATTCTTCTTAGGAACGGTTTTTGAAGGCATATTTGATCGAGCTGTCTTCTAATTCTACATATACACCAAGTACGACTGAAATTGATGATCTTAAAAATGAAGTCTTATGCTTTACTATGGCATCGCATTTATTCTGGACATTATGGTCATTTGTAAATGTTCATCAAGACATCGAATTTGGTTATTGGGTAAATGAAATTCAATAGTAATTTATATTAATATAAGTATTATTTAAAATGTCTTCTAAACATTCCATTTCAGTCATATGGACAAATGAGAGCTACAGCATATTTTGCTGCCAAAGATTCATACATGAAGACCAAAGGGATAGATGCAAAAAGAACACACACACTTGATGATCGCAAATGAGAGAATGGAATTAAAACTTCGAAACGCATAAATTTCGTAATATTGCATCATTTTCATGAAAAAAATGTAATCATGAAAATGAACGAATAGAACATGTGTAATAATGGAATTGAATTGGCGAATTTATTGCATTGTTTTTCTATTGCATATTGAGTTTACCAATCATTGTATAATTTATAGTCGAGAGAATGACTTGAGAGAATGAACGAATTGATTATAAGCAAGAGAACATGCGAAATGCGAATATTATGGTTTCGAATTTTGACTTTCATGAATCTCACAGCAAAATTAATAAATGATTTTGAAATTGGTAAAGGTGCTTTTTGCGGTATAGGTACTTTAAAGCTTCTTTACAGCGTATATATAAAAAGCCATTTTAACACAAGTGCATTACAAATATCGAATAAAATTAAAGTTTATTTAATAAACGAATATAAATTCGAATCAAACTATGAATTTAAGTTATGTTTCTTTATTTTTATTTATGTAGTGAATAAAATATCACTTAAAAATGGGGTATCGTCTACGACATATTTTGTCAAAGGTATATCGTAAACTGATGGAAACGAAGGTGTGCTACGTTCTTCTTCGTCCAAAGAAAAATACAGCATATTTGATACGAACTTGGGAAGAAACAAAACACCCGCTTCAAAATTATTGATTCTCAGTGATTGGCTAGTTTTCGATTTACTCAAGGATCCCCATGCAGCTTTTGATAAATTTGCTGATGTTAACAGGAACCAAAACAACTTCTTGTCAGACCATCTGCAATAAGTTTTAATGTGAGGCATAGCCCTTGACCGATAGCGACAATTGGATTTCCACTGATATAGAAAATCATTCAACCATTTTTGTTTCTCATGAATTTGTTTTCCATCTGAAAATAGATTCAAAAATGCATTATGAACTTATACAGAATGGAACGGTTATATTGCACACATAGAAATAAGTGTCAGTGTTTATGTATTAGTGATTCTTATTTGTGAATCTGAAACATAATTCTTTTCACCACTACAAAAATTCTTTTTCGTGAAAACGAATTTTGGTTATGTTGTGTAAAAAATCAGCACGTAATTTTATATCTGAACTGTCACCCATATATATTTGACATAACCAAAATTCGTTTTCACGAAAAAGAATTTTTGTAGTGGTGAAAAGAATTCTGTTTCAGATTCACAAATAACAATCACTAATACATAAACACTGACACTTATTTCTATGTGTGTGGAAGATTTAAATTGCCGGTTTTCGTTGACTTGCAAAATTTATTAACATAGTTTTTGTAGCTAAACGTAAAATTACTTTTATCATGGGGACTTATATTTTTGCTAATATTCTCTAATATTCTAGTGTAAACAAATTTCTCATTTGAAATATACATTGGACAATGTATTTTATATGAACGGTTTTCGGTCGTAAAGAATGTATAGAGACAACATATTTTATACAGAGAAAAATAAATCCATAAGAAATGTACAGATCCAATGTATTTAGATAAGGAAATTTGTTTACAAACAAACTAAAATAAACAAAACAAAATGTTCCACTTGAAATACGTTGACACTGTACATTTTATATGGCAGCATAAATCTTCGTATAAGATACATTATCCAATGTATTTTAAATAGTAATTTTTTTGTTTTACTAATTTACTATTTTTACTAATATTTCGCATTGGGAACGCCAATTTGCTAATGGTGTCCATCCCTGTGACTTTTATGGTAAACTGACTGTAAACAATAAAACCAGTTGAATTTAATACTATTAAGTTTAGTTATTGTAGGCAAATTTTTCAATCAATTTGTCTCAAATAACCAACCCGAAATCATTCAACCACTTTTTCTTGTTACCGGTCAATCATTAAACAAAATTATTTGATTAGAAAATCCCCAAGAATGTTTCGCACAGTAGCGAAAACCAGTCGAGGTTCTTAGAACTTTTAAGATTTTAAAGTATCTTACATGGAAGACAGCCACCACCCAATAATCCATCATGACTATTAGCTACGTTGTTAAATGAAGGGTAAATAATTCGGATATTGGGGATTTTTCTTAAGCCAATTGGCTGTGAGTCACGTCGAAAACTGTTCACAAATTCAGTGGTTAACCAAGCATCTGGACTAGATCCAAAACTACCGAGACTCGAAGATTGAGCGACAATTGCTGCACTATCATCAATTGGAATTGAATGTTTAGACAAAAGCCATGAAATTCTACAATGACCATGCTGATATCCATTGCATGTTTCTTGATAAGTTCCCGGAATTGAGGTAATGAGAAAAACATTAACCTGGAATAGAATGTATTGAATTTTTAGTTATTTAACTAAACAGATGAATAAATTATTGATAAATATTACAGCAGAAAAGTCTGTTTTACGAATCCGCACAAGCCATGGTTGTAGGTGAGTTAGTTTGTATGATGATAAATATTTTAAAAGATCATTTCTAAATTCCGTTGGGCTTTCACCAGCAGTGGTATTACTACCTAGGGGGAAAAAACGAAAGTAAATAAAAATAAATATTGTAAATATCCTGCAAATATTGTGAATAATGTGAATATTGTGAATATTTATAAATATTTTAAATATCATAAATAATCTAAACATATGACTAAATATTGTTTAAATTTGAGATTGGTAGTTGAGACTAGAGTTGAGATCATACTGCATTCTCCCTGTAAAAAGGAAAAGAACTTACTATAGAATAGTACTCCTCACCATAATAGTGAGGTGGGTCCGTACGTCACTTCCTAAACAGATTAGAAAATAATATTAACGTAAACATATTATTGATATTCATATTCATATTCATATACTTTTTGTGCAATATCAATATTATAAACAAAGAATCTTTATGTTTCTAATTCAAAATTCTATTTAGAGAATAATAACTTACCGGTTAAAGAACGACCACGGCTTTTCTTCGATTGCGTTAATTTGGGCGATTTACTTGAAGTGCTGGACCATGAAGTTGTCTCCATTGGACAGCGCTCAAATTGAAAACGGGATCAATTGCTTGATGACGTAACATACATAATCCTTTATATATCATGTTCCGTGCTGCATTGTGATCACGGTCCATGACAATACCATTCTTATCGAATCGCAATTCACGATTATAAATGCGTGTCTGTGGTCTTGGAATTGCACCCATTTTCTTGCGATTACTGTGATGTACTTTCATACGCCATTCATTTGGGATTGGTAGAATTTTATTTCGGGCCGTTGGGCAGTTGTTGCAAACTACAAAACTAACGACAGAATTTTTTTTTAAAAATGTATTGTATATTGACAAAACTAAACTAAACAAAACAACATACCGATCCTTAATTTTGTATCTATCCAATCCTTTTCGAC
This sequence comes from Resseliella maxima, assembly GCA_029041755.1. NCBI lineage: Eukaryota > Metazoa > Arthropoda > Insecta > Diptera > Cecidomyiidae > Resseliella > Resseliella maxima. Next base: position 91,110 of record JAQOWM010000799.1, read on the forward strand.
GTGCCACTTCTCGTGCTCTCTCCATCATGTTTCCGCATCGGCTACAATACATCGATGTCCCACGTTCGTTGATGTTAATTTTTAAAACGTAACGGTCCATTGTTTTTGTGATTGCTGGCTTCGGTGACCGTAAATGTCCTTTAATCGGAGAATTGGCGGCAAGCTTGGCATTGCCAAGTGCATATACGATTGTTCGATTTTCCTTTACTGGAATCTCTTTTCTGAGACCAGTCATTTCACGACAAATTTCGTGTGCCGTTGCTTGTGTGCAAACATATTTATCAAATGAAAGTCGTGCCACACGCCGTTTTAACTTGGCTTGCTTCTTTGAATGTTCTCAACTTGTAGCCGATGTACGAAGCATAATCACGACTTTTCATCGATGGTGATTCCGGATATTGTTCACGGTTTTCACGAAGTATCCGACACTCGTTTTCAAATCGACCAGTGAAATTCTTCAACATTTTTTTTCTCTTAACCGTGCCGACACGATGATGCCATTGTTTTGATGTCAGAATGTAGCTTGTTTCGGTTTTAGTGTCCACATCAAGCCGAACTGAGCTGACCATCTTTTTTTCTCCGGGATCGTTTCCAATGAAAATTTTGATTCCTTTCGCATCGAATTTCGTTTGAATGTGAGTCGGAATCTATTGAGCAGCGGTTGTAGAGGTTGTGGAGGTAGTGACGTTTTGATTGTGCATATTCATTTTTCTAATCATTTTCAAACAGGCTGTTATACCATCTGTTGTGAAATAGTAATCAAACCTCTGACTAAGGCGATTTACTTTTCGCAAATTAACGAAACGATCCCAAAAACGATAATAATCATCATCCTCCCAGTTTTTTGAAATATCACTGTTGAGTCTTTCATTTTTTCGAAAAAGAAGATTCGTTATTTGGATGAATGCTCTTGTATCGAATTTAATATGGTGTCGCTTCTCGTGCGATTGTGGTATTACACGAAATGATTTCCATTGCGCTTCAGGATGTTCTGTATTGTGATTATAAATCCAGCGTTGCAAGTTCAACAATTCATAGACGTGAATGTAATAGCCATCCTCATAAGTGATATTTTTCAGCCAACCACGTGGTATCACATGCTCACCACGCCGACCAACACGCCGACCACGACGTAGACCACCACGTTGATGTCTGTCCCTGTTGTATTCATTGATTCTTGTATGCGAAATCAATAGTTTCAGGTGTTCAAAATATTGATCCAGCAGTGCAGTATTCGGTATGCAAATCGAATTGTCAAATTTCAAATAAAATTCATGGTATTATTTATTGCATGGATGTCGTTTGTTAACCGTCTGAAAAATTTATTTTCAATGTGACGCGCTCCATGTTCTTTCACATTCTCATGCATATTTTTTTCATAATTTTGATACACAAATTTCATCGCTTGACTTGCGTTTTCGATTTTCGGCCTCACTTCGATGCCTTCAATCTTAAGATCAGTAGCGAATTGTTGGTGTAATGGATAACGATGCATAGCAACTGCCCGGCATTTTTTCTGCGCATACATGTATTTGCGTGCATCAAATTTATTTCCAAACTCTGCACGAATGTTGGCATCGTTTCCAGAATCGACTAAACGATTGAGTTGATCGTGGCAATACAATGATCCCAATCTTGTCATATCCGAAATTCTACAAACTTGATCATCAATAATTTTAATCAATCGCTGTTTTTGAGATATTTGACCGTTATCATTATGATGATGATACATTGCGGTACGTTTTCCACGATTATTTGCGACGAGTCCAGCATTCAATACATCTTTTATTTTGGCTTTATTGCGACTGCCGCCAACACGACCTTTGTCATTCTCATTGTCCCGAAGGAACTGATTCAATGTCATTTTTATCGTGAACAGCTCTGTGCATTCATTTGCAACTTCTCCTTGGCGTCGAATAACTCTCTGATGCACAAGCTCTGTTTCTGGTCGAGCCGATGTCGATGGCCGAGTAGCAACTATGACAATAATGGAATGTTGATTCGAGTCAGCTTTAGTGTTGGCTGCCAGTTTGCTTCTTTGTACTTGATGGATTGTGGCGTTGATAATAATGGAATTGGCTGACATTGACGGCTTCGTTTGGCCGGTGGCACTTGAAAATCATCATCATCGCTTTGAATTCGTAATGTGCGTCGAGCTAAAGAAAAATATACAGAATAAACAAAATGTATGAAAATATTGTAAAAAGGAAAATTGGAAATAAGTTGATCACATTGAAAACAGAAAAGAAATGAAAAAATGACATTTCAATCAATTTCAATCACGATTGCGTGAATAGATCTGCGAAGCAGGTGGCGATTGACTTTCGGATGATGCTTGTGGTCTTACTGATGCTTGTATTGTTCCTGGCATGTTTGATTTTTCACGATCAAATTGCTTAGTTAGTTTCCTCATTGGGCCATAGTTAAACGACACCATTTCCTTTGAATTATCAGCAAATTGCACGAGGTATTCGACCTGTTGAGTAAAAATGAATTCAATTAATCGATTATTGGTATATAAGCTAAAGTCTCATTTACAAAATATGGATAAAAAATAACAGAGAGATAGATAGATAGACATATAGTTTGTGTGTGTGTGTGTGTGTGTGTGTGTGTGTGTGTGTGTGTGTGTGTGTGAGAGAGTGTTTATATGAAACTAACTTACCTCTTCGTTAATCTCTATCGAATTGATGATTCGCATTGGAATTGGATCCCACTCAATTTGGTCATGCGTTTTGTAATTGTCTTCCTCGTAATCGGCAATCATTTCGTCACACGATAAATCCTCAATTGACAGCCAAACAATATCAGTGGATTTGACAAACTTGACTTGGTAATGGATCTGTAATTCGAAAAAAAAAACGAAAATTGCATTGAAATGAAATGACATTTTCTGCACAAATCAATGAAAGGGAAGAAAAATGACAAAAAATTGCATACCTCATTGTAATGAATTCGTTTGCCCAGAATCGACTCTACTTCTTCTTCGTCTTCTTCTCGTTGTTCGTCTTCATTGCCATTTTCACTATCGCTTACAACTAACGGTTGTGGCACTGATAGTTGATCTGTTTCTTGTTGTCCTGTTAATGTAAAAACCAAAAATAAGAAATAAACATAATACACTAAAATATTGTTGAACAAGTCGGATAGAAGAAGAAGATCACATTGAAATGAGAAGAGGAAAAATAAAATTAAAAAAAATTCCATTTACCATGTGTCGGCGATGCAGGTGGTGGTGTTTCTGGTACTGATGGCATATCGATTCGAGTCAGCTTTAGTGTTGGCTGCCATTTTGCCTCTTTGTACTTGATGAATTGCTTCGGCGTTGATAATGATAAAATCGGCTGAGATTGATGCCTTTGTTTTGTTGATGGCACTTGATAATCATTATCATCATCATCATCATCATCATCATCGTCGCTTTGAATTCTCAATGTACGTCGAGCTAAAGAAAAAAATACAGAATGAACAAAATTTATGAAAATATTGTTTGAAAATAAGTTGATCACATTGAAAAGAGAAGAGAAGAGAAGAGAAAACAATAAAATTCCAATGAATTTCACTTACGATGGCGTGAATAGATCTGCGAAGCAGGTGGCGATTGACTTGCGGGTGACGCTTGTTGTCCTGTTAATGTAAAAAAATAAAAAATACGAAATTAACAAAATGTATGAAAATATTGTTTGAAAAGTTGGATAGACACATCACATTGAAATGAGAAAAGAAACGGAAAAAGTAACTGATGCATACCATGGCGTAAACGGATCGAACATTGAATTTCATGCAATGGCTGTCTGTGTGATTTTGGAGATGGTGGATTTTTTGGCGACGTACCGGCTTGCCTTCTCCTTTCCCTTTCTTTTTCCCGCTTTCTTTGTGATTTATATTTTTCATAAGATTTTGGTGTAAAATTTTCTCTCATATCAATTTCACCGCTACTTTCTTCGCTATCCATTTTGCTGGTACCGTTACGTCAGTTTTTATTCTGCCACATAAAAAAAAAAACCAAAAATGTTTGCTGTCCAAGTTATACAAACTCACTCAACAATGATGAGAATGGGCATTGATTTGGTGTCTAGATTCTAGAATAAGAGGAAAAAAAATATTGTATTATATTTGCATTAAAATATTTCAAATGCAAAATGTCCATGGAACACGTTTGTTCGTGTCGAGCATCTAACGGTGCATCGCACAAAATATGTACAACAACAAATCAATTTACACGCATTTGAAATTGTATGTTGAATGGAGGTGTGCTTGAGCAGGTGTCGCAATTCAAATATCTAGGATGCATCTTTTCGGAAGATGGCAAACTGGATAAGGAGTTCGAACATCGCAGAGTGAATGGTAATAAAGTTGTTGCTCAACTTAGGTCACATGTTTTCAATAAGCGAGAGTTGAGTAAGGAGACGAAGTTGATGATTCATGGGTCAATCTTCAGACCAACTATCATGTATGGCAGCGAGAGCTGGGTCGATTCAAATAACTTAATTCATGGTTTGGAGGTGGCTGATATGAAAGTTTTACGTATGATTTCGGGTGTTTCGCGTAGGGATCAATGGGAAAATAGAATTAGGAATGAAAGAATACGGGAAGATTTGAATGTGGATTCGATTGATGAAGTAGCAAGAAAGTCTAGGTTGAGATGGTTTGGTCATGTACAGCGTATGAATGAGTATCGTTTGCCAAAGTTAATTTTGAATGCTGAAGTGAATGCACCGAGAGGTAGAGGTAGGCCGCGAAGACGATATTTGGATTCGGTAAAAAATGATTTGAATGAAAGAGGGTATGACTGGAATAGGGAAACTGAAGACCTGGCTCTCGATAGGGTATGTTGGAGGAGAATTGTTATTGGCCGACCATTACAAAACAGACCAGACGCTGAAAGGCATTAATGGTCTTTAAATGATTGTTGTTGTTGTTGTTGTTGAAAAATAATCGATGTCACCGTTAGCCGGCAATTTCACAAGACAATGCAAAAAATGAATTGGATAAAGAAAAAAATGCGATAAAATATGTACTTCACTCACTTCAATGATCCAAAACTAATGTTGTTCCAAAGTAAAAAAAAAATATTTTATGAAACACTTTTCGTAAAGAGACAAAAAAAAAATCCAAGTTTTTCTAACACCAAATTTATGCGCATTGAACTAGAGCGGCTTTTATGTACGTATTGTTCAGATGAAATTTCACAATCGAATGATGCACAAATGAAAAATGCGTTAGCATTGTCTCATAGTTTATACAATGTGCCGTGTTCCGTATTCACTTGTTTGCCGAAACTGTAAATGCGTGTCTGTGTATTGGTTGTGAAATCTCAATACGATTTTGTATCATTGGTCAGCTGTTGAGCGTACTTCAGTGCGTAAGAGATATGCATATTCTCTTTGTCTTTCTCTTTCCCATTTTCTCTTACCATTACACAGACTATCGTTTGTGTTACAATGCAAACAATATTTTACAAACGGTACACTATGAAATAAAATGTGTAAATGAGTAAATGTAAAGGAAATGCTCACCAATTTTTAGAATATGCTGTTCTCTTTTTCTCTCCTTCCATGATGTGATTGTGTCGACAATGTTGCCATGTTGAATGTTGACTTGATCTCAGCTACCAAATCTCAACTTCAAGCAATACTTATTTTGCCATCAACAATATATTCACAAATGCTAACTTATTGATAAAAATTAATTGAATATTCACTAGATATTTCAAATATGTATGGATATGGTGTGTGTATTTTTGAATATAGCAAATATCTCATAAATATTTAAATATCGCGTGAATATTCTGAATATCTACTAAATATATATATTAGATTATTACCTTCCGGTAAAGCTTCTAGTTTGTTAGAGATCCAAACTCCCTATATATAATAAAAAGTTTTTAATAGGAAAATAACTAGCACTCATATGACGTAGTACCTGTGTGCGATTATCCCAGTCGTCTTCATATAAGTTTGCTGTTGAAACTACAACACGCATCGATCCATCTTTGTACGCAAAAAGCATCATTTTTGTGTGATGTGTTGAAAATGGTGTGGGCATTTTCACAAAATGAGTTGTTATTTGAGGTTTAATTTGTGATATCGTTTCAAGTTCTGAAGAACCAGATCCGTACAATATTAAAAGGGGCCGATTCAAATATCCTAAAATAAAAGAGTCAATTTTAACGATGCACAATTTAAGTTGCTTTTATTAAAATATTCACCTGCAAAATGATATTGTCCGAGCAACCAGCCTATTTCAACCATAAAATTGATCTGTACTGAGCATTCCAAATCACCTTTTCAGAACAAATAACAGTACATTTCGAATATTTATCATCAATTTTGAAATAGAGTGTATTGTATGTACTCTTTCAAATCATCTAATTTTATACTTACCAAGTGATGGGTCCAAAATTTCCAGAAAAGTGGTAGAAAGTGGTTCTTCATGTGTTGGTGAAGATGATGTGATGGTTGTGAGGAAGAAATTAAATGGAGCAGCTGCAGCTAGTTTATCTTTCATTTTTCCTTTTGGTGCAACAAACTTGACATATTTATGTATATCAATTTTTGGAATAGAATCTTCTTGTAAGTTGAACTGAGCATTCCTAGTTTCATTCAATTCACGAATACTATTTGATTTGTCACTGTTATCATTTGATTTAGAAGAGCTTGGTTTCGGTGATGGTATTTCATTTGCCTTATTTTTCTTTGCCTTAGGTTCCATTTCTGATTGTTTCAGCTTTTGAATCAATTTAATTTGTTCTAGAATCAGATTTTTCTGCGGCAACATTTCATCTGGAATTTTGTATTGTTCCGAATTATTAGTATTTTGTTCTAAAATTTTCTCGAGATGTTCGTGTCTATATTCCATGAAATGATGTGGATTTTTTCTATAACAATTTTTTCCATATTGACAAACAGTAGTCGGAAAACATCCGTTTAATATTGAAATTTTCCATTTTTTGTTAATTTGGTTTAAATTGGGAAAACAGAAAAAAAAATGAATGTCAAATGTTATCAAATGACATTACAGACGATTAATAACGCCATCTATTAAATAATAAGAAAATATTTGTCCTATATGGTTCTATATCTTGATTTTGTTATGTTGTTGTTTATTTTCGTTTATCTTCATGCATATTATAGTCTGTGATTGATTGGATTTTATCGTCACGTAAAATACGATAACATGACTATGATTTACTAAATATTATTCAGTAAGCATGAGTTCTAAAACACAGTAAATATATCATTTTGAAAAAACATCTGCTTCTTTATAATAAACAAAGCTTTAACCATAATACCAAAAAGTGTTTCACAAACTATAAAAGCATTAGAATCATTAATACATTAGAATCAGTTGGAACAGAGTTAGAATATGAAAATATTGAAATTAGTCTTCATCATGATGATGATTAGTCTTCATCATGATGATGATTAGTCTTCATCATCTGACCGTGGCGGAAAAAAATTATGTCCAAAAATGGTAAGTTAATATAACTGTTTATTGCAAAAATAATATTAATCTAAATCGAGTTTTGTTATATTAAAGGAACATAGATTGTACAGAAACACCAGCGCCGACCATAATAATGAACGCCGAATCGATTGTTGAATATAAATACGCCACTTTTCACCATGATAAAGAAGATGTTCAAACAAATGACAACAGTTTCCTGCATGATAACTAATTAAATCCAATCTTTTTATGCAATGGTGATCAATGTTGAAGGGAACTTTGAAATTTAAAATATTGAAAAAAACAAATCGTGCTTATCATACTATATATTAATCAAATACAAATTTTAATAAAAAAAAAGCATTTCAAAATTGAAAAAAATATGGAATTAGCAAAAAATCACGTTTTATATTGAACTTTAAATGGGCATTTTACATTCTCGATTTCATTTTATTGAAAGAAACGTTCCTGTTAGGTTATTCGGTTACAAAAAAACAATATGAGAGTTTTACAAATTATCATATTTCAAGTTATAATTGTAAGCATTTACACGGAGAAATCAAAGTAAGTATTTTATATTATTCTAATCAATATATATATATTATTTGAATATATATATTGTCTATAGGCAATTAATTTTTGATATTGAAGCCTTCGATGAAAAACATCAACATGTTCTTTTGCCAACAAGCCTTATTGACTGGCACAACAGGAGTTGTATTAGGTAATATTCACAAACATTTTGCTGACGATCAAACAGCAAATACAACGAATACACCGCGACCCACAATCATTGATTTCATAGCAAAATTAAAGGAACGTCCTCATCAACACACCAATGCCGATTTCAAAATTGAAAAAAATAGCATGGAATAGTCAATGAAATATTCAATGAAACAGTTGTTGAAAAGATAAAATGACGAAATTTTATAATATCGGATTCGACTCTTTTATCGGGAAACAATGTAATGTTGAATATAACAATATAAATTTGGTTTGCTAATAAATAAAAATGTAATGAACAAATACATACAAGAAAATTTGTGAATAAAATTCACATATATACATACAAAAACATTGCATTTGCAATATCAGCGCAGAAATTTGGCGCATGTTTCATGTTGAGATGGTAATGGTATGTAGTCAATTTTTTTCTACTTCAATACCAATAAAATCATCTTTATTGCCATGTGATTGAGTGAGAAATTGTATTCTTGATAAAAAATTAAACTTATAAAAAAAATTATTTTTAAGAAAGCATCTATTCGAATGAAAATCTTTTAGTAAACAATTTATGTATGTTGCGCATGTATTCGTTTGTTACGTCAATGTATGTGCAAAATACATATTTGTGTCACAGTAGACATCCAGTTTATGTAAAAAAGAAGACAATGATTTGCCACTCAATGTTCCCAATTTTGAGCTCCAAACAGCAACAATCTTCATAAAAAATTATCTTTTTGCGAAGAAAGAAGGGTGAATGTAATTAAATATTTTCGTTTTAAAATACTCAAGTGAATAATATCTTCAAGAAAATGAGTGAAAATAATCCATTCAAATAATTTCAAATCAATTGATATATGACACATATTTCATTCGTTCATAAAAATTCTAAAATTTAGCAAATTATTCTATTCATTATAATGATAAATTCATAAATTAAAATTGTCATGATTTCACGTGAATTATACTTTGTGTTTGTCAAAAAATATAATTATAAAGAGATTTTCGACACAAAAATAATACCATTCATAGAAAAAACATTTAAGAATATAAGTGTTTTTTAATATGTTGTGAAAGAGAATTGAAGATTTCACTTAATAGTGATTTCAACTTATAGAAATATTTCATTTGATAAGAAAATGTGAATGAAAAATTATATTGTAATATCTTTTATGAATTGTCATTAATTCATATGTACAATTATACGGAACGAAATTTTTATATATTCATGACATTATGTGTTCCATTCGTTCGGTGTAGGTAAAAAAATGTACTCTGAAAAAAATAGAGGGACAAGCATGTATCATCTATAAACATTTCATGATAGAAATGTTTCAAAGATTCATTAAAAAACGGCATTTGTAGAAAATGTTTATGTATCAGGATAAATCAAGGTATCTCTAGTGTTAGTTCAAAAATACAATAAAGACCCACTCGAGAATAATCACACTTGGAAGAAGGTATACTGAGACTTAATTTTAATTTTATTTAGATATAATAATTCCCAGAATGATTTTGGGCTATCTTTTCTCATTTATATTTTTCAAAAGCATAGTTATGAACAAACGGTAGATGTGAATTAAATAAAAATAATGTTTCAGAACTTACTATTCAAAAGATGCAATGGAAATAAAACAAATTGAATTGTTAAATCTTGAATAGCATATATGCATATATATATATATATCTATATTATTTCCACCCACAATATGATACATAAAATTTACCAATACAAACATTTGACATTTATGGTTGTAGAAGTAACTTTTTTCAAATAAACACAAACTAAATCTGAATCGAAACATGGAAAACAGCATTTTTTGACCAACACAAATATAGCGTGTGCTAACAACTGAAATCAAATCAAATCAACTTACCTCACCCTCAAGGTAGTTAGTGGCAGTATTTTTTCAGATATAGTAGCGAATAGTCTCATAATCGGAATTTATGTGTTTTGAATCTAGAAATGTATGCAATCAGAAAGTATATTTTTGTATTATTCTTTGTTAAAACTAGATTTGGAATTGAAAATTTCTTACAAAGTTCGGAAACGGTGTGTAATTAATCATTTTTCAACGGATTTATATTACTGAATTACGTGCTGTGCATAAAATAAGTTATTTGCTTATAACAAGTTTTAATAAAATTTCATAATTAATTAATAAATGAGAATAAAAAATTGATAGGACATGCAATTTTATTCAAAAATACAAAAACAATCTATTGCAGTTTAAAAAATTCGACAACATACAAAAACAAAAAAATGTATAATGAACGAAAGTGTCATTTCTTACTTAATTTTTTTTTTTAAGTTCAATGGTCTATAACTGATAATATTCTATATTGAAAATTATAATGCATGATTTTAATGTATGTTTATTGCAGTTTTCGTAAATATCAACATTATAATGACATTGTATTTTCTTTTTAATTTGACCTCACGTGATTTCACGTATATATATGCTACATTTCCAACTATTCACAGACATTGGCATCCATGGAGTTCCGTGCGGATATTTATTTTCTGTAGAATATATATATATATATATATATATGTATAGGAGAAACGTAGTTGAAATAGTTGAAAAATTTTCTCGTGCTAATTATTAAATATTCAATCATGACATATAAATGGTCAATACAAACTCATATTGAATATTCAGTCCTCAGCTTTGATGAATGCTAAATTATGAACACTGTGGCAATTCACATAGTATATCTCTATATTATTCTTCTGTAGATGGCATATTCAAATGTTTTTATTTTATTAAATAGAATATTTTGCAGCGATATTGTGTTAGCAAATTACCAAATATATGGAAAAGATTAGCACAAAATACAATTAGTATTAATTCAAGTGCAATATGTTTTATTACACTAAAAAAATAAATGACGTAACTATAAACGTTTTTTGGGTGTGGTGTATATTTTAATGCAATGTTTATCAACTTAATGAGGCCAAGTTTTATAACAGATTTGCACCATTACAAAATATTTTACATTCATCTTATATTTGTGTTAACTAACTTTTATTTATGTTTTTTATAATGCAAAGTTTGTATTGGTACAATTAATATAATGAGATCCAAACTTTGAATATCATTGTATGATATCATATCATTGAGCGGAAAATCAAAATGCTCTTAATATTCGCAAGTTGTTCATACCGTTGCAGCTTTAACTTTAGCCCTGATATCATTCAACAATCTTTTGGAATATTTTTATATTTCTCGATTTGTGTAAATATGCTTACTTATCACATTTTTAAACTTTTATTCACCAACACAACTCACTTTCTTTGATAAATATATTTTATTTTATACAACTAATACATTCAAATAAAAAATTTAACTTCATTTCAGCTCTAACTCCGGAAATATGATAAAATTACATTGAAAAAAAAAAAACATACCAAACTTCCTGTATCAAAGCTATCCCACATTCTCCTATAAATGTGCACATTGTACACATTGCATACAAATCAAATCACATTACATCACATCACATCAATTTTCGATTTATTTCAAATTCTGTAATTAGTTTTGGCATTGCTATTTAAAATATGCAAAATCTTACGTAGGATTTTATAGAGTAACGTAAAGGATATTAGAAACAAATGTTCAAATAAAATTTACGAATACATGAACTCTTTTTGCATGGCAATTTTGAACTGATCGATTAAATATAAAACTAGTGGAAGAAACAATAAAAAATACATATAACAATCTAAGTTAGCTGTATTTGAAATAGTTAATTATAGCTTTTACTACTTGATTGATCAAAAATACATATATGCATAATATGTTTTCCAAAAAATTATTATTGAAATTTTGAATTTTTTGAATTTATGACATGTATGACATATTTGTTTGATTATTTAAAGCTTGAACGTGAAAAACTTATGTTGAAATAAATTTCATAAATTAGTTTGATTTGTGCAGTTCCTGCATTGGAAGGGGAAAAAATCGACCAAATTTCAATCAAACTTATAAATTTTGTACTGGATAAAGTGAAATTATTATCGTCGACTTCTATGTAATTAAAATGCACAAGCTATAAAACATTGATTCTTTCCTTTATCATGTTCAGAAGACATATTGCATTTTAAAATAAATGCATTAAAGATAGATTAATAACAAATTTACAACAACAACAAAAAAAATTTATTCATTTATTTTACAAGTGTTTTGCATGTGCGCATTATAGTATAACTAATTGTTTTTGATATTGATATTGATACAGAATATAGATATGTATGAGCAGTTAAAATACATTCTGTTGGATGGTAGACTTTAAGTAATTTAAACGACATTTTTCACCAAACAGTTTTCATATAAATAATGTTCATTTATTCATTGGTGAATAAGAATGTAATCAAGAAAGCTTATCGAAATAACCGTCAAAAGAGCTGCTATTGTGCTGTGGTATATAAAAAAATACTTATTCCCTTGGCCTATTTTCGTATTAGTTCTTATGAACATTTTGTATTGAAAGCCGTATATCAATTGTTTTGTATATGATTATTTATGATAACTGAATGCAAATGTTAATTTGTTTATTACATTTAAGAAACTTTGATATAGTAAGCTACAATAAATTTGTATGCATTTTTCGTAGTCTGATAGGTTGAAAAGGGATATTTTTTTAAAGCAATCATGTACGCCGCCGCAGGGGGGCTTGCTTGCCGACAAAAGCGCATGAATCAGGCAGCTCAAAATGTTAAAAACAAAGCTTTACTGCAGCAAGAATTGAAAGATAAACTTGCTACTTCAAGAGCTTCGAATTTAGCACCAAAAGCGCAAAGTCGACAGTTCCATAATCTACCATCCTCTTATCTACGCGCTCCACAAGCACATGTGCGAAAGCTCAGTGCCGGTTATACGACACAAAATAAAATCTTAGTACCAATAAATGAGTCGAACAACCAGTATTTTGCACATTTCCACCATCATCATCATCAAACACATGAAAATGAGCATGAATATGAACATGAACATCCTTCCCTAGTACATGAACATTTCCACAATCGGCCAGATTCGCATATTTCACCTCGGCCCAGCTCAGCTCATCATTTAAGCACACAACGACTAACTAAATCGGCCACTGCTTCGATACCACTTGTATCACAATATGAAATCACAACCACAAATATCATACCCACAGTCGATCATGATGATGATGGAGAGATTATTAAAGTTCCCTGTATTGTTATACCCGCTACGCCAATACCTTCCTCTGGACCACTTAAAGCTGATCAATTAGAACGTAAATGTAGTTTCTACCGTGAAAAAAAAGAGTTACTCTATGACGATCGAGTGAAAAATGAATGCAAATGCTTTGACACCGACTACCAAATAAAACAAACCAGCAAACAGATCGCTTTGGAAAAATGGATTGATTCAGAATGCTGTGACTCGGAGCACCAAAACAACAGTATTTGTGCATGTGATCACATCGAGGTAATGTCATATTGCACCCTTATACTTTTTATACGAATTTTTCCACCTGCGTGAAATGTTTTTTGAAACACCTGAAATATTTGAACAATTATGAACCCCCCCCCCCTCCCCGATTATTATTAATTTTTAATTATTTTATAAATTGATGTGACATGTGTTTATTGTATTTGGATTTTTTGTTACTTTTATATGTATAATACAGTTATTTATCCCATTTTCAAAGAATGTTATGTATACCACTTTTCGATGGTAAGTGTGCTATCAGTGTTCAATATTCACTGCGTTTAGATAATTATTTGTAACAGTATTTTAATTGCACTATTTCCAAAACTTGACATTTGTATATACTGATTTGGATTCATTTGAGTTTGAAAGTTCATTTATTATTACATTTTTTTTATCACATATCACATGACAAAATACACTCAGTGTTCTATATCCTGTTAGGGAAACAAAAACAATTTTTTATCAATTTGAGAAGTATGTAACTAATATATTGTAGTTGGCATTTAAATAATTAACATTAGATTTTTGAAATAGTTCATATATTATATTTATTGCCTTATGAAATAATACAAAAAATAAAAAGAATAGCTCAGATGAAAATTAGAATGGAAAATAGAGAATACACATCTTCACATTGAGAAGCAATAGTCTTTCTTCTTGAAGAAACAAAACAAAATTCACAGTACGAATGGTATAGATTTATAAGAAAATTTGATGTTCTTGAATTAATAAGAAAAATCGAAACTAATTCTTTGTCTCGTAGACTTAAATAATAATGTGAAACTGTTTCAAAAATTAAATGGATTTTATCATGATGAATCTTTGAGCATGTTGACTAATTTGAGTAAATAACGTATTTTTCGCTCAGTTCAAAATAATTTCCAATGATAAAATGAAAGAAATTTCATTAAAATCTAATGATTGTTCAACTTGGTTTTTAATATTTTCCATGAAAATAGTAATTTCACCTGAATGACAATCTAATTCTTGTTTGAAGCACTAAATATTTTTAAATTAAACTATCTGAAAATGTGTGAAAATTCAAATTAGATATCCTTTTGGCAGAGCAGAGAATACGTTACATACGTTTTATAATCCCCTTTTAATGTTATAAAGTAGAATATTAATTTTTTATAATTTTCTGAATGTTATTGTTCTTTCACTTTTTAAGTTCATGTCGGAAATTTTTCTATTTACCTCAATAATTTTGAAATAATGCCAAGTTTTATGAATAGTTTTTATCACATTGAAAAATGTGTGTTTATTACAATGAATAGCAATAGACAAATTCATAAAGATAAAATCATTTGAAAAATAATAACATTGATTTTAAGAACCCTTGCTGCACGGATAACAAAAACTTTTCAATGTGATACAGTTATACGCTTCTTTTCTCGTATGTTAGCTGTAGCTGTGGTAATATGCAAGGAAATACCGTCGAAACAAATTGAAGGTGTATCTTTGCATTGTTTCAATTTTTTGCAAACATTTCATCAAAAAAAGGATTCTTCGAGCAAACGTTAAATCTCATAAGTGAAGAAAGCATTTTACTAATAATACAAAAATGTAAATTAAATCGGTTCTAGGGGAAAACAATTTAAATTCTTATGAAATAGTCAATATTCAGGAAGTTTAGTAATCATATAGATAGACAAAAATGTAATCTTAAAATCAAGTAATGCGCACGTTAACTTCATGCAATGCTGTGGATATTTGCCATACAATGAAATGTCCGTGAATACAGTTATCATAAAATGCAATTAAAAGGAACATATTTTCTATATTATTCGCGCAATTAAAAATGAACACCATATAAAATCTACATTTTATAACAATTTGTTTTTAAGCAATTGACAAAAAAGTGATAATACATGATAATTTTTAGACTAAATAATGGAAAAATTTAAAATTTTATCTTATAAAATGAACAACAATGCTTGAAAATCTACGTAAATATCCCTTTTTTAAACAATTCAATTAATCTTTTCTTAACTATTGATCTAATATTATACTTCCGAGCTGATACTAAAGTCTATTTATAATAAAACTCATTCAAAAATTTTTCATTATAATATTTGTTGAATGTTTCAATTAAAATATTTAAAGGCATATTCTTTTGATAGCCATGATTAACAACATGAATTCTCAAGAATTCAATATTTTTGACAGAATGATATGGAATTCTAAATTGTACCTTTTCCAAAAGAGACTCCGAACGTATTTCACCCTTGATCAGCTTCAGGATAAACATTATTTGAGCAACACTTCTGCGATTTTTCAGAGTAATCATTTGTAACAGCATCAATCTATGTTCATACTTTGGGAGGTGAAATCGATGACACCATTTGAATCTTCTTAAAGCATACAGCAAAAATTGCTTCTGAACAAATTCAATTCGTCTTTCTTGTCCCAGGTTGTGGGTATTCCAAACATTAGAACCATAATCTAGAATAGGAATAACGAAACTAAAAAATAATATTTTAATAATATATGGGTCACTGAAATCCCAAGCAAAACGCTTGATCCAAGCCAGTCTTGATCTAGCTTTTGCTATCATGTATTCAATATGAGCTTTGAAATTAAGTTTCTCATCCAAAATCACACCAAGATCCTTAATTTGATCAACTCTTTCAATTCTTGAATCACCAATGGTATAATCGAAATCAATCACGTTACCAAGGCGATGAATTTCCAATTGATTTTTCTCAGTTATCCGATAGAAACAACGGAAAAATAAATTTTTTTTTGGACTATAGTTAACAAAAATTCGAGACCTATTGACTAGAGGTGTCACTTACCCAGGCTGATCCATGGATTCTCAGGATTTGGCCTTAATTCCAGAGCATTCTATATGGAACTTCATAAAAAATTGGTGTGCATAATTTTATATTTATTTTTATATGAAGTTTCAAATAGGAAGCTCTGGAATTTAGACCAAATCCTGAGAATCCATGGATCAGCCTGGGCAAATGACACCTCTACTTAATAGATCTTGAATTTTTGTTAACTAGAGTCCAAAAAAAAATTTATTTTTCCGTTTTTTCTATCGGATAACTGAGAAAAATCAATTGGAAATTTTCTCTATTGTATTACGATGCATATTCGCCTATTCGTATATTCTCATACAGCATTTGAAGCATTCGGTACTATATTCGAAAATTCGAAACAAATTGGAAATTCGGAGAGACCTTTAACTAGTCTAGATCGATCGGGCAGGAAATTTTATGGGAGGATGTAACCCTTTGGGTGATTTTTATGAGCTAGAATTAGCCGTTTTCGTGATAAATGCAAATGACGTGAATAAGATTGAATAAGATGAATTCAATTTTGAATTTATCTCAAAAACGGTAAGTTTCAGATCATAAAAATCACCCGAAGGGTTACATCTTCTCATAAAATTTCCCGCTCGATCGATCTAGACTAGTCTCAGATCTCTCCGATTTTCCAATTTCCCGCAAAAGCGCTTTTCCAAGAATTTCCTTTAAAATACAATACAAGCATTGTAAATAAATTACAAAAATTACTATGCATACAAATAGTAATAGTGGTAATTTGCTAAATTACTACTAGTTTTTGAAAATATGGCAAATTCTTTTTTGTGTGAGTATACAACTGAATGTTATCGTTTTAACAATACCATTTTATACATTCAGGAAGTTGCATGATACAATTGGAGATATTTTACTTGAATTTTATACGATATCGACTTAAAGTAATTACATTTTCTGAAGTGCTAACTAGTGCTATAATATCGCTAGTATTATTCCAATAACCGAGAAGTACGTCACGGTAAAATTAAATATAAAAGCGTAATGTTTTTCATTTATATATATTTTTATTTCTGTGTTTGCTGTGTTTTTTCAATAAAAAATAATCAAATAAAATGTGATTCTATAAGTAATACAGACTTTGGACGAAGATTTTGCTTTATTCGTCATATAAATGATGGAATCCTGCGAAACGTAACATTTCAGCCAAATTCAATTGCAGATGAAAAACGTGAAATAATATTTGATAATTGTACGCTAAACACGCTTCCTTTGGGAATATTCGAACACTTTCCCAAAATTAAAACTGTATATGCTTGGAACATCAAATTGCAAAATCTAACGAAAGAACTTTTTTACAACAGCAAAGAGCTTTTAGTTTTGGATTTATCGAAAAATAATATTCAAATACTCAATGAGCATACATTTCTTTTAGCAAATCAATTAATTCAATTGGATTTGTCGCGCAACCAAATTCAATCAATTCATTTTGATACATTTTCGGGCCTAGATCATTTGAAAATTTTGAATTTGAATCACAATAAGCTCCGTTTAATGCCAGCAAATAGTTTCGCCCCTTTGATTAGATTGGAAACCATTCGATTGAGTCATAATTCAATTAAAATTATTCCAGTTGAGTTATTTGCGATGAACGTACAGTTACAGTATTTATACTTAAATGATAACGCTCTTGAGTGGATATCTGGAGAACTAACTTTTCGTCATTTGCTAAACATAAATGAATTTGATGTTCACAACAACCCAAATGCAAATCCAGGTTATTTTATTGTAAATGCTCAATCAATTGATATTCGTAACACAAATTCAAAGGGATGCTATATGGGTTCACGAACTAAGCAGCTTTTTGCCAACAATAATCAGATATCATTTATTGACAATAATGAGGCATTATCGACAAATTTGGAACACATCGAATTGGCAAACAATCAACTTCAGCAAATGCAAAATTTAACGCGTTTCGAGAGATTGACCTTCCTTGATTTGGCTAATAATACTATAACAGATATTGGTATTAATTCTTTTTCCAAAATGAATCGTTTAGAATTATTAAATTTGCAAAATAGTGGGCTTTCAAAATTATATTTTGGTTTATTTTCACACAAATCAAAACTAAAATTCCTTGATATTTCATTTAACAAATTGAGATATATCGATTTTCAAATGTTTGTTCCAATGAAAAGCCTAATGAAACTTCATTTGGATGGAAATTCTCTTAATAAAATCGACGTGAAAGACATAAGAAAAATATTTCCGTCTCTTTCAAAAATTAGCATTTTGGAAAATAATTGGTATTGTTATGATTTGGCGTCAATTATAAAACATTTAGAAAATTATGGTATTTCATTTGATTCGATTGAATCGATAAAAGATACGCAAAATGTTAAAGGTATTCCGTGTAGTACTAACAACGAAAACAGTACTGAAAACGTAATCACTATGCAAGAGAGCAAAGTTTCAATAACAAACCATTCGGAGAAGAAAAAAACAACATATGCAAGTGGCATCGAAAGAATTGATAGACAAGACTCAAGTAAGGCACATGGACTGCATCAAATCATTCGTCAATTGAAATATGACATTGAAAATACAATTAAAAGTTCAAACGATGCTGCCAAAAAAATTGAAAGTATATTGAGTTTTTTACAATGAGAAGTGCTGCAACAGCTCATATTGATTGACAATTCAAACGTTGAAGATAATGAATATATTATTAATAATTATATTATCTTTATATTTTATCTATTAAATTTTGTTCCAATACTATTTTGTATACACTGCTGAGAGAAATTGAAACCAAAAGTACATTATTAATATAAATTGTTAACTACAATATATAAATCCCATTAGATTCATGGAAAATATAAGACAAATTTATGTATAACTAAAGAAAATTTGTTCAAGCATGGATAGATTTGCGATATTCTTTTAAGAATCATACATATATAGAAGTAAGATTGTTGATTTATTTACTGCTCGATTTTGTTCTCAAACAATTGCCACAATTTGTACCAGTGTTGACAAGTAGACAGTCTATTATACATTCGATGTATATACATGTATAGATAGACATAAAAAATAGACAATGGTAATAATCAGAAGATTCGCACAAAGTAGATTAAAAAAAATTAGTAGATGCGTTTGCACTGTGTTTATTTGTTTTGTTCATTTTATTTCTCCGCTTTGTGTGGATATTTTTCTAATTTTAGTCCATTGTCTATCGACATGTCTATACAATACACCCGTATTTGTATTGTTTATCGATGTACTTAATTTCAAATTCTTATACTTATTTGTTTTGTCTTTAAATAACTACAAAACTTCTTAATTGAATACAAAATTGTGTCCAATTTGAGCATTAAAGAAACATTTCTGATTCATATTAAAAATCTGCAGTATGTTCAATTTGTTTAAAAAAATGATTATAATGTTTGAATTCCTCAATATTGTAATACAAGCACGAATTGATGAAGACTCAAAAACAACCATTCGCCCTCTACGCGCGAAACATCGCAGATGCTTTAGGGCGCTGCATATTGAACGAGTACGGACAAAAACCTCAAATCTCATGTGCACATGATAAGCGATGTAATTACTCAATACACATAGTAAGAAACAATCAACGTGTAGGGGCGTCTTTGTGTTTTAAATCATATTTGTCCAATGTATTAATATACAAATAACTTGTGCTTATGTAATATTAATCATCGATTTCAATTGATTTATTTTGGGTCCAGTGTTCAGTTGAAAAATTGTTAAAATCAATTTGTGCTGTTGCAATGAACTATATTTGTTCTTCAAATGTATGCCAACAATACAACTTATCATAATTGCATGAAAAAACCGAAAGTACTTGAAAATGGCACTGAAATCCCACACACAGATCCCATGGCACATAATAAGGTTTTTGACTTTCTCTGCCAAGATATAGATCATCGTATAATATATATAATTATATATTTTTAGTTATATATAATATAAAAATACCTTACAAAAAAAGGTTTGTTATTGACATGCGTAAAAATCAATTTTAAAATACGGCAATATGGGAGTATGCTCAGGAAAGTTTCTGATCTCGATGAGATTTACAACTTTACTGAGGACGCTGAAATGAATTTCTTGACCGTTTAGAAAATTAGAATGTTTTACAAAATCGATTTTTCGAATTGTAGTGTTTGGTTTAAAACCAATGGTTTTATAATGAAACGAATATGATCTAAAATTGATCTGAATTTATTGGGTAATGGCCAATATGATGGGCGCATAGCATGACGCATGTCTAAAATTTATAAGAGAATTAAATAGAGAATCTTAATCGAACTAACCGCTGATCGGTATGGCACAATCGATTACTCTTTATTGAACATCATCGTATGTATTCCTGCGATGCTGATCGCTTAACAAATGTAAGCCAATCGATAATGTATTAAGGGTAACCGTTATAGACAATTGGTTCGTACATCAGCTACGATTGCCTACTTGTAGGCCGATACATACTAAAGAATGAAATTTTGATATTTCCTATGTCCACGAGAAGGGGGCAGTTTGTTGGCCGAAGGCGGTCATTCGTGTTTTCCCTACCCTGTGTATACACCACTATGATTCCAACCAGGCACTATGAGCAAAATTGATTTTACACTAATTTACACTAACAACAAGTGTCATCACAGAAAAATTCGCCATCTAATGACTGATTACAGAACTATAATGCTGCTACGTACAAAGTAATGTTTGTGTGTTTGTCTCTTTTAGACGTATTTGTCTCTTTCACACTCATAGGTTATATAGAAAGTTCTACATTAAGTCACTAGATGAACGTTTTCTTACGATGTAACATTATTCATAGGTCTTGATTCCAACTACTTCAAAATAATCAACAATACAATGAAAATAAAAAATATGCACTATTGACAACCTAACCTTATTTATATGAATATTTGAGTTAACCAACTTTGGTTGTCAATTAGTTGCAAAAAATTAGATAATTCATAACCTACATATAAAAAAGGTTGTAATTTGACCATTCACAGCCAAAGGTTAAGAATAGTGAATATACATTCCGAAAAGAACTGAGCCGATTGACAGTTGTTGGCAATCTTGCCTATCGCACAATATAGTCATGCTACTCACTCTAATGCTACATAGTGGCATGTAGTGTCAAACAAATGAAAATATAAGCAAGTGTAGAAATGTTACATGCACTTGTATATATTGGTTATGCCTGAAACAGCATGATATACGTTCTTTTCTCTTTCTTATAAGAATTCATTTTCGAATGGCAGCTCATTGGAAAACAATACATTCACACAGACATCGAAGTTGTTGTCATTTTTCGTCTTCTTACCTTTTATTTTTGCATTTTCACTGTATGCGCGTGTCAAACGCAAACGATGATCGAATTACGCAGCAGTTTTATACATATTTTGAATGTATTGCGTTCATTTTGACAACAGCATATACTTGAAATTCCCCTCTATGCACATATGAATTGATTTTGTTATCACATGTGAACTCATATGAAGGGGAAACGTATATTATTTTTGTTTTATTATTATTATTACTGCACCAAAGAGCGTTTCTTCGCCAAAGGTGGTTTATTTAAATAATTAAAATATATTTACAATTCATTAAATTAGAATAATTAGTTCAATAATTGCATCGATTCATCAATCAATTGCCAATCCTAACGATTTCGGAGCAAGTCACTATGATTTCTCAACTGCAAAACTGAATCCAAAAACAAACTCTCTGTGTTTATTTTCAAAAATTCAAAATTTCTGACAGAATGATATGGAATCCTGAATTGAATCTTTTCCCCCAATTGAATTTTCTCAATGCAAACAGTAAAAATTGCTTCTGAACAGATTCGATACGTCTTGCCTGTCCAACATTGTTAGCATTCCATACTTGAGAGCCATATTCTAGAATAGGAACAACGAAACTAAAAAATAATAATTTTTTTGTATATGGATCTTTGAAACAATACGCAAAACGTTTAATCCAAGCCAATCTCGACCTTGCTTTCACAACCATGGATTCAATGTGAGCTTTGAAATAAGGTTTCTCATCCAATATCACACCAAGACCCTTAATTTGATTAACTCTTTCGACTGTTGAATCACCAATCTTATATTTAAAATTAATCACATTACCATAACGATGGAACATCATCATTTTTGTTTTTCCAACGTTCAACTTTAAGTGATTCAATTCAAAAAACTTGGCAACATTGATCAAACTCTCTTGTAGAATATAGCAATCATCAATGGTGGTTATGTGACGGGAAAGCCTAACATCATCAGCGAATGAAAGAATTGTTGAAAAACCAACACAGTTTGGCAAGTCAGCAACAAACAATACAAACAATGTTGCTGCAATGGGATAACCCTGACCCGTACCCGAAGTAACATCAATGGGATCCGAATCGCAATCATTAAACTTGACAATCTGCCTTCTACCATTCATATAAGATGTAATCCAATTCAAAAGCTGATAATTCAAACCCATAATCCTCAGTTTATGTACCAAAAGTTCAACATTTACCGAGTCAAACGCTTTAGCAACATCAATATAAATTGCATCCGTTTGATTATGAGGTCTTAAGTCATTCAATGTCTGAGAAGTGAATTCCACCAAGTTAGTAATGGTAGATCTTCCCTTAACAAAACCATGCTGACTCGAATCAACAATGTTCTTAATTTGAAAATTTAAATGTTTCGCCATTATTGAATCCAAAATTTTAGGAATTACATTTCACCTCTGTAATTCTCGATATTGTTTCTCAAACCATTTTTAAATATTGGTTTTACAAAAGATAACTTCCAAACACTAGGAACATAACATAATTCAAGTGACTTGTTGAATAAAATAGTAATTGGTATAATGAGAGTTTCAATACATTTTTTAATAAACAAATTTGGTAATTTATCAGGACCAGAAATCAAATTATTTGGCAATTCATGTACAATTTGAAGAATTATATTCTTATCAATCATCAACTTTGGAATATTATGACACAAATTAATGATTCCATTAAGACTTCCAAGGCTACAAATGTCATTTGAACTCAAATTATGTTGAGTATTTGCTGAAGCAAAAAATTTTGCAAATAAATTTGCAATATCACTATTTTTGCTTGACTTCTGATCATTATAATGCATTTCATTCGGAAAGTCGCTGGTAGTCTTTCTAATTGAATTCACAAACTTGAAAAACTCCATTGGATCATCAACAATTAACTCTTCCATTTTAACTCTGTAGTTATTGTATGCAATACGAGAATATCTATTATATTCCGTGCGAGAAATTTCAAAGTTTTTGTCATCCTCTAATGAATTGTGTCTCTTTTTACGCAATTTGTTTAATCTATTTTTCAAATTAACCATTTTTGAATCAAACCATTTTGGCTGCCTAGAGATAACATGCTTCTTCAGCCTAACATGAGTATCAATTACATTTTTAACACAAGAATAAAAATCACTCAAATCATCATCAAATGATTCATTAGATAATAACAATTCCCAATCAAATTTGCTGAAGCAACTATTTATATCATCGTAATTTGCATATCTAAAATCATGATAAAAATGATAGTCTGAGTTATATTTATTATTCTGACATACAAAAATGGAAATTTCAATGGATTTGTGATGCACCTCAGATCTTACCAAAAAAATATCACTATTTAAGCAATATATCAAGTCTGGGTCATTTGTCCAAACCAAATCTAACATTTTTCCATTATTATTTGAAGTTCCATTAATCTGTGAATAAACCAACATCATGGAAAAAATCCAAAATAAATAATTCCTTCCTTGAACAAGCATTGATGGGATAGGAAATATTCGGACCATCAACATCACTCGTGATCCACAACAAATCAGATAAATTGAAATCACCTGATATAATAATTCAATCTTTTTGGACTGATCTTGCTATTAAAGTTTCAATAGCAAGAACTAAATTTTCGAAAATCTTAAATGGAGAATTAGGTCTAATATATAATATTCAACCAAATAAAACTTTCGGAAGTTAATATTAATGCAAACACAAATAACTTCAGCACCATACAAATCACCATCAAAAATTATCTGACCATTCAATGATTTGTGAGTAGCAATCAAAACACCACCTCCATGAGACTTTTTAATGGTTTGATCCCTTTCTGTAAGATCCGATCGATCGCAACGAAAAACATCATAGTCATAAGGAAAGATTTCATTGCTATTTATGGTGAAATCCAAATGCGTTTCACATAACATATATATTTTAAATTCATTAATCAAAATATTCGATAAAAATTCCGGAATTTTTGTTTTCAAACCATTTACATTGCACGAGTAAATAAAATTTGTCATCCTCTCATCACTGGTATAGGTTAAAACATCTGATATGGAACAGCATTTTGATGAATGCGGGCCGAATTCATGTAATGATGATACTGCATTGGATTCACGTATGGAACTGGATACGTTTGATTCCAAAAAGGATAACCATTCCAATTATTATTTCCAATAGAATTCTGTTGATTTTGCTGATGCTGTAAAAATAAAGAACCATTACAGTTAGTATTTTGTAGATTTTGATTAAAAAACTGTTGGGGCAAAAATGGTCGCCAATTCCATTGGTTATCGTTGTGCTGATCAAAACGACGTTGATGAAACCAACGATTGTTATTATGACTATAATCAAACTTGATATGATGAACACTAAATTTCCTATTAAAATTATTCTGCTTCTTATGGAAAAACCTATAATTATTATGACCAATATTATTATTGTTGTTATCATTTTTAAATCCATGGTTTCTGTCATTGTTTCTATTTTTGTTCCTATTGATGTTTTTGTTGTTGCTTTTGTTAATGTTTTTACTCCAGTTTTTGTTGTTATTATTCTCAATATCTTCATTCTGTTTATTTATGTTTCGTCTTCTGTTTTTGTTCACATATTCATCGCTTATTTTAACATTTTTTGAGACTTTTGATGAATTTTTCATTGTTTCTTTATCTTCTTTAAGAATAAAAGGAACAGCAGTATAATTTGGCTCCCAAATTTTTGGATTATTCAATGTCAAAAAATTTTCCTCAGTAAAAACTGAAATCTTGAAAGAAATAAATAAATTGACATTTTTACTAAATTTACTATAAGGCAAAATTTCAATTGTGAATGAATCAGCCAGTAAATTAGTTTTATCCATAATGATCTTCTTTATAACATCAATACTTGTATTTTTTTTAAATCTTGACAAGTGAATTGAATAAATACCTTTATTTGGTATTTTATTTTGAGCCTTCAAAACTTTAAATCTGCTCATGGCATCAGCAAATAAATTATCATCAATAGCAATGCTGTTCAAATCATTACTTAAATCATGATTGTCAAAACTAACAGCATTATCATCATTGATCTCAGCATTTATACCTTTTGTATTTATATTGTTAGAACACTCATGAAATTGTTCCGAATTCAAAGCAATATTATCTTTCATGCTGGATTTAAATTTAAAAGAACAAACTTCACATGATACAACGAAAGGTGAATTTTCATTGAAAATATATCGGAAGAATTTGAAATTTACATCACTTTCATCAAACGGTATAGCAATTCTCCATGTTCCATCCTCTGTTTTTTGCAAAATTTTGAAACATTCAAGCAAAGACTTTACTTTTTCATCTCTTCTCCTCATACATTGAATAAAAATTTGATTATTACAAAATTTGCATAGTAATGATAATCCACCATATGTCAAACCCTTGCATCCACTTTCAACACAGCAATGAACTTCTTCCGTAGACATATTTACAACAACAAATATTAACACTTGTAAAGAAATCACAAATAATTGTTAATATTAATAAAACGACTATATTCAATGAATGAATTTCAATGCACACCTATGAAACTGTCTTTAAACTTACTAAAAAAATTAAACTTTTTGAAAAATTAACGCAATTAATTACTTAAAAATCAAAAATTAATGCTGTTTCAAATTACGTGTGTATGTATTGACAGTTTGAACTGTCAAAAAAAAACTGTTCTTGTAAATATTTATATGACTTTGTCGTTTAAAAAATTGATATGCATAATCTTATATGAAATTTAAAATAGGAAGCTCTGGAATTCAGGCCAAATCCTGAGAATCCATGGCTCAGCCTGGGCAAGTGGCACCTCTAGTCAATAGGTCTCCATTTTTTGTTACCTATAGTCCAAAATTAATTTATTTTTCCGATTTTCCGAAGCGTGAAAAATCGATCGGTAAATATTTTTCCCATTCGATATGCAGTTTTCAATTCATGGGTCTTAAATTCAAATATTTTGCAAATGTGCATATTTCTCTCTCGTACAAAGCGGCCACTGAGAAGGCGAGATAAACGTGAGCATGATAGCTATATGTGCAAATTGTTTTGCGTTTCATTCTTACTATATAGGACCATTGTGTGTTTGTTGTGGACATGGTTTGGTTGGCACGACTGTTCTCATTTTTTAGCATTTATTTTAAACGTCATTCGGCTCAGTTCTTTTCAGAATGTATGTACATTTATTATTTTCTGTATAGTTTAGCCAAAAAAATGTTGTCCTGAAAATTTAACTTAACTGGATGTATGAAAACAATATATGAACCGTTGAGATGAAACAACGCCTGTAATCAGTGGCGTATATATAGAATTACTAATCTAAAGGTGCTCATATTTCACACAATGATAGCTAAACCCAAAAAAAGACATATTATGAAATAAAAAAATGGGTGTTTTCGGAACTTTTTGAAGTTATGGGGCAAAAACGTCAAAAATCGCAAAAATTTAAACGTTGTCCGATTTCGATGAAAATGTGTACATAGATAAAGTATGAAAAAAGAAGAATTTTGAGAAAAAAACTGGTCCAAAAACTGATTCCAGATGATTCCAACTGGTCCCAATTGTTAAAAACGGTTTTTTCTATAATATATTTAATATAATATTAATCCTATATATACCTGTAACAATTGAAAAAATATAAGTGAAACATAAAAATGTTTGCGAATAAAACTGAAAGAAGAAAGAGTTGCGAAAAATGTGAAACATAAAAATGTTGCAAATAAAAGTAGAAACACAACTCATGTTTCGCTTTTATTTTGAACGTTTTCATGTTTCACATTTATTTTGTAATTCGTATTGTTTCATTTTTGTTTGCAACCAAATTTACGTTTTTACGTGATTTATTTTGTTTGTTTGTTTCTATTTTATCCAAAACAATAGCTGAACTCAAGGAATTTGGACTTACAAATCCAGTCCAATCAAATGATGTTGATTCGGTAGAAAAAATTCATTTCTCAATTTTGTAAATAAAAAAATTGAGAAGACTGTGTCATTCGTTTTTATATTATTTTTAATTTTACGCCACATTCAGTGCAAAAAACATACACATTTTAGTTATTTTGTTTAATTGAAGATGATGAACTTATGTTAAAACCATCTTTTATGATTGAAATGAAACCTTCAATTTAAAAATAAAAGAATTTAGCAATGTAAATAACGATTGTTTTTTTTTTCTGTCATTGAACTGTCATTGCTAGTTGTTTTTTTTTTTATTCCATTAATTTTTCGATTTTTAATAATTATTTGCCATAATTTTTACACTAATTTGATTTATTTACAAAGTAATTATACTGGTTTACAAGGATTCATTGAATTTCATTTGTAATAAGTGGAATTTGTTAAACATTTTTATGATTTATTCAAGTATCAATTTTGTTGTTGTTGTAATCATGACAAATTTGCATTGCTGTGTTAAAAGTAAATGTCAGGGTTTGACATATGATGGTATTTTTTTGAAATGTAAATTTTGCATTTTGTTCAATGTATGAGGAAAAAAGAAGAAAATGTTAAAAAACAACTTGAATATTTTTGTTTGGCAAAAAAGTTTCAAGATGGGTCATGGATTATTGTGACACCAAATGAAGAGAGTGATGAAAATCTGAAGTTTTTCTGTTACATTTTCAGTGAAAGTTCACCGTTTGCTGTCACATGTGAGATTTGCAATGATAAGTTTTTTCAATGTGGCATTTGTTGTATGTTTTAACATGTGAAGAGCTTTGATTTCAAGACATTGACGCCACCTACACACAAAAAATACATGCATACTTCATAATACATACACATCTGTATGTACAAAGTGTAGCGTTTGTGTGTAGTCCATACTAATTTTACATACACATTGATTTGCTACACAGTTTGTATAGCTGAAGTATGCATGTATTTTTTGTGTGTATACGATTTATTAATGTGCACTGACTATACCAAAGGAAACGGCAAAAAGATACGATTTGTCGTTTGCATTCTGTAATGGTGTATGTGCAATTCAGTGTATATGTAATTGAGATCGCTTGCAAAGTAATTGTCGTTCAATTTATACCGTTTTTGATGTACTTGCTTACGGCATTTAGTGCACGACTCATTTGCTATGGTATGAAAACTTTTTATGCATATAAATCGTGTATGAAAGCACCAACATGAAAGTCCACTGCGTGTGCTTTCACAATATTGTTTGATATTTATTTAATTTCACACCTTACTCGTACAGATGGCGTAAGAGGCAATGCTCATCTTTACTAATGCGACATCGGTTTTTTGATAAGAGTAGAAATGATGTAGAAAAAAGTACAGACCAATTTCATGACACGTTTAATGAGATTGTCCATGATGATTCAGAGATCGGAATGGATAAAAGCATTTTAATTAATGATCGTTCTCAAAGTGACGTTGGACAAATATCGTCAGAAGATGCTTATAATGAAAATTTGTCTGAAGTGATGAAGAGATTCAAACAGTTGAGAAAATCATATGATGATTGTCAAAATGTATATGTTGTGTGAAGCTCATTTGGATGCCACCATCAATAATGTTGAGATTTTTCCAAATAACTATGATGTATTTCGCTGTGATAGATCTATTCTCACTGAAAAAGATCAGAAAATCAAAAAATCTCATGGTGGTGGTGTTTTGATGGTGAGATGTATGGTGCTGAAATTATTTGTATTTGTGTTGACATTGGTCATACGAAGTTTTATCTGGTTGAGTTGTCTATTCGACCTAACTCACCATTTGAAGTTTTTGAAAATAATGTTGATGCCTTGAGACATTTATTTGTGAATACTGATCATAGGGATTCAATTGTAATTTCGGGTGATTTCAATTTGCCTGATTTGTTGTGGATTTCGAATGATTTAGACAATCCAAATATTTCCTATCCAATTAATGCTTCTTCTAGGAAGGAATTATTGATTTTGGATTCATTTCATGAATTCGGTTTATCTCAAGATAATGATTGTTCAAATGATAATGGTAATATGTTGGATTTGGTTTGGACTAATGATCCTGATTTGTTATTTTTCACTAATAGTAAGATATTTTTTGTTAAATCTGAGATTCACCACAAACCCATTGAAATTGTTATTTTAGGCCATAAAGTTAGTGCTGGGAATGAGAATATGCATTTTACTTATTTGGATTTTTGGAATGCAGATTTCAATGTAATAAATAATTCTTTTTCAAGCGTTGATTGCGAAGTTTTGTTATCGAGTGATTCTCTCGATGATAATTTGGATAAATTCTACACTTGCGTTAAGGGTATAATTGATGCAAATGTTAATTTGAAAAGGAAAAATGATTCAATTCATCCTATGTGGTTTGATTCTGATTTAATCAATTTGAAAAACAGAATAAACAAACTACGTAAGAAGAGACACAAGTTATTGGATGATGATAATAATTTTATAGTAGAGTCGCTCGTTCAGAATATCATTGCTATTCTCGTGTTGCCTATAATAACTATAAAACAGGAATAGAGGAATTGATTAATATTGATTCAATGGAGTTTTTTAAGCATGTAAATGCTGTTAGGAAAACTAACTGTAATTTGCCAAATGAAATGCATTATGATAATCGGAAGGATACGCGATGGTAGTGAAATAGCAAATCTATTTCCTGAATTTTTTGGTTCTGCTTATACTGAGCATAATTCGATACCATTTGATACCTACAATTTTGGTAACATTGCGATGATTGAGAATTTGTGCTTAAATATTCCACATATCAATTTAGATAAGAATATTATTGTTGTTATGTTTTTAAATTGCCAAGTAATTTGATTTCTGGTCCAGATGGTTTGTCGAATCTGTTTATTAGGAGATGCATAGACTCATTAATTAAACCAATTACAAATTTATTGAAAAAATCACTTAAAATTGCTCACGTTCCGTGTTTATGGAAGTCTTCAAATGTTAAACCAATTTATAAGAACGGCTCAAGGAATGATATTGAAAATTATAGGGGTGTCGCCTTACAAAATGTGATTCGTAATCTGATGGATTCAATAATTGCCAACCACCTTAATTTTCATTTCAAGACTTTAATTGCTACCAGCCAACATGGTTTTGTGAGGGGCAAATCGACTATTACTAATTTGGTTGAATTTACTTCTCAAACATTGAGTGATAAAAAGAAAGAAATGTGAATAATTTATAAAAAAAAAAAATAAAAAATTTTTTAAAAAAAAAAATTTTTTTTTTTTTTTTTATTAAAGCCTTATAATCAAACTGATGCAATCTATATTGATGTTGCTAAAGCGTTTGATTCTGTAAATGTTGATCTTTTAATAAGCAAGTTAAACATTATGGGTTCGAAAACACAGCTATTGGGGTGGATTGAATCATATATGAATGATAGGAAACAAATTGTTAAAATTAATGACTTTTTATCAAGTCCGATTATTGTTTCTTCAGGTACTAGTCAGGGATATCCTATTGCTGCAACATTGTTTACATTGTTCGTAGTTAATCTTCCTCATTTTTGTGGTGATTCATCGAATCTCTCATTTGCTGATGATGTAAGACTTCCACACTCAATTGATGATTGTTTTGTTTTTCAAGAGAATTTAAACAGTGTGGTAAGGTTTTTTGAGAAGAATCACTTAAAACTGAATGTTAAGAAGACTAAAATGATGATATTCCATCGCTTTGGAGATATTATCGATCACAATTACACCATTAATGACTCAATAATTGAAAGAGTCGAACAAATTAAGGATCTTGGTGTGATTTTGGATGAGAAACTTAATTTCAAAACTCATATTGAATTCATGATATCCAAGGCTAAATCGAGATTTGCTTGGATCAAAAGATTTGCAAGAGAATTTAAGGACCCTTATACCATTAAAAAATTGTTTTTTACTTTCGTTATTCCAATTCTATAATCAAGTTTAGAATACTCAAAATCTGTGACAAGTTAAATGAATAGAATCTGTTCAAAAACAGTTTTTACTATATGCTTTGAGAAGATTCAAATGGAACAATGGATATCACCTTTCAAAATACGAGCATAGATTGTTTCTGTTTCAAATAATCTCTCTGGAAAGTCACAGGAAGATTTTTCAAGTGATTTTCATATTAAAACTGATCAGAGGAGAAATTTGTTCTGATGTACTTTTGAGGAAGATTCAATTTAGAGTCCCCTACCATTCGGTCAGAAATGTTAAATTTTTGAGTATCCAACATACATTAAATCATGTATATCAAAAATACATGCCTTTGTTTTTTCTAATTGAGACTTTCAACAATTATTATAATGTAAAGACACCACTTTCGGTATTTGTAATAGACTTCAATGTTAGGTCGAATTAAAAAGAGATTGAATGAATTGTTCAAGAGACAGATAGATTGATCACTGTTCTCTATATCTTTGTACGATTCAGTACTGCAGTTAATAATCGCAGGGACTTGCTTCGAAATCGTTGGGATTGGCAATTGATTGTTGATCGACGCATTTATTGAATCTTCCCATTTATATTTATTTTATTGTAAATATTTCATAATTTTTTAATAAACCACCTTTGGCGAAGAAACGCTGTATGGTGCTGAACAATAATAATAATAATAATAAATTCCAAAACAATTACTATATCAATGCAGCGAAAAAAATACGTCCACTGAATTTCAAAAAACAAATTTGAAATTCAATAATTCACAATTATTTTAATCACCAAATTTCCGAAGAAAAATAAAAAACTATGATTTAAATTAATTTTGTGATGAATACCATCAATTTTATAAATCCCTCAAATTAATGACGAAGAAAAAATTTCAACAGCACAGCCACGTTAGAAAATTGATTAACTAAAATTATAAACATAAAGTTTCATCTTCAGTTAAGGCTCTATTTCTTAGGAACCGATTGTAAACCGGTGAAAAAATGGGATGCTGATTAAAATCGGTGCCGATTGTCAGACAATCATCGTCGATTTTGACAAAAATCAGCTATCGATGTTTTTTTATATTTGAGTAAAAACATTAAAATTAAACTAAAAAGCATGAATTGTGAGAAAATCGGTGGTCGTTTATAGGAAAATCGTTCAACGATTGCTTCACAGCTATTTCCTAGGTGCCGATTTCTCAATGTAATCATCGCCGATTGAAATCGGACCATGAATTGGTCCTTGACTGAATTGGTAAGTCCTCTACAAATGTGGACTCAGCTATTGCTCTGGATGAAATAGAAACTAACAAACAAAATAAATCATTAAAACTAAAACATAAATATGGTTGCAGACAATTATGAAACAATACGGTTCAACGGTTCATATTTAAAACACAACATATTTTGAAATTTCTTATAAGGTGAAACCAAGCATTTGAACCCATTATTTTAATTCTAACATCAAAATTGTGAATATGTGCTTTTATTATTTGTTTTTGAACATTATTTTGAGCAGAATGCACAAAGTCGTGCAGAATGCAGTAGATAATTTTACAGAATTCGTTTGTGTATGTGGTATTTAAAATGTTTTAATTATAAATAAGGAGAACTGTGAAGAAACCTAATGACTATAATATGATGATATGTTTTATTGAAAAAAATTAAAGACTATTAAATACTATTAACTACTGAGGCTCAACATATGAGGCGAAGAAAATATCTTGTGAATAAGTTGCAAAAAATTGATAGCCAGGATGCAAGCTGCGTTAATGATACGATCAAAGGTATGTGTATGATATGATATTTGAATGTATTGAATTTCCGCATTTTTGCTACTTATGGGTTCGTAAAATTTTAGTGGTTTTGATATTGAAATTATAACCAGTTCATTGGAGTTTGTTTTGGGGAGTCACTAATAGGAACGTTTTAGCTAATTGATATGCACTACTCGGCTTTGGAAACATTTACTTAAAAGTGACGAACGAATAAACGCTTAAATAAACGGAGCGCTCTGTTTCTTTGACTTTTCGCTTTTGAATTTATATTCATTTTATCGCAGAATTCATCAGAACTCGTCTTTGTATCATTTTGAGGTTTTTCTTTAGGCGCTGACCATTTAAGATCCAAAAAACCGTTTTACGTATTTCTTCATTGATTTAATATTATATTTATTCAAAGCATCTTTACTCGAACTCACGGCTGTTAGACATGAGATACATCGATTCACACCATCACGAATTCCGGTTGAAATCGGCCAAATTGTAGAATTCTTCATACTTATTTTCTCACTTTATTTGAACATTTATTTAATTGCTGTAAGGGAGCTATATATTTCATTTGGATTATGTATTTAGAGCTTCGGATGAGTATGCCTACGCCCTCTAAACTATGTAAGAAGAATGATTTTTTTGCTGATTGCTTGAAATGAATAATATTTGCAAAAAAGGAGAAAAACAATCAATGTGTAACATTGTATGTTGATATCTTAAAATCTTGAGAGGTAGCATCAGGAAGGCATCGATTGCCTACATGGGTATTGGGGTGTAGCAAAATCCAATAGTTCTTTTTCCTGCTATCATAACCTTTACAGGAGGTTCCCCTGAGCACGAAACAAGCAAAAAAAATCGGGAAAAATGATTTTTGGATCCCCCGCCAGTTTTAAGGAGCCCTTAATGAAATGTATATAAGTACTCATATTCAATTTTTGTTAACTATTTAGACCTTGCTTTTAGTTCAACACAACTAATAAAATCTTGAGAAATTTGTAAAAAGTGACCAATCTGACAAAAATATTTTTAATATTTACTTAAAAATGAGAGAATTTTTATGGTAGAATTGCATTATTTGTTGCAGCTATTTTATTATTAAGCGCATCTTGGACTGCGTAAAAGACTGTTTTTGTCGGATTGGTCACTTTTTTCAAATCTCAAAGGTCAAACACTTTAATAGTTGTATTGAATTACTTTCAAGTTCTAAATAGTTCACAAAAATTGAATACGAGTACATATTATGTGCATTTCATTAAGGAGCCAAACTGGCGGGGGATCCAAAAAATATTTTTCCCGATTTTTTATGCTTGATTCGTGCTCAGGGGAACCTTCTGCATAGGTTATGATGGCAGAGTTAATTTTGCCATTTTAATAAAAAATGCTACACCCTGGATATGGGGCTCATAGATGCATCGACAGATTCATGGACATATTATCAACTTTTCGTTCTATGTATTTACGTCCCTGCTCCATTCAATATTTATATACATTTTTTCTATGTGTTGCAGAAAAAAACTAATATTTTCCAATTGAAAGACTATTCTTCGAGTTAAGGCATTTGCTTGATTGACTCTTTTTCAACTTATTTTTTCTGAACGAAATCCTAAACGAAATAGCAAATGTTGAGTCCTTCAAGAGTTCGAAACATTTTTTTTATCTTTTTGCCCACTGTGAGTTTAAATTTCTTCGAAAGTTTAATTATGTTTTATGAAATGTAGATACTTCTTTCATACAAAGGCAGATGTTTTGCAAATAAAATCACATAATAGGACAGGGCAGTTGAATACCCTCATTTTATCTGTTAATTTTTTTGGAAAAATATTTATTAATGATCCTCCGCAGCCTAAGAACCTAATGTGAAATATTTTATACAAATCTTTCGTTAAAAATTTGAGGCTATAGAACTGATTACGGTCAATATTTTTTATGCCAATTTAAATTATTTAAATGAAAGAAACGGATTGCTCGACGAAGACGTCTGCGCAGAGAAGGACGTTTATACGATTTGCCAAGCAATGTATCTGTAAAACAATTGCAGCCGTTTCCAACATACCCACCAGAAAATTGGGTTGGAGATTTGGACACAAGCGTACGAAAGGTGTTTACCTCTTTTTTGTGTATTTTGTTAAGCAACACTACATTAAACTTAGAGATGCATTGCTTGATTGACACTTTTTAGAAAGAAAAGTGCACTTTGACAATTAGTATTTAAACACATTTAACATCAGAAAGTTCAATTTAAAATTGTATTTGCGACGGTTTTTGAGATCTAAATTTATTTTCTGTAAAATTGTTTAATGTAAATTATAAAAAGCGACGCGGTATTGAGTACAAAATTTGTATCTATTTCAATATAAATTTAACACACTTAACAGATATTTTTAATTCAAAATCATTTACGAATTCGTAAAATGAGGAACTGAAATAGAGAACACAATTTGACTATAAACAGAAACATTTATACACATTCATTAAACAACATTCAATTTTTTTTTTTAATTTTCACAGCGTCAAATTGTGTATTTGTATTTTTAAGTGTTTCAAAAATTATTCTTCACTGTATATTTTTGCATTTACAACCTGGTAAAAATATGATCCGAAATTGAACTTAAACCTACGATTAAATTCATTCTACTATCAGAAGAAGTGTATCCATTAGAAAATTTTCACGAACTAGAATTCAAATATTGCTTCTGTAGAATCTCGATAGTAAACATAAATATCCAACAATCTATGATTATATCTCTATCGCGGCAAAAAAAACGTCTTGACTATGTGTATAATTGAAGTTTTTCGAGTTCACTCCTATGTTTTATAGTAGAAGTTGCGAACGAAAAAAAAACGGAACAAAACAAGTGTTAGTAACGTTGTTACTCTGTAAAACAAAGAATATTAGAAAATAATCATTTAGGTTTTTTCAATAAAAAACCACTCTGTACACACAATATGTAGTAGCTATTATAGGACCACGGTATCTCCCATGCACCGCTATAAAGACGCTAAGTTTCGATAACCAATATTCAATAAAGTGTTGTAAGACGGTGATATTCATCATCATCATTATTCATAGTTTATAGACCAAATGCTATACCCAATTTCAGTATGTTTAGTCTTTTATTAATCAGCCAGTGAACTTTTTTCTTTTCGAAAGCGTATGTGAGAGGCTTGCAGGGCACAACTGCACCGCAATCGAACGTTCGGCCCATGATTGGCAACACCTTTTTGCGGATTGAAGTATTTGTTAAAAACAATCCAAGCGTTAAGGTGATTAATTAAAGTGTTGTGCTCAAATCAATTACTTCGTTATGCACACACACTGGACCAACAGTTTGAAGTGCTTATCCGAGACACTCCGCGGTTCAAACATCGACTAAGTATTCAATTCTTTTTTTACCAATGAATACGTTCAATGAATAGAAAAGATTTTGAATACCAGTCGAATTCGAACTCACGTCCCCATGCTTGCAAGCCTGGTACGCTAACCAATAGGCTACAGCTGGGTCAAATACGGTGATATTGTATGAATAAATTTTTCAACACTTTTTAGACGACATTTGATTTCAAAAAATTATAGCAGTTTTATAAGGAATATTATTACAAAATAAATATAATATAAGTATGATACAATAATAATATATTGATATTGAACATTGAAAGTGATGCTTGTTGGACTTTTTGATAAGATTTATATGCACAGCTCTTTCTGAATATAATCAATTCATATTTTTCGTTAGTTCATATTTAATAAGATCTTTTGAACTTACGAAGCACACACACAATAAATAAAAACAGTTTTTTGGTTGTTTGGGTTTCAAGCCGTTTAATGTTGGTTTGATTTTATTATTTTTTATTGCGTTCTCCTACAGAAATACAAAAACTAATACAGACATAAATACGTCTCACTTCCACAAACTACGTAATATTACTAATGCAATCATACTGAATTTTATAGAATTTCACATTGTTACTTGCTTTACATTTACATGTAGCTTAACTGTTCAGGTGTCGCTGCACATTTTGGTTTTTCTTCCCATTGTTCATTTAGTTTGACTAGACATTTTGCTTTTGATACAGCAGAAAAAATTAAGTAATTTTAAGTTTATAAAAACTGTTTAAATTTGTTATTGATGGCACTTTGCCACAGTATTTTTATTTATATTGTTGTTTTGTTGTTATTTTGTTGTTATTGGTGGTTTCATTTATTAATTTAAATGTTTTCTAAGTTTTAACATATTTTTGTTATCTTGATTTTAATGTCTTACGTTTGTTCTGTATACACAGCTCTGATGATGCTCCTAATAAGAGCGAAACGTGCGTAAGCAAAAAGATTTTATATGTTTTTTTTTAATAAAATCCAATCAAAATAAACGGCTTGAAACCCAAACAAATGAAAAACTGTTTTTATTCCACTATGGTTCAAAGAAAAACTCAACAAAAAATAAACTGACAGAATGCCAACCTAAAAATGGAAATGACAAAATGTCGACCAAAAATGTATGAAGTTTGGCGAAAGTTGGCAAAGGGCCAGAAAAGGTTGGCATTAGTGATTTTCCAGATATTCCATATATTTTCACGCCTAATTAGTTAACAATTCCAGTCTTAAGTTGGATTTTTGTCAGTTTATTTGAGTAGTTCAGAAAAAAAATGTCATACAGAAAAATTCCGTGGAAAAATGACAAACCAGTCCAAATATTCGTACAATGTATGAAAGAATTCATAAAATTGAACGTAGTTGTTATTGTATTTTTCATATATTCGTACTCATTTGTCATTTTTCCACGGAACATTTCTGTATGACATTTTTCCTCTGAACTACTCATTTAATATGTGTGTATAAACATAGAAGTGAAGACTCGATATAACACTGAGACTTGATGTGTGTCTTAAGTGCATTTTGCATATACATGTATTCTATTGTATCTGATACAATGAAAATGAACGCAATATTCGAATTTTAAGCAGTGAAATTTTTATTTTTTAGCTGAACCTATATCAAATTTTAACTGTTTTTCTCCTTTTTTTCTCGCTTTCAGCTATTTCTGCCTATTTCTAGATCAAGACTTGTTTATAAATACTACTAGGAGGCGATTTTACAATTTCATGCACAAAATGCTTCTACAACTTCTGTCTATAGAAATCTTACTGGTTTTAATATAATTCCTAATTGAAGATTGCACATTAATTTATAAGTCACCGAAACACACATTAAATCCATGAACACGCAAAACCATGCTTAGAGTGCATAGTTTCACTCAATAAAACACATCACTACACATTCTTCATATTCCCACTATTTTATTTATTTCTGTTAGGAATCAAAATGAAACTGAAAACTGTTCCATGAAAATACATTATCAAATTGCTTTATTTCATACATCATCATATAAAATGTCTTTGTCATCGCACATGACATAGAAAAAAATAGTTGTTTTTTTTCTCACTTCAATATTTGATGTTAATTGTCAAGAAAAAATGTAGTAACATCAAGACTCTTGAATGTCACAAAATTAACAAGCAAAACAACAACAACGAATTGCCGCCTGATAGAGTGCGCTTCAACAATATTTGTACACTACAGTTACCAAATTTGCACACTGCAATTGTAAAAAAAAATCTTTATTTAGCCGCCGGAAAGAGGGCACTGGCTGTGCCGGTTTAGTTCTTTGACATTCACGACTTTTGAGTAAATACATGTAAATAGGAAATGCTGATTTCATTTTAACTTTATTTTAAATGGCTAATTTTAATTTGCTTGATATTTTAAGCAATATTAAAATTTATTGAATCTGCAGAATATATCGAATATACCTACAACCACAGAAATGTGTCTGTCATTTGAATAACCCTACGTGTAGTTCATATTAATTCCAACGAAAATTGTAACTTTTCCAACAATGCTTGGTATTCTACATTACAGATTTGTTTGCTCTAATACCCACTCGCTTGAGCGCGTAATCGAAATGCCACATTTACAACCAAATACGTAAATGCATTGGTGTTAATGCAAAAAAATATGCCTTGTACAGAATTCCAACCATAGCTGTAAACTTTACAACTTTCGTTGGAAATATGACATTTTAAATCAAATGTTGGAATATTTGCTGTCAAATTACTCTGGGTGTAGGGGGAAATAGCGGAAAAAATACGTGCAAATGACTTTAAATACTGTGAATGAACGGCTGTCAATAGGTATATGCGTATATATACTATAATCCGTGCTTGCTATCAATAAGACGAAGCAACATGGAAAAACAACAATATTAGCACAAAAAAACTTTTTTATATTTTAAGTTGTGTGTATGGGTTGCAAGTACTAGCATATGCGCAAATAGTGATTTACGATAAACCAAGTACTATGTCAAAATTAGCTCTATATTATTTTATAAACCATCGGAATTTTTTCATCACCTAACAGTGATAAATCAAATAAAACTCTCGAAAAAACAAACATAAAGAAAATGAAAGGGAAACAGTTATTAGCAGTTATTATAGTTTTTTTTTCGCCAGAGGTGAGGCGAAGAAACACTGTTCGATGTCAAAATAATGATAATGTGGATGAGTATAAAAATCCATATAAAATAAATCTTAGAAATCAGTGAAAAAAATCGCGAAAAACAGAAATATTGTTATAACGCGTTATTGCATTTTATAAGCTTCTGCGTATTTCTGTAAGAACATTCCCTGTACTTTGCAACGCCATCTTTACTCAATTCACAGAAAAGATATATTTTGACAATAAACTGAAAAAAATACGTTTTTCATGATATAGTTTTTACATTAATAAATAATGTATTACACTAGTCTACAAAATGAAAAAACTATACACGTACCGAAACTCCATTGCCACGTGGCAATGGAATTTCGGTATGTGTTTAGTTTTTTAATTCAGTAGACTAGTTATTATTAGGCACTACATGCATAGCATGTAGGCCTATTGGTTTAGTCATTTTAAGATATTTTTTTTCTCAACGGAGTGTTCTCGTGAATGGACGTCCGATTGGGAAACTAAAGGCAGCATTGGAAAGGTCTAATCCTAAGCTAGCGAATAGGCGTAATAATGGTCGTCCATCTTGGGCCATCACGGTCTTTTAAAACCGATTGTGAATCATATGAAAGGGTTTTGAACAGAGATTAACACGAATAACATTTCCGGCCATCTTGGGCCATCACGGTCTTTTTAACACCTGAAGAAATGAAGTAACGCATGTAGTGCCTGATCGGTTTGGTCAACCAAACCGAAAATACAGATAACAAATATAGTGCTGAAAACAAAAAAAACCAAACAAAAAGCGTAGCACCTTGTTATTTATTAATGTAAAAGCTGTATTATGAAAAACGTATTCTCACAATTTTCGGATATCTACACATAACATCATTCGTTGTTATTTTTTACATTGAAATGAAAACACGATACACTAATCATAACAAAAACACACCGCAGTGCTTTCTGACTATCGCATACACAAAATCACCGATATCGCTTACAATGCAAATAATTTGATGACAAAATACGCGTCAGTGTTTGTCATCTTCTTAAACGATCGTATGTTTTGCAACATTATGAACTAAAACGGACGTTTTGTATAGACTTGTTGCGGTGACGTTAATCATTGAAGTTTATCATTTTTTATATAACGAAATCAGGTCTTGATTGCATATTTTAATTTTTTTTTAGCTTCTTAAAAATTAAAACTTGAAATCACATTCCATTCCTCATTATTTATATTGTCATTATATTCGGAAGGTAAGTTTTTATTATCATTATTTGGACATAATGATGTATAAAAGGACAGATCATAAGCTTCTTTCTTCCATATATATATATATATGTAATATGTATATATGCTTTTATTAAATTGTTAGATTTTTAGTATTGGCAGAATAAATGTTTAGTTTTATAAGCAATGGTTCCTTCTGCATGGCTTCCACAAGTTTGGTTTAATTCGCAATTATAGTACTTGAAGAGCTCACTTTCCTTTACACTTTTACGCCTATTCTATTATTTTATCTTTAAATACACGTAATATATATTGTAGTTCGGAACTATAATTTTCATTTTAGTTTGGTGTTCTAATCGAAATTTCTATATTTTTCATAACGAGATAATTTTGTAAATATTCATTTTGGTACTTACATATTAATTTGAATTGGTTTTTATTAATAATTATCGAATAATTTTTTGTGAAGTGTGCACAAGGACGTGCAGCCTGGCAATTGGAACGCGGCCGACGTTGTAGCATTTCTGAGAATCCACCATCTTGTCATCGCCGTTGGGTTAAACGTAACCGTGTAAGTACTATTTTTGAGTTGATGCAGAAACAAATGCAGACTCACTCATTCATTCCTATTGATGAAATGTGAATATCAGTTGAAACATTGATTTAACAGCTTTGTTGTTTGAAGGGACCGACAAGTTCAAACTGTAATATTAAGCAGCAATATCATTTTAATACAGACTGATACAATAAGTTTGTTGTATTGAATTTTGTAATTTAAATAAATAACATCTCTTCTATTGGAACACCATTTTTTTAAAAATATTGTAATTTCAGATACACGATTCTTCGTTGGGTGGATCGTCAGATGATGATGATTTTTTGGGAGCGCTTAGAGGACCAAGTTCGTTTGCCAATGCTTTTCTATATGTAGGACTAGGAACAGTCGCATTGGGTTTGGTTATTGTTTTTGTTGGAACTGGTGAAAAAGGTTTCAAAACTGTTGAACTCCGATTAATTGGACCGTCCTTGATTGGTAAGATGTGATAAATGAACTTTTTCTGATTGTAATGTGTATTTAAAAGTAAAAATGAATGGTGATCGCTCAAATTAGGAAATCAAATTATCAATAAGATGGCGACACTTCTGTACTAAATCTTAAAAATACATATTAGATGGCGACATATTTTGCACAAGTGCACTTGTGTACTAAATATTAAAAATATACATAAATATATAAAACAAAAAAATATCAAATTAATACTAACAATTAAATGAAAAAATATATGAATTTTGAATAACATTTGAAAATATGATAAAATAATAGGAGAAACTATATCAAATATCCACATCTTGAAAATATTTCCCGATTATTTATTTCATCCACACGGTGTTTACGGTAGTACAAATAAGTACCTAACTGCTTCTGCGCTATCTGATTTAAATCCGTGCAATATTAAAAGAATTTCGCTCTCTTTCTTCCAAATGAAAAAAATTACCAATCGATTTTTCTCACTAATCCAAATGCAAAAATTCAAAAATAAGCACCTGCAAGTAAGTTACTTTATTTCCGCACGGGATAGTTTTTACGAAAACTAACTAAATTTAGTATTTGAGCTTACTCTGATAATTACTTAAATAAAAGAGAGAAAAATCTTATATGATTTATATGATAATTTTCCATTAAAGCTGATGGAAGACAAACGGTATATAACTTGAAATAAATGCATTTTATTTATATTTGTACGCATTTTATTGTTATTTTCATTATTTTTTTTCTTACGTTTTTGTTCAAATATCTACAAATTCACAAATGATTTCTTTTTCTTTTTCAAAAAATACAAAAAAATGAAAAAAAAACTGATACTTCGTGCCATGTCTTCTTTTATTGACTTTTTTTCTTCGTCTCTCCCTCTGGTATACTATGAAAAGCTCCACTGAATTAAATGCCATTAAAATTCACTTAAAAAAACACAAGATACAAATAAATGCGCCGACTTTTTAATAACAAATACAATATTCGTGAATCATGATATTCCTTCATTCATAGTCAATAAAATAATTTCTACATCTGGTTATCATTTCTTAAATGTATGCAATCTTGTTCAACGTCAAAATATATTATATTCATCAATATATGTATGTTGTAGTAGATTTTTCATTATAAATTCACTAAATGTAGATAT
Organism: Resseliella maxima; assembly: GCA_029041755.1. Lineage (NCBI taxonomy): Eukaryota > Metazoa > Arthropoda > Insecta > Diptera > Cecidomyiidae > Resseliella > Resseliella maxima. The sequence goes on from JAQOWM010000799.1 coordinate 134,430, forward strand.
TCTATTCTTTATTATTCGGCACCATACAGCATTTTTTCGCCAAAGGTGATTTATTAAAAAAATAAAGTAAATTAAAATTTACAATATAATGAATACAAAATAAATGATTCAACATTTGCACCAATTTTTTTGTTTAACAATCTGTTACCAATCCTACCGATCTCGGAGCAAGTCCCTGCGATTATCAACTGCAATAGTGAATCGTACAGAAATATACATTAATCCATCAGTCTCTTGAACAATTCTCATTTTAATTATATTCGAACTAACATTACCATTTGTTCCAAAAGAGGTGTTTTAACATTATAATAATTGTTAGATGTTTCAGTCAGAAAACTCAAAAGCATATATTTTTGATAGCCATGATTAACAGCACACAGAGGAAAAATATACAAACACTAATACAGAAGCTATATAAAAATAGTTACGAAGCGATTTCTGTATAATTTTTGGCGGAATTATATAGAATGTGTATTGTACACAATAAATGCGACAATATCGCTCATTCTCTCTCACACAACATTCATCAATCGCATTGCACTACTACTCCAAATGACCAATACATATTGATATGCGATTGATTTGGAACCATTTGTCATCTTAACTGCTTGTGTGTTGCAACTGTTCACTGTTGTGTGAGAGAGAATGAGTGATATTGTCGCTCATTGTACACATTCTATATAATGCCGCAAGAAATTATACGGAAATCGCTACGCAACGATTTTTATATAGCTTTCATAAGTGTGTTTGTCTATTTTTTTTTTTTGTGTGAGTATGTTGAATACTCAAAAATCGAATATTTTTGACCAAATGATAGGGAACTCAAAATTGAATCTTCTTCACAACATATATTTTGAAATCGTTAATCAGTATACTGGAAAAAAATTCTGGTATTTTTGTCTTTAAGCCATTTACATTACAAGTGAAAATATGGTAATGTTCCCTTAATGATGAGGTACTTGGATTGGATAGTTCATGATTGGATTGGCGGAATGTCAATATTGCTCTGAAAATGAGGTGCTTGACGGTAATATAACGGATGATAAGCAAATACAATTTTATTGTGAGCTAAAAAGAAATAAGTAGAGTTATTTCATTTTTACTCCTGAAACTATGCAAAAATATCTGGTGGAGAGAAAATATTTTGGGCGAAAACCAGACGAAAATACACATAGAGTCTATGAAACTGGGTATTGTTTCACCTGAGCGCCTCCATTAGGCGTATTTACTCCTAAAACTATGCAAATTTTTTCTACTATGTATAAGAGAATTCATTCAAAAACTATTAAATGTCGGATGATATTTCTATATAAAAATAAAATATATTTTAACATATGGGAAAACATTTGCACATATATCAATTTATACATCACTAAAATATAAATCACTTAGTTTGTAATCCTCATTTGCTGATATACCTCAATGAAAAAAGTTGAGTAGTGGCAAAATCTATGTATATTGAGCTAGGGAGCTATGCAGTGAGAAAAAAAAAATTCAAACACGTTCCCGAACGCCATCTAAACTCACGAACATAAATTAGATTCACCAACATTTGATACTGAATCTGAATAAAAATTGATTATTTGTAATTATATAAAAATAATTAAATGTTTATGTACAATAAAATATTTTTCATTATTAAATTATCGAAATACTATAAATATTTTTGAAATAAAATAATAAAAACACGCCAATCGAATAAACATGCGGAGACTTAATATAAATAGTTTGTTTTGCTTTAGTTGTATTTTTAATTCCTCAATGAAGTGTTTTTATTATTTTATTTCAAAAATATTTATATTTCGATAATTTAATAATGAAAAATATTTTATTGTACATAAACATTTAATTATTTTTATATAATTACACATAATCAATTTTTATTCAGATTCAGTATCAAATGTTGGTGAATCTAATTTATGTTTGTTCGTTTAGATGGCACTTAACGGGGAGACTCACATACAAATGTACAGGGCTATATAGACTGCTTACCAGGGTAGATATTGAGTAAGTATGACTGAATTGTATTAAAACGAAACGGTTTTTTTTAACGTATTTATAGGTATCGGATTGCTATGTTGTATACTTCGAATCTTTTTTTGTATATGTCCATCAAATTGTATATCATCCAATGGCCGTAAAATGAAAAAGAAAAATGCAAAAGTCGATGTTGATCATACGACATCATTGTTGTCTGCTGATAATAAGCGTGTATCAATTGCACGAACAGCCCAGGTATATAAATCATATTGATAATATGAACTTTGTATTGTTTGATATTGCTGACTGCATAATTTCATGATTGCTTTTCAAAAAATTAATTTTATTTACAGGCAGAATATCCACAAGCGGCTTTAGATTTTATGAAGAACCATCCCAGTAGCAAAATGAACGAAGGTGTGGAGACGCTACGCCAAATTGCAACCACATCATTATTTTTACAAAGCGAAAAAAATCATTTTCCAACATTAGACCCTGGAAAACATGATGATCACGACCAGCTAGAAATTGTGAACATTAGCGATGATGAAAATGAGAATGAATTGGTAAAATTAAATAGTGATGTTCAAACAATCACTCCCGAAGAATCTGCGAACTTTTCTATAATGGATACTGCAATCAAATTACCAGACACATCTTTTGTGCTTGAACCAGTGCGCGAAGACCAACCACGTCCAAACAAATTATCGAGATCTCGAGCGCCTTTAAATCAACACAGAATTAATGATTCTATTGATATGAAAAATGTACTTAGAACACTTGATGTTTCACCTTTGAGTTCAGTTGATAATAAAAAAAGTGAAGTAGCACAACAGTATGAATGCACAACATTTTCATCGGTCGCTTCGAGCAATGAAATTCCAACTGAATATATGAAACCATTATCAAAAAATCATGAAACAGCACAAACTTCTTTTGCAAGTAATATCAACAGTTTTGAACCCGAACTGGTTCTAAGTCCTGCAAAATTGGGCCAATAGTTGAAATGAATCACATTATACAGTTTTGTGTTTGTACTCAAATGTAAAGCAATATCCTCGCTTGTATTTATTTTCATTTAATGCCGAAATTGAGACTGTATCATAACTGACATATTTTCATTGTCACATTATTATATACTGATGGAAATTCTAATACTATATATGATAACTTCTAAAATTAAAACCAATTTCCTTATACAATACACATATTATTCATCTACACTTTTTATCATTGGGAATTCTGTATATCTTTGAGTGTTTCATCCAGTTATTTTTTGATTGATTTTAGTTTTCTTTGATATTAAATATTGATTGACATGAGAGCATCGTAAAATGTATTATCACCTCTTTTAATATTGAAATACATTAATTAACTTTACATCAAATTCAAAATTATCTCTAATACAGCTACATTATCTAGAAACTGTATATTCATATTTATTTTATTTTGGATGTAACCTGGGGGAAACTATCTATTCAAATATTAGAAAATTTGATGCAAAATCGATTAATTCGAAGAAATCTGCAATGGGATAAATGGAATAAAAAGCAAAAGCAATAGTAGTTTTTGCAGCTGAATTTTTCCCAGCATTTTCGCAAACTTTTACATAAACTATAAGGTCCAAATAAGCAAAAATGCTGGAAAAAATCAGCTGTTCAGAAAAAACAAACATTTCTGTATTTTCTAGCTTAATAATGAGAAAAATCTGTGTTTATTTGCAATTTTAGTTAATAAATCGCGCCATATTCATATATTTACATTATATTTACCGAAAATGTGCATAATGGCGAATATTTGCCATAAATTGGTAATATTTAAAAAAAATTTAATGAATTCAAATCTTTGCATCAAATTCGCTATATTTGTTTTCTGAAAGAACCTCTTAGGATTTAAATTAAAAATTATGGTGAGACAAGCTGCTTTTCATTAGACATAACTTGTTTTACTCTTCCACCGGATATTTTCATTTTTTTATAATAATTTTGACATTTTCAACTTAAAAATCCATTGAAATTATTTTCTATGGAAACTGAAAGTATTTTTAATGGAAATCAAATGAGTCTTGAAATCGTTTGCACATACAGTACCGTCAAAAGTTTGGGATCAAAATAGTTGTGGAATTATTTGATATATTGGACAAACGCTAATGAAATTCAATTTGATGTCTAGCGCAAATTTGGAGATCACGACAAGACAGAAGATACCGCAGCAAATTTATTCCCCAAAAGTTACTCCTTGTGGGTTAAAAATGACCCCGAAAAATCGCTATGGGGTGAATTCTCACCGTTAAGGGTCAATTTATCAGGTGGTCAAACTCTTAGAAAGAATTAATTGTTTCATAAAGCTCTACAACTTTGCTTAAGACAAAAAGTTGAAATTCAGCATCGTTTGGAAGATGGAGCAATCAGAAAATTCAGCCCCAAAATCTTCTGGGGCCTATAAACTGGCCCTCTACTGAAATTGGATAACTAATTTGGAGCTCAATCGCTCCTATACGATCCCAATTGAAATCTAGACATCAAATTGAATTTTATTAACGTTTACCCAATATATCAAATAAATCGACAGCTATTTTGATCTCAAACTTTTGCACGGTACTGTATTTCAAATTCAAGTCTAATATATTCCTTCCTCATTTTCTTACTTTTAATTTTTTAAATCTCTGATTCCCTTTTAATTTGATTTTTAAAAGGAGAATAAATAATGTGTTTTTTCATCAACATTAAAAAACAAAAAATTAAGTTCTAACGATGTTATAGAGATGTTAATATTTATATTATTTATAAATTTCGTTTTAACGAAGGCAGTTTAAAGTAATCGAACATCAAAGATCGCTTAATAACAATTGTATTTTGTATAAAAAATATATATAATAAAATCTGTTGAAACTTACTACTTGTTTTGATTCATTGAAGGTACAATAAAATTGGAAAATCATTCAAAACTAAAGGCTCGTGTTGACAGTAAAAAAATGTATCTATTTCGTATTTTCGTTGCATTTGACATTAGTTTTTGATATTCGATTTTGCAGTATTGAAGAGAACCGATCTACTGCTTACCCCAGCAGAAATCCGCCACAAGTTTTAAATTTTTTTTATGACTTTTGGTGTGGCCATATGGGACTCTAAGTTAGTGCGCAAACAATTATTTACATCTGTCAAGTCAGTACAGTGGTTGTTTACAGTCAACAAACATGAATTCGGAATATTATTGTAAGCGTTTTGAACAAGGGGAAAAGTACTAGAAAAAGCAATCCATTCTAGTACAAAAAAATCCCGAAAAATCCCATCAAATCACATTTAATATTGTCTTACTAAAATAAAATACACATACATTACTCTTGACACATTATGACTTGTCAAACTCCCAATATAGTGAGATATTTTTGTATTTAAATATGATTTGTGTTTGTTGCGTTCCATTCAATTTCAGAAACAAATTTGAAAAATATTGATGATTCAATTATAATATATAATGATTTATTTCCATGTTAATTTTTAAATCTTTTTCTGAAATTAAATGGAACACATCAAACAAAAATGACATTTAAATATAATTCACTATACTGGGATTTTGACAAATCATAATGTGTCAAGAGTAATATATATGTGTATTTTATTTTAGTAAGACAATATTGAATGTAAGAAAATTGATGGGATTTATCGGGATTTATTTAGTACTAGATTGGATTGCTCTTTCTAGTACTTTTCCCCTTGGTTTTGAAGCATACTTTTTGCATTTGCATGCAACAACAACAACAATTATTATAGACCTTTAATGCTGTTATGGTTTTGAAAAAACCATAAATCACACCTTAGACACAATCATATATTTTACCTCAGAGTTGCATCAGTGCCCTCTGAAGTGCATGTACAACAGTTTGAATCAATGATTTTTGTTCCTCAACAAAACTTTCAATCGATTTTTCTCACTAATCCGGTGGGAAAATCGAAAAAATAAAGAAATTTTACCAGGCATTTTACCGTGTGTGCCCAACCTCTAAATCACATTGGGCCGGGTTGGGTGCACCTGCTCCTCAGGATTCACTTCTAGCCAACGACATCTATTATGGCGTATGATATTTCTGTTTCTAGGTAAACAACCATATGTGCGTGAATGAATACACTTTACCAAGAAACAGATATTTCATTGGCTGGAAGTGAATCCTGAGGAGCAGGTGGACCCAACCTGGCCCAATGTGATTTAGAGGTTGAGCACACACGGGGTGAACATGCCTGGCAAAATTTCTTCATTTTTTCGATTTTCCTACCGGATTAGTGAGAAAAATCGATTGAAAGTTTTGTTGAGGAACAAAAATCATTGATTCAATATATAAACTGTTGTACATGCACTTCAGAGGACGCTGATGCAACTCTGAGGTAAAATATATGATTGTGTCTAAGGTGTGCCATAAATTATGCTAGAAAACACAATAATTTATCTCACTAAAACAATGCATGAATGCACCTGTCAAACGACATAAACAATACCAGACAATGAATGGTATGAAGTTGGCCACAGCTATCGTAAGTATTTACTTAAGTATAAAGAGCAAATAAAATGTGAATTCGGGCAATTACAACGAGAAAAAATCGCATAAGGAATCAAATAAGAAAACGGCGAATTCAAGCAAATGTCACTTCATCATTCAATTCAAGTGAGAAAATCATTCTACTTGACTGGACAACCAAAGCGATAAGACGTAAAATAAAATCAAAGAAATTTAAGCCGAACACGCAAAGTTTGTTCAAACATTATTTTTTTTATTCAATCGGCCTTAATTGCCATCACAAAGACAAAAGTGAATCGAACGAGTGGATAATACTCCAGCCACAGCAATTGGGAACAATCCGAGAAACATATAAATTAAGCAGCAATACGAGTGTTGGACTTTTATTGTTAGTACAAATTGCCGGCATTCCAAGAAAATAGCGCTGAACCACATTGCACGCTCGAATTAACCAAAAGATTGTAAGTAATTTTAAGTTATTTCTGCGATCGCATAGGTAGGGATTTTACCGAGAAATTTTAAAATTAAATGATAAAACGAAGTCAAGAAGTTTTTTCAAGGGGAAAAGTACTAGAAAGAGCAATCCATTCTAGTACAAAAAAAATCCGGAAAATACCCATCAAATCACATTCAATATTGTCTTACTAAAATAAAATAAAATACACATACATTACTCTTCACACATTATGACTTGTCAAACTCTCAATATAGTGAGATATTTTTGTAAATATATAGTATTTTCAAATCTTTTTCTGAAATTAAATGGAACACATCAAACAAAAATGACATTTAAATACAATTCACTATACTGGGATTTTGACAAATCATAATGTGTCATCAGTAATGTATGTGTATTTTATTTTATTTTAGTAAGACAATATTGAATGTGATTTGATGGGATTTATCGGGATTTATTTAGTACTAGATTGGATTGCTCTCTCTAGTACTTTTCCTCTTGGGTTTTTTATTGTTTAGTCATCGAACGACCCGTTTATTATTTTAGAGCTTTTTTTAGCTGAGCACACGGAGACAATAACAATGCTCTTCAGCGTCTGGTCTGTCGGTGCCTTTAACAATTCTTCTCTAGCATGCTCCTAATTTCCTCTACTCCTACTGCTTTATGCGTCAAGTCGAAATAAGCAGATTGCCAAAGTTTTCAAGCAAAATCCGGGTATTTCGTGTTTTAAACATGGGAGCGTTTTGACAGAACGAAGAAAAAAAAGACTGTTTGCGCCGCGTACCAGCATGGTGGCAAAATGTGTAAGCATGAATTGTTCTCAATAGATGGCGTGTATAGTCTTGCAGTTGCAAGAAAGTTTTCATGCATTTTTCTATTTATGAAATAATTCCCGGGATTTATTTTAAAACAGAAAAAATATTTTGTTTTGTGTTTTTCATAGCATCGATAAAGAAATCATATTTATCAAAAGTCAAAACTGAGACTGGTTGTGTAATGTGAAATTTTAATCCTAATTCAGCAAATGTGCCGTATAATTATATCCAATATAGCGAGAATATTCTCCATCAAGTATTCAAAATAATAATTAAATTATTGAGTTTTATTCATGTAGCTCTTATTTATGCATGAAAAATGATTGATTAACATGAATTTGAATAATTGACCAAGTAAAAACATAATTGATTTTGACTTTTGTGATTTTGTCATTGTCATTAACCTCAATTTTTTCCCTTGCTAATTTTTATTTAGCTTGTTCAATTCCTTTCAAAAGGCGATAATTTTACTCATTAATTTTTGCATCGCATCATAATAAAATTTATGTTTTCCATACGAATTTTCTGATAAAATTTATTCAAAATATCGCTTGTTGCTCACACATTTTAGTTCATTACAAAGAAAATAATTATAAATGAAAACATTCTTCAATATATAAAAAAAAGAACAAATATAATTGATATTCACATAAAAATACCACCAAAAAATTGTGATGGTGAATAATATACTTGGTGACAAACGCAGTGCTTATTTGAATAAGCGATTGCCTATAATTTCTTCACATCTTATATATATATATGTATATATGCAGAAATTATTGGCATTTTAAGACAATGAATTTGAACAAGCTACATATTCCATATTGGTCCAATGCTTCTTTTACTATTCATAAATGACCTGCCATCTGTAACTTCAAACAATGTATTTTTATCAATGTTCGCCGATGATGTACGAATAGATAAGATAGTTAACAACGAAACAGATTCTTTTCAACTTCAATCTTCAATCAATTCATTAAAGGATTGGTGTGGATTGAATGATTTACATCTCAATCTCGATAGGTGCTCAGTTTTATCGATTCACCGTGGAAGGACACAGCCTAACCCAATCTATTGCTATGGTGATTACTATTTTGTAAATTCTACCCAACAGCGGGTTTTGGGTGTGTTGTTGAATGATAAACTCAATTTTAATACGCATGTCGACTTGATCATCTCTAAAGCAAGCTCTGCACTCGGTTCTGGGAAACGTTTTTCATGGGATATAGATGTTCAGACTACACGGAAAGCAATTTATTCAGCATTTGTTCTATCAAATCCTGATTATGCTAGTACTGTATGGCTAAAAATTTTCTCAACTAAATCCGATTTGATTGAATGAATTCAACGTCAGTTTTCAATCTATGCGCTCCGTGAGTATCCAAATATATCAAATTACGTCTTATGATGATCGCTTAAAATCGTTGAATTAATTTCGCATTATTGTTTATGTATGTGTATTTTTTTTTTGTTTCAACTTCATTTAAAATCACTTAAACTTTTGGTATTTACTTAGTCAATTATTCACATTTATACTAATGAATTTATCATTTTTCATGTATAAATAAGAGATACAGCAATAAAACTCAATATTTTAATTATTATTTCGTATATCACTACACAGTATCGAGAAATATATGAATTAAAAATGATGAAAAATAATGAAAAATAAAAACATTCTGTCGTCAATCAACAATTCTTTTTATATAACAATAACATATGTCCAGAAAGTTTTGGGACTAAATTCAGGCGTGTGCCATTCAAACACCGAACAAGCAAATTGAAAATTTATTTTTAGGGTAGTTTGCTTTATTCATAAACTATCGAAAAATACATTTACAGAACACTTAACGGTCCATCGTCTTCGATTTTACGCAGTATGTTATGAATCTTCAAAATCATGTTCTGGACGACAGATATGTCCACTTCCTTCACTTTTCGCTTGATTCGATTCATCAAGTGTTGCTCGTTTTGAGCTTCCCAGCCCTTCTCGTATACTTTACGTTTGAGAACTGACCAGAAATCTTCGATAGGACGTGCCTTTGGAACGTTTGGTGGGTTGTCCTTTTTCGGTACAAATGGTACATTTTGCGATGTGAGCCAATCCAATGTTTTTTTCGCATAATGGCTGCTTGCAAGATCCGGCCAAAACATGATTTCATCTCGAGTGTGATAGTTTTCAATGAATTGCTTCAATTTCGGCAAACATTGATCGATATAAATGTCAGAATTGATCGCTTTGGCTTTGTTTGGACGAATGACTGGTGTTGAAATACCCTTTGATGAAATCGCACACCACACCAACACCTTTGGCTCGAATTTTGATTTGCCGGCATATTTTACATCGTCTGGAGTTGTTCTAACGTCATCAGTGTAAAAGCCGTCGTTTCCACTCAATTCATGATGTGCAAAAGTGAAGTATGATTCATCATTCAAAATCATGAATTTCCCATTTGCAAAGTGTTTGCGTCGAAGTGCACGGCAACATTTTGGTATTATTTCGAGTTGTCTGGCTGTATATTTCGGTGCTCGCTTACGTTTCCGATAAAATATGTTATTTTTCATCAGAATATTATGAACTGTTTGTTTACAGACACCAAATTTTCGCGATAAACGCCGTGTTGATTGACCAACCTTGTTTTTTGCACACGACAGTAGACTTTTTGTTGCTGTGGTGCTCAATTTTGGTGGACGACCAGATTTTTTTTATTTTCAGGCTCTTTACCATCCCGACAATCCTTGAGAACTCGAAATATGGTTGTACGTGAGATTGGCTTGTCTTTAAACACTCGAAGAATTTCATTTGTACTTAGCTGTCCAAAACAGTTTGAGACACTTTTTCGTAATTCTAGTTTGTACGCCATCGTGAGTGGAAATTTTTGTGCAAATTGTGTTTGACAGTAGAGTAGGAGTACCGTTAAGTCTGCTATATGCATTAGTTGACATTTTGATGTTTGTTTATGGATCGCAATAAACGCCTGTATTTAGTCCCAAAACTTTCTGGACATATTAGCCCTGTACATTTGTATGTGAGTCTCCCCATTAAGTGCCATCTAAACGAACAAACATAAATTAGATTCACCAACATTTGATACTGAATCTGAATAAAAATGGATTATGTGTAATTATATAAAAATAATTAAATATTTATGTACAATAAAATATTTTTCATTATTAAATTAATAATAAAAACACTTCCAAAATGACCATTTTTATATGTAAATTGAATCGGACATTTTTCTGGCCTTTGAAAGTCCATAAAGGAATCACGATACAGATTTCTATTCTGAGAAGAAAATGAAGCTTTTAGTTTGACCTAAAATCCTACTGAAGAAATTGCGAGAAAAAAATTACATCTTCATATACTTTTTGAGCAACAAAAAACGTCAATTTGTATGAAAAACATGCATTGAGTCCAAACTTTCTGCGGGATATAGTTGTCCAAGATATACATGTACTCACTTTTTTCATATATGGGATTTTATGTCTACAAGAAATTATATAAAAATTTGAATAAATACACAATTTCTGTTTTATTTTCCGATTTTATTTCATGACATTCAGTAATAATATCACTAAACACTATTTGTTAGAATAAAAACAACCCTTGTTTTGCAAATAGTAGTTAGTGAAAAAGCTAATCCATATATGAATAATATAATTGTGCAAAAGATTACATTTAAAACTAAATATAATCCTTAAATTAGTTTTTTTCGTTTGATTTTGGAGAGTTTTTCTTTCGATTATTTCAATTCGGTTTTCTTGACTCGTTATAAGGTTTTCAAATTGTGAATTATAGTTAGTTTTGGGAGAGCAACTAATTATAAATACACTATTCGAGTGTCTTTTTCGAAATTAATTCCCATATTTTATTTTTATTTTTTATTTTTTTTTTTATTTTTTTATTTTTTTTTTCATTGTGCTGCATCGACGTCGTATTTATTTTTAAATAATTCTCTTAACTATCACCCAAAGGCTTCGTAAATATTTATTGTTCCATTCGAAAGGAGTTTATATTGGTGGAGGTTGTTGATGTCGGAGCATGGGCTCGAGACTGTATGCAAAATTGTTGCTAAATATACAGGAATATTCATCTCCATGAGGTACGACAACTGTAGCCACTCCTAGAAGGAGTAACATTAATGCTTGTATTGGAAGTGAAGCACGAAGTACACGACCTAAAAATCGATATCCCCTGGACAATGTTGTTGTATTGATATCTTCTGCTGTCCCATCGGCACTATAAATTTCATTCATAATAATAAAATAATAAATTGATACAGAATACTTATTGGCATTGAATGAATATATAAATACATAAATACAAAAAAGCATTCAATTCAATTAAAACAAATGCTCAACTTTAAAATAGTAAAAAAATATCATACTTTGCATTAATATAGCTATCAGTGGAATGTGCGGATGCCATTTGTGATGGATAATTATATGTACCAGTATTCTCCAACAGCTGTTTTACGAAAATAAATAAAGAAAATCAAAATAATCAAAATGTTTTCTTGAAAAAGCTTGCTTGACAAATTTCAACATAAAATAGCAAAGATTTTAATATATCTATCGAATAATAATTCCCTTTGTGTATTGTGAATCAAACTACTAGCTTTTAATTGTGAATGAGTACTATGTATATAAGTTAGATAGTGAAGTATCTGAAAAATACCTACATTTCCGATATAGATACTAAATATTCATTTTAGTATCTAGATCAGATACGATATTTTTTCGAAAGATCTAGATAAGATAAAAGATACTATCTTACACACAAAAAATACATGCATACTTCAGCTATACAAACTGTGTAGCAAATCAATGTGTATGTAAAATTAGTATGGACTACACACAAACGCTACACTTTGTACATACAGATGTGTATGTATTATGTGTAGCGTTTGTGTGTAGTCCATACTAATTTTACATACACATTGATTTGCTACACAGTTTGTATAGCTGAAGTATGCATGTATTTTTTGTGTGTACCTTGTCTTATCTGGTATCTTACCTAGTATCTATATCTTTACCGAACACTGTATTTAACTAGTAAACTCTCAGATGTGACGAACAAATTTTTAAATTTCAAGTAGACAGCCGTATAGAAAATGGGAAATAATAATTTGGGCAACATTGAGTGAAGGCCGAAAAATGGTTAGAAATTTCACTTCGGTGTCTCCGGCATAGTTGTAGATCTAATCGAGATTAGAAACATTTCCGAACAAACCACCCGAAAATGTCAACCTTTAAAATCATAAGATCAGCTTAAGTCTATTCAATTTTGAGGGTGGAATTGGGAACAATGCCCCCCAAATTTTATCCAATTTTTTTTCTCATTTCCTGCACGACTATATAATTAAAAGAATCTTTCTAATGGTGGTATTTTTTAATATAATTCACGGTCACTTGAGGCGGCACTAATATTGGGTGACATTGAGACGAAACTAAGTCCCAAACGTCATTAATGACAACAATCGGGTCCGTTCAAAAATTCATCAAAGTTCAGTGAATTGAAAATATATTTAAATACGTTACACATTCGTTTGAATTTTGATTTGAAAAAAATTTAATTGACAAAAAATATGATTTTTAAATTTATTCGAAAATATGATATTTATAAGAGAAATATTATTTATGCACAGAAAAAATGTTAGCTCAAAATCAGTCAAACTCTCTCTTTAAAGAAACTAATGTACATTTATATATTTTGCTCACCAATGCCCAATGAATTCTAGTTTTTTTCCCATTCCACATACATCATGAGCTCAGTAGAATTAACTTATAATTTTCAATATTTTTTGCTATTTTTTTCAATTTAAATTCAATGTTTTGTTTTTTCCTAATGTTTGTTTCCTTCAGCCAACTATGGAAAGCAATAGAGTCGACCACGATGATGATCGAGATGAGGGGACTGACATCATTGTGCGCAAGTGCACATTAAACAATATAGTGAACGAAAATCTTAATCAAGATTTAAGAGAATACGTGATAGATTTTTTTGAAGAAATTAGTAGAAAAACGACATTGATAACAAATTTAGCATCGCTATTGTTCCTCTATCAAGTGAATATGGCCACCGACGACTATATTTGACCGGTGAAACATATTATTTCGATTTGAGTGGTGACATTTTAATCAAAAACTGTTTTCAAGCCGTGTTAGTTCAAAATAAAAACGATAGTGAGCTAATGCCCATTGATTTTCGGGATATTGTTGAAAACGAAATTTTTATATTTCCAGATATATGGCCGAATTGTGTAAATTTGGGAAATTTTTTCAACAGTGCGTATGAGTTATATACGACGAATGTCAAAAACAACATTTTCATTCATCGTTGGAAACGGATTTGTTCATTTCCCCAAATGCAAACGTACGAATAGAATCTCAGTGAAATTGACAGTGATATGGAGCCAAATGAACGAATCTTGTTGAATGAGGCCGATATCAATGCCTTGCTGAAATATTTGTTCTATCGACGGCCGTTCAATCCAATTTCTGAAGTGAAGCGAATGTTGTATACGGCAATTTACATGTTTACTCGCATTCAACGCAAAATCAAGGTGTTTCACATTGAAAATGCAAATTTACTGCTACAATGGAGTGCACATAAAAAAGACCGTATGATGCCACAGCCTAGCCCATTGTGTCTAGCTAGAATTCGAAATTTCACGACAGTCCCCATGAATTCTTTTCAATTGAAACATATCCCGATCGATACAAAACTGTTGCATGCGTTAACGAACACATTGGCTCCAAAAAACAAGAAAGTGGCACAAAATGATTTCTATCGAGCACGTGATGCATATTGGTCATACTTTTTTGATATGGCAAAGATCAACAAGTTGGTGAAAAGTAAGTTATTTTTATTTGAATTGCCAAATTGATTAATGTGAAACGAAGATTCAAACATTAAGTATCATTATTTTCATTAATTCCATTTTTCCCTTTGTTCGTTCAGGCAAGTATGAATTCCGACAAAGAATTATGACAGATGGTGTTTCTGCATCAATTTTGTTCAATAAGCCAATACAAGAGCAATCGGAAATCTCTTCGGAGGACATATTGGCAATGTATCCAACGTTTATCTATGAAATCGGAATGGATCCTGGAATGAACACTTGGAACGCCAGTGTTCGGCGAACAATTTCGACTGGAAAAGAAAGTAAATTCTCATTTGATTCAACTTAATTCCATTCAATTTGTTATTTTTTCTTTTATGTTAAAAATGCCATTCTTATCTTTGTATTTAGGAAAACATCAAAATTTCAAGCAAGTTTTACCATTGGATGGCCAAACAACCGATTCGAAATCGAAAAGCCAAACGTTTTACAAGCGAATCGAGCAAGCCGACTTATACGCACATGCTGTCATGCCGTCTCCAAGAGGGTTACAATGGCTACCGTACATTCGACATCGGTTAAGGATGTTGCAAAGAGGCATGGTTGCTTACGCAAATCGCACATATGCTCGGCTTCGATTTGACAAATACATTGAATCAAATCGTACAGTAGACAATGTCATCAAGCGATTAATAAAGGGCAAGCCAACGATATTCTACATGGGCACCGCTCAGATTTCACCAAATTCACCGATCAAAATAAAAAAGTATGTTCGCTGCCCAGGTACTCGGAAGTTGAGTCAAGCAATAAAGAAAACTGGCAATTGTGTGATTCGAAAGGTGGGAGAAGATTACACATCGCAAACGTGTGCCAGATGTTTGGTGAGATTTGCGCAAAATACGCGAAGCCATCGTTTCAAAATATGCCGTTATTGCGAACCAAATGCAGAAGTTGGCTTGCCAAATGTGATTGTCACACAATTAAGTCGAAGACAGCTGAAATTAAAACGTCTTGAAGCTGCAGCCGATGCAGAAACAGAAAATCCAGATGAAGATGTCAACATGGAGGCACTGGTAAATGAAGCAGCAATTCCAGATGAAGATGTCAATATGGTGGAATTGGAAAATTCAGTTCAAAATCGAGATCAACAAATGAACATTCGGTTGGTGTCAAAGGATAAAGTATACCGGAAAAACTGGCGACCAATCAATGGACCAAATGATGAAATCAATGAAGGAAATGCTTATGATGTATTGGATCTAACCCATCTGACTGCCGAAGAAGCGGATGATTATTTCGAACGGTCTGCACAAACCGATTTTCAACGATCTGCTCGAATTGGACCAAATATACTGAAAACTGTTTGGCATCGAGATATATCGGCTGCAAAATGCATTTTATACAAAGTTATGTTTTGATTGACAAATGAAATTGATTTAGATTGAACCAATGAGTTTTTTCATATGTGTTGTATGGTAGGTCGGTTTGAGCTATTCAATGGATACACACCCGTTTAGTTTCAATGAAATGCAGGAATCGAGATACACTTCGATGGATTCAATACATACGTGGTTGAAACATAGCAACACGCGCATTTCCTCATTTTGATTTTTTTGATTTTAACAATAATTCATATAACATTAAGTTATTCCGCTGAATGCTGCTTTAGTGCCTCTGAAAAAGTATCCTTGTAAGTATAAGCGATCCAAATGATTTTCTTTTTGAAAAAAGTCTATATTGATATTAATTTAGTTCCATTTTCTCTCTCTTCATTTCATGTTTTGGACTACACCTGAATTTCACCCATTTTCAACAAAAAAATTATCGTATCATTATATGATTCAAGTAACATTGTTATATAATGTTCGCCCACATTCAACCGTGACTGTACGCTCGGAATTGGACGTATTTGGGTCACCAATTGTGTCATTATATCGGTGTCGCCCACCCGGTGATAATTGAGAGTTTAACATCTGTATACCAGCGCCACCACTCAAACGTCAACAAACTTTAAAGAAAATATATGTTTACATTGAATCACACTCAACATTGCGTTTGAATGAGTGCATTCAAACCCTTATATTGACCGATTGAACGTATCCATCGCAAAACATTGTATTTATATTGTTTAGATAGGCACACTATCACCGGGTGGTGTCGCCTCTAGTGTCGATGAATTATTTTAAAAAAATACCACTGTCCCCAATAAAATTAGCAAGGTTCTTTGAATTTTTTCCCTCACATCTGAGGGGAAACTAGTAAGTATATTTTTTAAAACAATTCAAATTCAACATTTGCATTTTGATATTTTCTAAGTTCCGAAAACGCCTTTCATATGGCGAACTCGACTAAACTCATAAATGTTTGATAAAAACTAAGAATACGTATTTTCTATACTGTAACTTGAAATCAACGTAATCCTAACATGTTGTTACCTCTTGTGAAAGTAAATGAAGTGGGGTTGTTCCTGTGGCAGCATTTGATAATGTAATACCTAAGTGACTTGAATCATATCCCAGTACGGCGCCCAATTTCACGATATAGACACCAGTTAATCGTCGTAGAGACTGTAAACGCAATCGAAGGTCAGTCAATCTAGAAGACAAGACAATGTTGGTTAAACTCTTTTTTTCAAAAAAAAATATAAATACTCATACAAACCTATTATAAACAAATGATTGTGATTCATCAGATTTGAAAATTTGATCGGCAGCTTCTTGGAGACCTACTACGCGGGGCTCGCATCTCTCTAATTCATTTCGTAATTCACGGAATTTGGTGAATTTTGCTTCTAAAATACTTCTGTCAACAGTCAGATCTACTGGTTCAGAAGCATGAATTATACTTTCAGTATGCTTTAACCAATCACATAGTTCGTCAATTATTTGATGGAACTGAGCATTACTCATTAATGCTGACTGTAGCAATGACTGCCATTTTGCTGTTTGTTTGCAGATATTTTCCCAACGATTATTATCACTTTGCAATCTCTTACGTAATTGCTTTGCTCTCTCAGTATCAAGTGTATGAGTAACAAGATGATCTCCAACAACGTTTAGCGATTTTACGATCGACTTATGACTTTCTAGGTCAAGCAAAAATTCACGGTGATCAGTAATTACATCTTCTAAAGCTTCAATATTACTGGGTGGAGATGATTGTTGCTTCTGTGTTCCCTCAGCAAACTGAAGCCATTGTTCAAGCCTCCACAGATCATTATCGATTTGACTCCAATTACGCTCAGAACATAATGGGCAAGTCAAACGTCCGCTTTCACTAAAAAAAACAAGTTTTTCATTGGCATTTTGGTAAAATTTCTCTTTTACTTTTAATTATAATTATGAGAAATGCAAGATTTAAATGTCAGTTGTTTTGAAATTAGTTTGTTTAAATAGAAAGGATGTAAAGCTTTTAGGTTCTATACTTACTGTGGGCAATTAAAAATGTAAGAGGCAGTGAATGACCTATTTTCCCATGTATTAAAGCGCGTGAGAGATGAATTAAATAGAATTAATTAGAAAGCAGAAACATCAAACGGTCAAAGTTACAAAATTTGAATTGAAATTTGCTTTATTTGATTTTAATTCAAAATTTGATTTTTTTTAAAGGTAGTAAGATAATTAAAATATGAATCCCATTAGCCAGAAATGTAAATATTTTTTAAGCAAAAAGATTGCAGTCAAAAGAAAACAAATACCTGTTTTCAAGTTGTCGCTCCTTTGATTTCCATATTGCCAAAAGTGTTTTATATCTTGAAGTAAAATTAGAAACTTCTTGTACTGAAGCCTCATCTTCAGAACAGAAACATTCGGTAATCAATATGTTGCTCAAATGATGTAGTAATTCAACAGATGATTGACAATTTGAGCACAAGTTTTGAACAACTTGTGAGCCAGGTTTGCGTTGTGAATTCTCTATCTCTTTTTCTAGTGCATTTAAATTTTCAACACATTCCTTAAGTGCTACCTGAAGTTCATGTATATATGCGTCTTTTGGTGTAATTGAAGTAGTTCGATTTAATAAAGGTAGAGTGTTAACTTGTACTGCAGTATCTATTTCTGATCGACATGGTACAGGTTTATTTTGTGTGACTGTTGCTGTTAACTTGGTCTTAATAAGGGAAATTCTTGTTGTAAGGTCATTCCAAAGAGATTGGTATTCATCAATCATGGCCTGAATTGAATTTAAATCATTTTGATCTTTTTCCATTAATATTAGGCCTGTTTCATCTGCTAATGCTAGATCATTCTCACATAATTTCAATTCACATTCTAAAACACGAATTGATTGAAGTTTCTCTTCTGGATTCATTTGCGTGAGATGTTCCGTTTTTGTTAATGCAGCATCAAGTCGACTTAGGTTCATGAGTGATTTCCCGTGTAAATTGACGAATTTTTGGTATTCTTTCATATCCAAATTTAATTTACCAATTATGTTGAGAGCTCGTGGTATTAATTTGTCATAACGGTTTAATAGTTCTTTGCATGGATTCGCCAATCTTTGTATATTAGAAGGATCGATTCCTTTGCACTTGACTAACTTAGAATAAGACTGAGCTAAACAATCATATCTGTGCTGATTATTTTCAATCTGTCGAATTTTATTCTCGAGATCATCAATTCGTTGTTTGGTTTGTTCGCTTGTAAGTTTATCGATACTCTTTTCTAATTCATTCAATTCATTCTCTTGATTGGTAACCCATAAGTTCAATTCATTTGTTAGTCCAAGTGACTCCATCAACAAAGACCAAACTAAATGAATTTTTTGCTTTCGCTCAACTGATGTACTGCATATATTTTTCCATCGATGATCTAAACTTTCAATAGCTGTTGATAATGCATTGGTATCTACATACGACTTCCATGTATCGACATCATTTAGAACCATTTCACACAAATTTAAAACTTCACCAATATTTGCACTCTCTTTTTCAATTGATCTTTGAATGGCCTCTTGTTCTTTATCCACTTTTTCGAATGAAGGTTGTAATGTTGATTCAAAAACAATTTGTTTGTTTAATATAGAAGTAAAATTGTTAAGCCATGTTCGAACAATGGCCATACGTTCTTCCAATCGAATTATTGTCATTTTGAGTTCATGTATTTTGTTTAATCTCAATTTGGATAATGATTTTAAATGCTCCCACCTATCTACGATTAAATCAAGCTTTTCCTTGATTTCAACACGATGATGTTTATCATTTTCATTCGAAGTTGTAAAAAAAGTTATCAATTCTCGACCAGTTGTCAATAACCATTCTTTCTCTGGTTCTCGTAGTTCAAATTCAGATTTTAAATCCTTTTCAAGTCTACGTAACAACTCTTCTGAATCGTATAATATGTAGCAAGACTCATTGTCCAAACGATGTTCTGTTTCCTCCATCCATCGTGAAAATCGTTCATATTTTCGATCAAATGTATCCGATATGGTCAAACGTTCATCAATTTTTGTTATTAAATGAGTTAATTGTTGATCAAGATCAGCCTGTTGTTGCCACAGTGCATGTGTTGTGCGTCGAATTACTTTAATGTTACTTGGATATAAACATTCTCGCAGTTCTTCAGTGATAACTGTGGCAGTTTCTAGCTCTGGTGTTAAATTATTGATTATAATTCGCTGACTTCGTAATTCATCCAATGTGGTTTCAATTTGAGCTTTGTTTTGAGGTATTTTTCTCGAAATCGTGCAAATAATGTTTTGTGTTTCTTGGTATTTTGATTGTAAATCGGCCACTTTTTGATTGTATGTTGCAGCTAATTGAGATATTCTTCGTAGGAAATCTGCCCAAGTCTCTAAAGAAGCTTTCAAATTTTCTATGCGTTGCGAAATAGCACCAACCTCCATTCGCATTGATGTTATCATTGTGTTATCGTTACTGAATTGAATGATTTGAGCTTGCTGTGATCTTAAATTGGCGCAATCGCTGTGCGCTTTATTCATTTGTTCTAAAATATTATGTATTACTTGCAAAATATTAGGTATTCGCTGTAAATGAATGTATCTAAGTTGCAAACGAGATTTTTCGCGTTCCTTTTCCTTCAACCAAATCAACAAGTTGCTTTGATCATCTTTATATTTGTTCCAAAGCTTAAGTCTGAGTTCGATTTCAGCATGACGATCGATGATTCGTAGTAAAGTTTCATTATGTAGCGTTGATAATTGTTTGAATTTTTCGGTTAAATTTTGATCAATATTATTTTCTTCAATTGATTCGACTGGTAAAACTGATTGTTGACTAGTCAATACATTTTGATGGATTTCACACAAATTTCGATGTTCATTTAAGCATACATAATTTTCTGGGAGAGCTTCTGAAAGGAATATCTGAACGTGCATTAAATAATCTTGCCATAAATTTAATGCAGATGCTCTATTTTCACTTTGTACTAATCGTGTTGATAAACGATGATATTGTTGGAATGTATCACGGAAAATCTGTTGCCATAATTCTAACACTTCTATAATTGACAGTTCTGTTTCTGACGTACTATCGGCCACACGGTTTCTTAAATCATTTAATTGGCCTTCAGTACGACCCAAAGTCAATAGCTGTGACCGTACTGTAATTAACCGTTGCTCAAATTCTGCTGGCTGATCCAAAGTCTGAAAGATTAAGTTATTTGTTTATTTTCATTTTCAATTATATAACCAAGACAGAGCTACAAATTATATATAATATTTAACCGACATTTGCTCTTTACAATTTATGGTAAAATGATCAATGAACCTAATGCAACTACCATTAATACATTTCGATTATTTCAGAATGCAAGGGAAATATTCAATATACGCATTTTGAACAAAAATGCTTTAAATATTTAAAAATGAAGCGCAACTGTAGTGAAATGTGAAACGTCTATGAAAATTCTGTGTTTGATATATATCAAAAAAAATATTTTCATTTCGACGTGTATTGAATTAGCTTAGCCCTTTAACCAATCCAATGGCTTAAATTATCAGGAAAAAGTCGCTTACTGAGAAAACAGCGTATATGGTTGTTTGTGTAATAATTCGTCGTTTTAGTAACATGTGTTTTCGAATTCCGTGTTTCATTGATACATGTATTTATTATTTCTTTTCTTGCTTATGAACACGTAAGTGCTCTTAACTATAATAAGTTGAAGCATTTTTTTTCGAGGTTTTACTTCATATTTAAGGTTATGATTTAAAATATTTTTCAATTGAAATTGCAATTGTCATATTTTTTACTGAATCAAAAACATTAAAAGTAACATTGGTTTTAAATGTGATTGATTCGTCTAACCCACGATGAATGTAATGATTTCCTCATGATATTATTATTATTTATTTTAAAAAAAAAGAAAAGAAAAGAAAATAATATTAATTCAACTTACAGCTTTGATTTCATTTAAATTTCCTTTAACTTCTCTGATGATATTTTGATTGCATTTTGTTTCGTTGTTCATGCGAGCATCGGCAATATCAGCCAAAAAGGAAATTGATTGTCGAACACTTTCTAATCGATTTCCCAATTCTTCTACTTCATCTTGAAGTAGGTCAGAAGTACTCAAATTCATTTCTGTCGCTATTTCAAATGCTATTTTACGAAGATTCTCAACTTGTTCGGAGTGTTTCATTAGATCTTTCTTGCAAGCCTATTAAATTTTAAAAAGTATATGGCGTTAGTGTATATTTCATTATGAAGATTGTGTAAAATTTATTCAACATCACAGCCTAACAAAAAAAGTAAACAAAAAAAAAAAAAAAAATAAAAAAGTTGTCTTGTCAAAAGTAAACAATTTTGAACACACTAAATATACATATATGCATATTAAAACCTACCTATTCAAATAATGAATGGTATGTACATTTTTTTAAAATTACCTCAATTGCATTTATATCCATTTGCTTAGCACCCATTCGATCTGCTGCCCAATTTTTAATAGCATCGCTGCTGTTTCGATATTTCTGCCACAAATCAAGAGCACGTTCGTATTTATCTTTTAAATTTCGTATATTCCCATTTGTGTTCTTCCATTCAAATTCAGCTTGATGTACCGCTTCACTAATTTTCTGTATTATATCTGGACTACAGGTTTCAATCAACGGTTTGGCTGATATACGCAACTCTTGTAATTGTTTTTCATCAACATTGTTCGTCAATACCTAATCATTGCAAAAAAATGAAATTTGAAAAAAGATTATTATAAGAAAAAAAATTATGTTTCGATATTAAACACTAACATATGTCACTTATCAAGTCGGTATGCGTACTCGCAAAACAAGCGTTGTACAAATACTAAATTTTTATACTACATTTTGCTTTAGTTAACTTATCTACGAAGCTAGATTTATTTCTCGTCTATTGCTTCTTTATTTCAAAAACTTTTTCTTGTTGTTATTTCCATTCTAAATTTGTTCACATGAGCAGAAATTTTTTTCTTGACTCTGACTATTTTTGTGAGCATGAATTAAGCTTACTTCATTATCGCTATTTGCTTACTCCATTATCACATATACATTTATCTCGCTCTCATTCCATAACATTTATTCTTAAACATGAGGTTTAAAACACGTTTTTTTATGTGTGTTGTGCACTTTAGTATGCCATATCAGCATTTTCAGTGAAATTCAATGGGCATGTGATATAATATTTAAGGATTTTCTACCTATCAAAATACATTCATTCATTTATTCAATTTTGTATATAAGTTTATAGACGACCTACTTTTTCCATGGACTATTTAATTTCAAAACAACTTGTTTAGCAATTATAGATTAGACACGATTTGTAGGATTTTGAAAAAAACTATAAATATTGTTAGTATTTCATAAACGTTCGGTTTGAAACTAATAAATGGTTTGAATTCAAAAAATTAAAAACTAAAATTTAAACTTTATACCTCCAATCGGTCAGTAGTCCTCTTTAGGCGATCGTAATCCATTTGTCCGTTGAGTTTTAGAAGATCGATCATGAATTCATTTTCAGTATTTGTTTGTTGCACAGTTTCCAATCGCCTCTCAAATCTTCGCCATAAAGCCAAGCGATTTTTTAGCAATTTTAAAATATTTTTACAACGAGATTCTTGTTCTTGATGTTTATCTTGTAATTGTGATAAATCACGTTCTAATTTTATAGGTGATACTGACACTTTGAGTTGCATAGGTAAAGTGTGTAGAATTTGCCTTAAACGCATATTTTCCTGCCACTGAATTTCCAATTCGGCCGTTAAATGTTCTACATCAATAATTGCTAATTCAATTTGATTGCTATCAAGGTTTTCGCGAGATTCACATGTATCTAACATAGCATCATTGTGTTGTTGCAATTGTTGTAATTTTTTAATTCCATTCTGCAATGCTATCAATAGCTCTTTTAGGTTTTGCGAATTATCAATTTCTTTTGCTACATTTGTACTGATGCTGTGGGTAAGTGCGAATATTTTACCAATTTGCTCAGGATCGTGTGATGGCAATAAACTCAAACGTCCTAGTTCATTCATAGCAATGCTCAATCGATTATTCAAAACTTGCATCCGTTCAATATACACATTCAATTCCTCTTCATGTTTGATAACCGTTTTCACTGAGGTTGTTAGCAATTGTATTTCATTTAATTCTCTTCGCAAATTGTCCAACTTTTCATCAATTGGAATATTTTCATCAAATAAACTGATAACAATAATATTTTGAATGAATTCGATTTTTTTTGTGATAATTGCCCAGCGCTCTTCTAACTGTTGATGAAATTGTCTTTGCAGTAGCTCATCACGAATCGGAAGAATTTCGATTGATCTTTCTAATAAATTTCCAATTTGTTTTCGAACTTTATTATTTACTTCATAATGCACGAGAATTTCCCAAAATTGTCGTGTTTTTTCGTTTGTATGTAAATCAGTTGGTATTTCAATTTGTGCAAGTTCACGTTCGGTCTGCAACATCCAATGTTCAAGTCGATCAGTTAATAGTTCATACGATGTCCATGTATCACGGAACGTTGATAAACGATTCAAATATACTGATAAATCTTCTTTCAACTTTAAGACTGCAGTTAAACATTCATTAGCATCTTCTTGTAGTTTTGGTGAAGCTACAGAGTGTTGTAACTGGCTAGCAAGATTTGTTATGTGAACAATCTTAGCATGATGTTGTTTAATATCAGTAAAAATTGAATTGTACATAGTGATATATCGTTCATAATCAACTGTTGATACTTCGAACAAGTCCGGTACTCGAGTGGATGCTATTTGTAGCCACTGTTTTTCATCAATTAGACCTTTTTCTAAAACTGTCCACCTTGACGCAGCCATAGCAATCCGTTGCGCTCTATCAGATGCTTTCTCAAGTATCTCAGCAGATTTATCAGTTAACGATTTATGCAAGACTTCGTGTTGTTTTCGAGATTCACTGTCAATGTTTTCACCCAACGACTGCAGAATCATGCGACAGTGACTTAAATTAACGAAACATTTGCGATGCTTCTGCATTTCTTGTTGCAATTCTTCTAAGCAACTTGCACTTATTGGTTGATCAACAAGCGCTTCCGTTAGCACAATAATTTGAGAAAATTGTTTGAGTGTTTGTACATATTCTTCAGATAAGTCTTGTAATTGTAATATACGATTTCTTTCAAGTGAAATGGAATTTTCGAAATTCCTTGCATTTTCGTACATCGCATAAATATCGACTGGCATCGGGCAACTGGGAAAATCTCGCATTATTCCACGAGCTTTTTGCAATAAAGTCGCAATTTCATCAATATGAGATGCCAGTAAAAGTTCAACTTTATCCAAATTTTCTAATCGTTTGTTGATTGGACTGTCATCTTCATTTTGGATAAGTTCGAATTGATTTCGCAACTCATAGATTTTAACATTTACGGATTCTATTAATGTTATAAACTCTTTCATTCGTACCAAATCATTTTGAAGTTCATTACTGCTCTCTTTCGTAACATTAAATACCGCATTGACTTGTTTTTTCAAATTTTCCAAACAGTTTTTCATCTGAGCTTGTTCGGATGGTCCACTTATTTCGACTGTTTTACCAAGTTGATTGATAAGTTTGTCGACAACTGATGTTATTTCATCTAATTCACCAATTAATTTTTGATGATCTTTCATTTTTTCTTCACTTGGCCCTTCACTCGAGTTTTGACGTGTTAAATATATGCGATATTCAATTTTTTCAAGCCATGTCGATACTTCCTCAATTATATGTATTATAGTTTTGTGTATAACGACATTGTTACTCGTGTTTATTCCATCTTCTAATGTTACCATTTGATTGTTAATGGACAAAACGTGTTGTTTTACTGACTCTGGAGTAACTTTTTCGCTCAATGATGTTAAATGCATTACTGTGCATAAATGATCACTCAGCACATTTTGGGTATT
This sequence comes from Resseliella maxima, assembly GCA_029041755.1. NCBI lineage: Eukaryota > Metazoa > Arthropoda > Insecta > Diptera > Cecidomyiidae > Resseliella > Resseliella maxima. The sequence goes on from JAQOWM010000799.1 coordinate 160,397, forward strand.
ATTAATACGATCCGAAATGACACGGTTTGTATGTTGCCATTCGATTGCATCGGACGGCTTAACAACAACTACTGAATCTTCTGATTGTGATTCTAATGGGTAATTAGCATCTATATTTATAAAGGGGATCAATAATGTTAATGATATAATTCAACTGTGAATAAGAATAGACAAAATATTACCTGAGGTATTTCCATCCGACAATATTTCTTCAGAAGTTTTTGAGCCATCATCGAGGAATTTTCGTTCTTTACTAAACACATTTGACGTTTCGTAGACTGTTGTCTTAGTTATGTGAAGTGTTGCATATTTGGGATGTACCATTTTTTCATCTCTATCCATTATATTCTCATTTGCAATTGTATTTTCTTTATACTGAGTTTTTGAAACCGATTCAATCAAGGAACTTGGACCCGATTTTTCTGTAATCTCAGTAGTTACATCTAATTGGCCCATATTATTATTCTTCTTCTTCTTTTTCTTTGACTTGGACTTTGGTTTTTTACCATCTTGTAATTTTGAATCAATTTCGCGTACTAAGCCTGGTTGTGTTTTATCTATTAGGAATGATTTTTGAACTTCTATAACAGTAGGTTTAGTTTTATCTTCAGACTCATTTGACGTTTGTAGAACTTCCGGAACAACAAACGATGTTTCAATATGGATCTCATAAGATTCTTCATTTGAGGCTTCAACATCAATTTCTACATTTTGGGGTGAGGTTTGTGTGATTTCATCATTAGTTTTTATAAGATCAGTTATAGTATTTTGTATTTTCGTTGGTATAGCAATTGACATATCTCGAACAATAGCATCCACAAGATTATTAGCAACATGAGGTACAATCTCAGCAGCCATAATATTTTGTTCTTCCCAATCAATGTCCTCACATTGCGATGTTTGCACATTTTCATCTTGTAGTAACATTTCGACTTGCATTGATTTCTCTATCTTCTGTATACCTGGGACACCAGTTTGAACCTTTTCAAATAAATAAAGAAAAATTGATTACATAAATTGACATTTGTATACAAAAACATACCTCTTCACTTATTGTCTCAGGCAATTTCACTGAAAATTCTTCAGAAATATCAGATGCTATTACAATTGGACTTGTTTGTATTTCTATATCAATATTTTTTTCGTGTTTGATTGGAGAAGTTTGTTGTTCTTCATCAATTAATATTTTCTCTTGTTCTGGGGATGTTTGTATTGATCTGGAATCAGTTTTCTTTTGAATAATAGCATTTCCTACATCAATTTCAAGAATTGGATTTGTTTGGTCTGTTTGCTGTGCAATATCTTGGGTTTGATACTCTTCCACAATCTGGGACGCTATAACAATTTCTGTTCCTAATGGTTTTAGTGAACTAGACGTTGATATTTCATTTTGTTCTATTATTTTAACTGGACTGCTAAGATTTGAAATTGATTCATATGATTCTACAGGGACTAAATCTATCACCTGTTCAATATTAGTGATAATTTTTTCATTGATATCTGGTAGAACTGGCGTTGCTGCAATTTCCGGCATTTCCATTTCATCTGATATTGTTTTATCCTCAGTAATTTGTAACTCGATCGATTCAGCTAATGAATCATCTATAGGTTCAATCACTTTAGCAGATTCAATTCGTTCCTCGGCTAAATTCACATTTAGCTTCGGTTGTTTCAACGAGTCTACTTTCATTTTTACTGTAACACTACCAGGGGAAGATGGTTCTTGTGGTGAAATCATTAATTTAACGGTCTTTGTAGTTCCATCAGATAATTTCAGTTCATTCTCAATAAATAATTGAGTCATGGAACGTACATCTACTGTTTTTGTTTTCGTTCTATTTTCATCATCTTTTCGTTCATTCTTTTGTGAATCCAAATCATATTTTTCGATTACAATTATGGGATCATTTTGACTTGACTGAATCAATTGCTCTTTTTCTGTTTTTATTATTGGTTTTGGAACTCTGGTCCTATTTTCTGAAATGTTTCCTTCCATTTCGCCTTCAACGGCTTTCACTTGAGAATGTTCAGTTTGTTTACGACGTTTTCTGCCATGTTTATTTTTCTTCTTAGGTTGTTCAATTGAATATGTTTTATCAGATATTGTCTGTGGTTCGCTTTCTGGAGGCGAAGATTCACTCTCTAAAGGTAATTCATCTTTTTCTTCCACATGAATATTTTCTCTAACAGAAACCATTGATAATTCTTTAAAATCTTCATTATTTTCAGGTGCTTTCTCTTGAATTGAATAAATATCCTTATATTCTTTGGGTTGAGATTCAACTCTCATTTGGGCTCCAACTGGCTGTTGAGAAGTTTCATTTTCAGAATCCTTGCTTGGTTTTTGTTCAAACGTTGGCGAAGGAGTGTGTTCTTTTATCAAAAATTCTGCTGCAACATTTGAGTTTAATTCACTGCCTGTATGTTGGATCTGTGGTTTTTGTTCAAAAGTATATTCTTTTAAGGCAATTTTATGGCCAGTTTTTTCATTAATAGGCCATATGTTTTCAGGAGGTATTGTATCAGGTTGTGTTCGCATTTCTTCTGTTGAATGTTGGACGTTAATATAACTACGGGTTGGCAATATCTTTTGTTTTAGCTGAATTGTAGGCCATATATTTCCGATATCTAATACATTTTGTTCTTTGGCCTCAATTTTCTCGTCATCCTCTTGCTTTAATTTTGTGGTAGATTCAATTTCGTTTATATTTGCTGTAAGTTTAACCAAGTTTACATCACTTATTGATGTGATGGGCAAATCAGCAACTACTTGTGCATTGTCAACCAAATCTACATGTGCAGACTGTTCAAAATCAGAGAATACCTGAAAGACTTCTTTTTCTCCTGTTTCTTCTGTTTCTGTTGTTTCTTTAGCACGTACTTTTATATCTTTTTCTGGAAAATCTTTACTATCAATTACAATGACTGGTTCATTTATAAGTTGTTCTTCTGGCTGCATCTCTTCATCATCCGCGGGTAATTCAATGATCGGTATTTGGACATCTTGATTATACATCATTTGCACTACATTTATATTTACGCTTGGTGTTTGATCTTCAGTTATTTCTTCTTCCTCTGGTTCTTCAATCACTTCCTCAGTTACATGTTCTTTACCATTGATAATTGTGACTCGACGAATTATTTTCTTTTTACGCCGAATAATTCGCTCTGTCAAATGATGCGTTACAGTTTGAACACAAGAATGTTTGAATGGTAATTCCATACTGTGTATACTTTGCTGTTGTGTGGATACATGAGGTGTTATGATTTCTTCAGCAAAATCTGGACTTTTCACCACTTCAACAATTTCTAAATTGTTCGGTGACGTTCCTTTAGTATGTACTACTTTAGATTGATTCTGTAGCATTGATTTTTCTACATTATCGTCAGAAACGGTACTTGTTATAGATTGATTCTCTGTACAAATCTGTGAAACACTTTGCTCGATGGGTTCATTATTCGTTCCAATCTCATAATTTGAAATTACTCTATGATGTTGAATGGTTGTTTGTGTCACTTTTCGTACAATAATTTGTTTTCTACCTTCAGCATCGATTGTCACTTCCGTCGTTGTATTGTCAGGTTCAACAAATATAGTTTCAAACGATGTTTGTGGTACATTACGTAATAATAGTTCGCTCGATTTATTCTTTTCTTCATTTGGTTGCTTGTATTTTGCATCAATAAAAACGTCTTTACTATTCTCTGTAAATGGATTTGGTGATGATTCAATTTTGATAGTTTCATGTCCGTCAAACTTAGTTTGAATAACTAATATATTTTCAGTTGGTTTTGAACTATTAATGGTCTGAGCAGCATTTTCAATCATTGTTATATTTGGAGAGTTGTATATGATTTCACTGGTTTGTGTTTCTACTTCATTCAAATTCTGTTTCAATTGAGATGTTTCAATGTGGTCGGCCATTGATGATTTTGAATCTATTATATTTTCCGAATTAGTTGGTTTTTGTTTGCGTAATTCTGTCAAATGTGTTTCCAATGTATGAATTTTTTCATTTGATTGAATCAGTTGCAAATGCATCGTTTCAATAGTCCGGACCAATTGTTCTGACAATGCTGTAGTCAATTGTTTAATATCTTCATATTCGCTAAAGCTGTCACATTTCGCCTTAATGGCATTCAACATTTTTTGCTTTTTCATAATTTCTTTTATATTATTCTGGCATTTTATTATATTTTCCATAGTATTTGGTTCATTATCATTTGCCGAAACAGCCGTTTGGTTAAGGCTTAGATCTCTTAACCATATCTCAACTTCAATCAAAAGTAATTGATAACTTTCAATTTCCACCTTTCTTTGCGTTTGTTTTTGTATAGTTTCCTGCAAATACATTAATTGAGAAATATAATATTAGGATTTGACAAAAATGTAAAAAGTATTTGAATGAATTTGATATCGCAAATATTGTTTCTTTATGAATTTACATACAAGTCCTGAAATTGGCATAAAAACCTGAATATTTTGATTTTTTTTTTTTCTAATTTTATGAAGTACAGAATTTATATTAACCGTTATCAATGTTATTCCACTCTTTGATCTGCAAATCAAGTCTGCTACTTTTTTTTTCAACCGAGAAATTATTTCTTCCTGGTCATCTTTATATGGGCATCCAACTCGAAGCGAATCTAAAACATACATATTTTTTTCTTGTTCCTCTAAATTTAAGAGAATCATCTGAAATGTGAGAAAAAAAGGATTATATGATTTAAACCAAAGTCATTGATCAAAACTAAAACTTCGTATACTAACTTTAATTGAAGATAGCATCTCTTCCAGACTTTCTGCAGATAGATTCGAAAGATTTTCTTCAAATGATGCGGTTATTTCCAGTAATTTATCCAAGTCCAGGCGAGTTTCGTCTTGTTTCTAATCATATTTATAAATATACGATTTTATTATAAAAAATTCTTCCGAAATATTAAAAAAAATGTCTTAAATTGCAACATTTAAAAAGCGCATGCAATGGAAATTCAGTGAGTTTGATAACAACTACACTATAAATAAAAAAAACTCTTTTACTCATAAAATTAGTTCGAAATTACATTGCAAAGAAAGAAAATTTAATGTGTATGTCCTTTCAACTTAAACTGTATGATTTGTATTTAAATGTCAGTTGGACTTTTTACTTGGCCAAATCAATCAAATTGTATTAATATAATAATGTCGATAAATGAAATCACTTCTTCATAATTTCCTGGCCAAATGACATTTTATACGTTTCAAATATAAATATTGCATCATAATAATGAATTGAATGAATAAAGGGAAATAGTCCTGTTTCGAATTTATACGTAGAAATCACCTTCTTTTCTTCGCTGTCAAATTGGTCGTCGTCCCCACTTGCAGGTTCTAGCAATGATGGTTGCTCAAATGTTGATGAGTTATTTGAACTAATAATTTCGCATGCATTTTGCATGCATTTCGCAACTTCAGAAATGGTATTAGTTAATGGTAAATCAGTTATTACACATTCGTTAGTTATTTTTCCTGTTTGTGGATTACTAAAAACGTACACATGCCGAAAACAATCAGTCTCTTCAAATATATGTACATTTTGAGGTAAGGGTATATTTTGTGCGCATATTTTTTCACATGATGTTGCAGTGTAATTTTCATTATCAATAGTCCTATATGTTTTATCTTGTGTATTTGTCGAAGATCGTTTTGTTAATAGAATATGATAGTTCTTTTCAGCAATCTTGTAGTCATTAGAAATTGGCTGAAGTTCTAATCCCAGATTTAATAAATGAATTGGTATATCTCCATTTGAAATTATCTCCATGTTGTATTTACATTCGAATGGTTCTTTCGTAAGTATGACTGTTTCATTTTCATCTGAATTATTTTTTGTGATAATTCTCAAATCACACGATTTTCTGATATTTTCTAAATGTAATTTATGAGATTCAGAATTTCTAGGTAACGATTTTATTTCACTTGATGTTTGTTTAGAGTTTCCTTGTTCTTGATTTTGATCTTGTTCAGCAACTAAATCTGCCCATGATTCAATTAGCTGAGGCGGTATTGCAGATGGTGTATTTTTGGATGATGATATTTCAGAGTTCCTCTCATTTGAACTGAATTTTGATGATTCAAGAAACCTAATTTCATCCTCATTTGTGTCATTTGGAATTTGCACTTCCGCTTCCGGTAAACCGTATGGCCACATATTTGATTCATTCGAAGTTATTTCATCTATTCTTCTATTTCTTTTAGATTTTGTGCATTTGGATTTTGAATTAGTTTCTATTTCTCCTAGTCGTCGCTTTCCATGACGCACACATTCTGACAATTTGGAAGAATAATTAATTTTATGATCTCCTTGTGATTTACAAAATTCTATCTTCTTACTGGGTAACTTTCCACTTCCTGGCTTTAAGTCGTTCTCTTTTGCAACGCTTGTCCGCACAACATTAGCCCAGCTTATTGAATTTGTCATTTTTAATTGAGAATCATCTTCAATTTTCTTAACAATATTAGGAAATTCGAAGCTTTCGCTAATCAAATTTGTTTCTAATGAATGTGATTTGGAAACTAATGTATCAACAAAGTTCTCATTATCAGGATTTGTTGGAATCATTTCCGTACGCGATTTTGCTGTTCTCTTTGCTTTTGATTTCTTATTTTTAGACTTTTCTAAAAATGTTGTTTCAGCTTTTGATGAGTTTGGAACAACATTTGTAACATTACTGGTATTAAATATAACATCATTGTTACTAAATGCAAACGAACCGACTACACTTGTCCATGATGGTTTATTTAGAATAATTGAGTCGTCTAATATGACGGATCTATTTTTTTCATCAACTGATGACGGTAAATTACATTTAATGAGTGAAATTTCAAGTTGCTCGGTATGCTCGACAGCCGGTGTACAATTTGTCTTTTTCGATGTTTTACTTTCAATACATTTTTGAGTTTTTTCAAGGGTTGTTTGAACCTTGAAGTTTTCTTTTCCTTGATGCGAGGTTGATGCATCAAATCCTTCCTTATCACTGAATTTTGAATTCTCATCAGTTTCTGTATCCAATCTATGCCAAAACGATTGATTCATTGTGACTGGACTATAATTTCTCAATCCAACAACTTGATTCTCATCTTCTTTTGAAATCAAACTCTGTTCCACATAAGCTGTATGTGCTGTATATATTGCTGAGAAATTGTCTGATGTGGTGTCTTTAGCTTCATATATTAAATGTGCATTAGTTTGCATTGAAAGCGATCTGGGTTTGAATGCGGGAGCATCTACAGACAAATTAGATGTGAAGGTTTTTGTAGGTGTCACATAATGGTGTAATATGTGCATCGGAGAAGTTTCATCTAATATACTAGACCAGGTATCAATTTCAACATTTTGGGTACTATGTTTCGCTAGATCAGAAATATTTGGAAGTCTTTGAATTTGCATTATATGATCAGATTGTGAATCTTCCATGAGATTGATTTCCATATCTTTCATTTCATTTTGATTGACTATATTAGTCTCCGCATTATATTGACTATCGAAAAAACTGATAGAATTCATTTTATCGTTCCAAAATTTGGAAGTGCTGCTGTGGCAGTTATCTAACGTCCTATTTGTAGTATTTGAGATAACTAGCTGATCAACTAATGCTAACGCTGGATGTGATACAGCAATTTGTTTCTCATTATCCGAATTAGATGATAATTTAAGATCTCCTTTGTCTACTATAGACGCGAATGACCGTAGCAACGGTCGTCGTGATTTTTTAAAAGTTTCAGTAATTTCCGTTGATGTCTTTGAAATAATTTGTTTCTCGTCTTTTTCACAATTCGAATCTAATTTTTCAGCAATATTACGCATAAGTGGTTTCTTTTTCTTCTTTGATTTTGATTTGGATTTTTGATTGCTTTGTTTTTCGGAAGGAATTTCTAACTGTGGCTCTGGATGTGTATGATCTGTATCTTTTCTGATTTGTATTAACTCTTCACTAGAACTGCTAGGTTCCTTTCTAGCGCTTTGAACTGAAATCAATACTTCACCATGATCCCTTCCTACAACTGAAGCATATGATCGCAACAGTGGTCTACGAACTGTTTCAGTTGGAGTTATTTTTTGATCATCACTCTCTGATTCCACCGCAATAGTTGATTCCTCATTTTTCTTGACTTTAGTGGCCTTCTTTCTGTTCTTTGATTTGGAATTTCGTTGAGAATCTGCGTCATCTTCAGGAATAGTTTTAGTCTTGAGTAATATAACATTTTCGACTATCTGAGCTATTTCCGACTGCTTTGATTCCGGTATATTTTCACCGGTTTCAAACTTTGCTTCAACAATTTCATGACAAGTATTCATTGAGCTTGGATGTTCTGATGGAATGGACTTATCTTCAATTTCAGAAATTTCTTCGACCAATGCAATCGGCGATTCATCGGCTTGATCTTCAAATTCTTTCAATAAAGTGTCCATTTCTTCATGAATGAAAACTTCTGTGGCCTTTGTCACATCACCTTTTGGAAGTTGGTCTTCCTCATCCGAGAATTCCATTGGCTGCATATTATCCATCCACAAATCAGTAGAATCGTCAACAGGTAAACCAGCATATTGAGTTTTCTTCGCCGGTTCTTCTTTTGGAATTTCCGCAATATGATCTTTCTTATGTTGATTAGTATCGACAGTTTCACATGAAATGTCAATTGAAGTTGGATATTCGGATGGAATGGACTTATCTTCAATTTCAGAAATTTCTTCGACCAACACATCCGGCGATTCATCGGCTTGATCTTCAGGTTCTTTCAATAAAGTGTCCATTTCTTCATGAATGAAAACTTCTGTGGCCTTTGTCACACTACCTTTTGGAAGTTGGTCTTCCTCATCCGAGAATTCCATTGGCTGCATATTATCCATCCACAAATCAGTAGAATCGTCAACAGGTAAACCAGCATATTGAGTTTCCTTCGCCGGTTCTTCTTTTGGAATTTCCGCAATATGATCTTTCTTATGTTGATTAGTATCGACAGTTTCACATGAAATGTCAATTGAAGTTGGATGTTCGGATGGAATGGACTTATCTTCAATTTCAGAAATTTCTTCGACCAACGCATTCGGCGATTCATCGACTTGATCTTCAGGTTCTTTCAATAAAGTGTCCATTTCTTCATGAATGAAAACTTCTGTGGCCTTTGTCACACTACCTTTTGGAAGTTGGTCTTCCTCATCCGAGAATTCCATTGGCTGCATATTATCCATCCACAAATCAGTAGAATCGTCAACAGGCAAACCAGCATATTGAGTTTCCTTCGCCGGTTCTTCTTTTGGAATTTCCGCAATATGATCTTTCTTATGTTGATTACTATCGACAGTTTCACATGAAATGTCAATTGAAGTTGGATGTTCGGATGGAATGGACTTATCTTCAATTTCAGTAATTTCTTCGACCAACGCATTCGGCGATTCATCGACTTGATCTTCAGGTTCTTTCAATAAAGTATCCATTTCTTCATGAATGAAAACTTCTGTGGCCTTTGTCTTTTGCATTTTCTTCATCGGTTCTTCTTGTGGAATTTCTACATCGTCAGTGATATCTTTTGTTTCAATAATTTGATGTGACTTATCTACAACAACTGATTGTGTAACTGTAGTTTTTGCTGTCTGTTTTTCTGGAATACTTCCTTCAATATTTACATCAGATATACTTTCGGTTTTGTTCACATTAAGTATTTCATCATTGTCTCTGCCTACTATAGACGCGAATGAGCGTAGCAAAGGTCGTCGGGAGACTTTAGTACTTTCTGTGATTTTAGTGGTTGATTCAGTAATATCTGAGCTTGACATTGTTTGTTCGTCGTCTTTCTCAAAGTGCAAATCTATTTTTTCAGCAATATTACGTATAAGTGGTTTCTTTTTCTTGTTTGATTTTGATTTGGATTTTTGATTGCTTTGTTCTTCGGAAGGAATTTCTAACTGTGGCTCTAGATGTGTATGATCTGTATCTTTTCTGATTTGTATTAACTCTTCACTAGAACTGCTAGGTTCCTTACTAGCGCTTTGAACTGAAATCAATACTTCACCATGATCCCTTCCTACAACTGAAGCATATGATCGCAACAGTGGTCTACGAACTGTTTCAGTTGGAGTTATTTTTTGATCATCACTCTCTGATTCCACCGCAATAGTTGATTCCTCATTTTTCTTGACTTTAGTGGCCTTCTTTCTGTTCTTTGATTTGAAATTTCGTTGAGAATCTGCGTCATCTTCAGAAATAGTTTTAGTCTTGAGTAATATCACATTTTCGACTATTTGAGCTATTTCCGACTGCTTTGATTCCGGTATATTTTCACCGGTTTCAAACTTTGCTTCAACAATTTCATGACAAGTATTCATTGAGCTTGGATGTTCTGATGGAATGGACTTATCTTCAATTTCAGAAATTTCTTCGACCAATGCAATCGGCGATTCATCGGCTTGATCTTCAAATTCTTTCAATAAAGTGTCCATTTCTTCATGAATGAAAACTTCTGTGGCCTTTGTCACATCACCTTTTGGAAGTTGGTCTTCCTCATCCGAGAATTCCATTGGCTGCATATTATCCATCCACAAATCAGTAGAATCGTCAACAGGTAAACCAGCATATTGAGTTTTCTTCGCCGGTTCTTCTTTTGGAATTTCCGCAATATGATCTTTCTTATGTTGTTTAGTATCGACAGTTTCACATGAAATGTCAATTGAAGTTGGATATTCGGATGGAATGGACTTGTCTTCAATTTCAGAAATTTCTTCGACCAACGCATCCGGCGATTCATCGGCTTGATCTTCGGGTTCTTTCAATAAAGTGTCCATTTCTTCATGAATGAAAACTTCTGTGGCCTTTGTCTTTTGCATTTTCTTCACTGGTTCTTCTTGTGGAATTTCTACATTGTCAGTGATATCGTTTGTTTCAATAATTTGACGTGACTTATCTACAGCAAATGATTGTGTAAGTGGGGTTTTTGTTGTCTGTTTTTCTGGAATACTTCCTTCAATATTTACATCAGATATACTTTCGGTTTTGTTCACATTAAGTATTTCATCATTGTCTCTGCCTACTATAGACGCGAATGAGCGTAGCAAAGGTCGTCGAGAGACTTTAGTACTTTCTGTGATTTTAGTGGTTGATTCAGTAATATCTGAGCTTGACATTGTTTGTTCGTCGTCTTTCTCAAAGTGCAAATCTTTTTTTTCAGCAATATTACGCATAAGTGGTTTCTTTTTCTTCTTTGATTTTGATTTGGATTTTTGATTGCTTTGTTTTTCGGAAGGAATTTCTAACTGTGGCTCTAGATGTGTATGATCTGTATCTTTTCTGATTTGTATTAACTTTTCACTAGAACTGCTAGGTTCCTTACTAGCGCTTTGAACTGAAATCAATACTTCACCATGATCCCTTCCTACAACTGAAGCATATGATCGCAACAGTGGTCTACGAACTGTTTCAGTTGGAGTTATTTTTTGATCATCACTCTCTGATTCCACCGCAATAGTTGATTCCTCATTTTTCTTGACTTTAGTGGCCTTCTTTTTGTTCTTTGATTTGGAATTTCGTTGAGAGTCTGCGTCATCTTCAGAAATAGTTTTAGTCTTGAGTGATATCACATTTTCGACTATCTGAGCTATTTCCGACTGCTTTGATTCCGGTATATTTTCACCGGTTTCAAACTTTGCTTCAACAATTTCATGACAAGTATTCATTGAGCTTGGATGTTCTGATGGAATGGACTTATCTTCAATTTCAGAAATTTCTTCGACCAATGCAATCGGCGATTCATCGGCTTGAACTACAGGTTCATTCAATAAAGTTTTTATTTCTTCAAGAATGAAAACTTCTGTGGCCTTTGTCTTTTGCATTTTCTTCACTGGTTCTTCTTGTGGAATTTCTACATTGTCAGTGATATCGTTTGTTTCAATAATTTGACGTGACTTATCTACAACAAATGATTGTGTAAGTGGGGTTTTTGTTGTCTGTTTTTCTGGAATACTTCCTTCAATATTTACATCAGATATACTTTCGGTTTTGTTCACATTAAGTATTTCATCATTGTCTCTGCCTACTATAGACGCGAATGAGCGTAGCAAAGGTCGTCGGGAGACTTTAGTACTTTCTGTGATTTTAGTGGTTGATTCAGTAATATCTGAGCTTGACATTGTTTGTTCGTCGTCTTTCTCAAAGTGCAAATCTATTTTTTCAGCAATATTACGTATAAGTGGTTTCTTTTTCTTCTTTGATTTTGATTTGGATTTTTGATTGCTTTGTTTTTCGGAAGGAATTTCTAACTGTGGCTCTAGATGTGTATGATCTGTATCTTTTCTGATTTGTATTAACTTTTCACTAGAACTGCTAGGTTCCTTTCTAGCGCTTTGAACTGAAATCAATACTTCACCATGATCCCTTCCTACAACTGAAGCATATGATCGCAACAGTGGTCTACGAACTGTTTCAGTTGGAGTTATTTTTTGTTCATCACTCTCTGATTCCACCGCAATAGTTGATTCCTCATTTTTCTTGACTTTAGTGGCCTTCTTTCTGTTCTTTGATTTGGAATTTCGTTGAGAGTCTGCGTCATCTTCAGAAATAGTTTTAGTCTTGAGTAATATCACATTTTCGACTATCTGAGCTATTTCCGACTGCTTTGATTCCGGTATATTTTCACCGGTTTCAAACTTTGCTTCAACAATTTCATGACAAGTATTGATTGAGCTTGGATGTTCTGATGGAATGGACTTATCTTCAATTTCAGAAATTTCTTCGACCAACGCATCCGGCGATTCATCGGCTTGATCTTCAGGTTCTTTCAATAAAGTGTCCATTTCTTCATGAATGAAAACTTCTGTGGCCTTTGTCACACCACCTTTTGGAAGTTGGTCTTCCTCATCCGAGAATTCCATTGGCTGCATATTATCCATCCACAAATCAGTAGAATCGTCAACAGGTAAACCAGCATATTGAGTTTTCTTCGCCGGTTCTTCTTTTGGAATTTCCGCAATATGATCTTTCTTATGTTGATTAGTATCGACAGTTTCACATGAAATGTCAATTGAAGTTGGATGTTCGGATGGAATGGACTTATCTTCAATTTCAGAAATTTCTTCGACTGACGCATTCGGCCATTCATCGACTTGATCTTCAGGTTCTTTCAATAAAGTGTCCATTTCTTCATGAATGAAAACTTCTGTGGCCTTTGTCACACCACCTTTTGGAAGTTGGTCTTCCTCATCCGAGAATTCCATTGGCTGCATATTATCCATCCACAAATCAGTAGAATCGTCAACAGGTAAACCAGCATATTGAGTTTTCTTCGCCGGTTCTTCTTTTGGAATTTCCGCAATATGATCTTTCTTATGTTGATTAGTATCGACAGTTTCACATGAAATGTCAATTGAAGTTGGATATTCGGATGGAATGGACTTATCTTCAATTTCAGTAATTTCTTCGACCAACGCATCCGGCGATTCATCGGCTTGATCTTCAGGTTCTTTCAATAAAGTGTCCATTTCTTCATGAATGAAAACTTCTGTGGCCTTTGTCACACTACCTTTTGGAAGTTGGTCTTCCTCATCCGAGAATTCCATTGGCTGCATATTATCCATCCACAAATCAGTAGAATTGTCAACAGGTAAACCAGCATATTGAGTTTTCTTCGCCGGTTCTTCTTTTGGAATTTCCGCAATATGATCTTTCTTATGTTGATTAGTATCGACAGTTTCACATGAAATGTCAATTGAAGTTGGATATTCGGATGGAATGGACTTATCTTCAATTTCAGTAATTTCTTCGACCAACGCATCCGGCGATTCATCGGCTTGATCTTCAGGTTCTTTCAATAAAGTGTCCATTTCTTCATGAATGAAAACTTCTGTGGCCTTTGTCTTTTGCATTTTCTTCATCGGTTCTTCTTGTGGAATTTCTACATCGTCAGTGATATCTTTTGTTTCAATAATTTGACGTGACTTATCTACAACAACTGATTGTGTAACTGTGGTTTTTGCTGTCTGTTTTTCTGGAATACTTTCTTCAATATTTACATCAGATATACTTTCGGTTTTGTTCACATTAAGTATTTCATCATTGTCTCTGCCTACTATAGACGCGAATGAGCGTAGCAAAGGTCGTCGGGAGACTTTAGTACTTTCTGTGATTTTAGTGGTTGATTCAGTAATATCTGAGCTTGACATTGTTTGTTCGTCGTCTTTCTCAAAGTGCAAATCTATTTTGTCAGCAATATTACGTATAAGTGGTTTCTTTTTCTTCTTTGATTTTGATTTGGATTTTTGATTGCTTTGTTTTTCGGAAGGAATTTCTAACTGTGGCTCTAGATGTGTATGATCTGTATCTTTTCTGATTTGTATTAACTCTTCACTAGAACTGCTAGGTTCCTTACTAGCGCTTTGAACTGAAATCAATACTTCACCATGATCCCTTCCTACAACTGAAGCATATGATCGCAACAGTGGTCTACGAACTGTTTCAGTTGGAGTTATTTTTTGATCATCACTCTCTGATTCCACCGCAATAGTTGATTCCTCATTTTTCTTGACTTTAGTGGCCTTCTTTCTGTTCTTTGATTTGGAATTTCGTTGAGAGTCTGCGTCATCTTCAGAAATAGTTTTAGTCTTGAGTAATATCACATTTTCGACTATCTGAGCTATTTCCGACTGCTTTGATTCCGGTATATTTTCACCGGTTTCAAACTTTGCTTCAACAATTTCATGACAAGTATTCATTGAGCTTGGATGTTCTGATGGAATGGACTTATCTTCAATTTCAGAAATTTCTTCGACCAACGCATCCGGCGATTCATCGGCTTGATCTTCAGGTTCATTCAATAAAGTTTTTATTTCTTCATGAATGAAAACTTCTGTGGCCTTTGTCACACTACCTTTTGTAAGTTGGTCTTCCTCATCCGAGAATTCCATTGGCTGCATATTATCCATCCACAAATCAGTAGAATTGTCAACAGGCAAACCAGCATAATGAGTTTTCTTCGCCGGTTCTTCTTTTGGAATTTCCGCAATATGATCTTTCTTATGTTGTTTAGTATCGACAGTTTCACATGAAATGTCAATTGAAGTTGGATATTCGGATGGAATGGACTTATCTTCAATTTCAGAAATTTCTTCGACCAACGCATCCGGCGATTCATCGGCTTGATCTTCAAGTTCTTTCAATAAAGTGTCCATTCCTTCATGAATGAAAACTTCTGTGGCCTTTGTCTTTTGCATTTTCTTCACTGGTTCTTCTTGTGGAATTTCTACATTGTCAGTGATATCGTTTGTTTCAATAATTTGACGTGACTTATCTACAACAAATGATTGGGTAAGTGGGGTTTTTGTTGTCTGTTTTTCTGGAATACTTCCTTCAATATTTACATCAGATATACTTTCGGTTTTGTTCACATTAAGTATTTCATCATTGTCTCTGCCTACTATAGACGCGAATGAGCGTAGCAAAGGTCGTCGAGAGACTTTAGTACTTTCTGTGATTTTAGTGGTTGATTCAGTAATATCTGAGCTTGACATTGTTTGTTCGTCGTCTTTCTCAAAGTGCAAATCTATTTTTTCAGCAATATTACGTATAAGTGGTTTCTTTTTCTTCTTTGATTTTGATTTGGATTTTTGATTGCTTTGTTCTTCGGAAGGAATTTCTAACTGTGGCTCTAGATGTGTATGATCTGTATCTTTTCTGATTTGTATTAACTCTTCACTAGAACTGCTAGGTTCCTTACTAGCGCTTTGAACTGAAATCAATACTTCACCATGATCCCTTCCTACAACTGAAGCATATGATCGCAACAGTGGTCTACGAACTGTTTCAGTTGGAGTTATTTTTTGTTCATCACTCTCTGATTCCACCGCAATAGTTGATTCCTCATTTTTCTTGACTTTAGTGGCCTTCTTTCTGTTCTTTGATTTGGAATTTCGTTGAGAATCTGCGTCATCTTCAGGAATAGTTTTAGTCTTGAGTAATATCACATTTTCGACTATTTGAGCTATTTCCGACTGCTTTGATTCCGGTATATTTTCACCGGTTTCAAACTTTGCTTCAACAATTTCATGACAAGTGTTGATTGAGCTTGGATGTTCTGATGGAATGGACTTATCTTCAATTTCAGAAATTTCTTCGACCAACGCATCCGGCGATTCATCGGCTTGATCTTCAGGTTCTTTCAATAAAGTGTCCATTTCTTCATGAATGAAAACTTCTGTGGCCTTTGTCACACCACCTTTTGGAAGTTGGTCTTCCTCATCCGAGAATTCCATTGGCTGCATATTATCCATCCACAAATCAGTAGAATCGTCAACAGGTAAACCAGCATATTGAGTTTTCTTCGCCGGTTCTTCTTTTGGAATTTCCGCAATATGATCTTTCTTATGTTGATTAGTATCGACAGTTTCACATGAAATGTCAATTGAAGTTGGATGTTCGGATGGAATGGACTTATCTTCAATTTCAGAAATTTCTTCGACTGACGCATTCGGCCATTCATCGACTTGATCTTCAGGTTCTTTCAATAAAGTGTCCATTTCTTCATGAATGAAAACTTCTGTGGCCTTTGTCACACCACCTTTTGGAAGTTGGTCTTCCTCATCCGAGAATTCCATTGGCTGCATATTATCCATCCACAAATCAGTAGAATCGTCAACAGGTAAACCAGCATATTGAGTTTTCTTCGCCGGTTCTTCTTTTGGAATTTCCGCAATATGATCTTTCTTATGTTGATTAGTATCGACAGTTTCACATGAAATGTCAATTGAAGTTGGATGTTCGGATGGAATGGACTTATCTTCAATTTCAGAAATTTCTTCGACTGACGCATTCGGCCATTCATCGACTTGATCTTCAGGTTCTTTCAATAAAGTGTCCATTTCTTCATGAATGAAAACTTCTGTGGCCTTTGTCACACCACCTTTTGGAAGTTGGTCTTCCTCATCCGAGAATTCCATTGGCTGCATATTATCCATCCACAAATCAGTAGAATTGTCAACAGGTAAACCAGCATATTGAGTTTTCTTCGCCGGTTCTTCTTTTGGAATTTCCGCAATATGATCTTTCTTATGTTGATTAGTATCGACAGTTTCACATGAAATGTCAATTGAAGTTGGATATTCGGATGGAATGGACTTATCTTCAATTTCAGAAATTTCTTCGACCAACGCATCCGGCGATTCATCGGCTTGATCTTCAGGTTCTTTCAAAAAAGTGTCCATTTCTTCATGAATGAAAACTTCTGTGGCCTTTGTCTTTTGCATTTTCTTCATCGGTTCTTCTTGTGGAATTTCTACATCGTCAGTGATATCTTTTGTTTCAATAATTTGACGTGACTTATCTACAACAACTGATTGTGTAACTGTGGTTTTTGCTGTCTGTTTTTCTGGAATACTTTCTTCAATATTTACATCAGATATACTTTCGGTTTTGTTCACATTAAGTATTTCATCATTGTCTCTGCCTACTATAGACGCGAATGAGCGTAGCAAAGGTCGTCGGGAGACTTTAGTACTTTCTGTGATTTTAGTGGTTGATTCAGTAATATCTGAGCTTGACATTGTTTGTTCGTCGTCTTTCTCAAAGTGCAAATCTATTTTTTCAGCAATATTACGTATAAGTGGTTTCTTTTTCTTCTTTGATTTTGATTTGGATTTTTGATTGCTTTGTTCTTCGGAAGGAATTTCTAACTGTGGCTCTAGATGTGTATGATCTGTATCTTTTCTGATTTGTATTAACTCTTCACTAGAACTGCTAGGTTCCTTACTAGCGCTTTGAACTGAAATCAATACTTCACCATGATCCCTTCCTACAACTGAAGCATATGATCGCAACAGTGGTCTACGAACTGTTTCAGTTGGAGTTATTTTTTGATCATCACTCTCTGATTCCACCGCAATAGTTGATTCCTCATTTTTCTTGACTTTAGTGGCCTTCTTTCTGTTCTTTGATTTGGAATTTCGTTGAGAGTCTGCGTCATCTTCAGAAATAGTTTTAGTCTTGAGTAATATCACATTTTCGACTATCTGAGCTATTTCCGACTGCTTTGATTCCGGTATATTTTCACCGGTTTCAAACTTTGCTTCAACAATTTCATGACAAGTATTCATTGAGCTTGGATGTTCTGATGGAATGGACTTATCTTCAATTTCAGAAATTTCTTCGACCAATGCAATCGGCGATTCATCGGCTTGATCTTCAGGTTCTTTCAATAAAGTGTCCATTTCTTCATGAATGAAAACTTCTGTGGCCTTTGTCTTTTGCATTTTCTT
This sequence comes from Resseliella maxima, assembly GCA_029041755.1. Taxonomy (NCBI): domain Eukaryota; kingdom Metazoa; phylum Arthropoda; class Insecta; order Diptera; family Cecidomyiidae; genus Resseliella; species Resseliella maxima. The sequence goes on from JAQOWM010000799.1 coordinate 178,672, forward strand.
CACTGGTTCTTCTTGTGGAATTTCTACATTGTCAGTGATATCGTTTGTTTCAATAATTTGACGTGACTTATCTACAACAAATGATTGTGTAAGTGGGGTTTTTGTTGTCTGTTTTTCTGGAATACTTCCTTCAATATTTACATCAGATATACTTTCGGTTTTGTTCACATTAAGTATTTCATCATTGTCTCTGCCTACTATAGACGCGAATGAGCGTAGCAAAGGTCGTCGGGAGACTTTAGTACTTTCTGTGATTTTAGTGGTTGATTCAGTAATATCTGAGCTTGACATTGTTTGTTCGTCGTCTTTCTCAAAGTGCAAATCTATTTTTTCAGCAATATTGCGCATAAGTGGTTTCTTTTTCTTCTTTGATTTTGATTTGGATTTTTGATTGCTTTGTTCTTCGGAAGGAATTTCTAACTGTGGCTCTAGATGTGTATGATCTGTATCTTTTCTGATTTGTATTAACTCTTCACTAGAACTGCTAGGTTCCTTACTAGCGCTTTGAACTGAAATCAATACTTCACCATGATCCCTTCCTACAACTGAAGCATATGATCGCAACAGTGGTCTACGAACTGTTTCAGTTGGAGATATTTTTTGATCATCACTCTCTGATTCCACCGCAATAGTTGATTCCTCATTTTTCTTGACTTTAGTGGCCTTCTTTCTGTTCTTTGATTTGGAATTTCGTTGAGAGTCTGCGTCATCTTCAGAAATAGTTTTAGTCTTGAGTGATATCACATTTTCGACTATCTGAGCTATTTCCGACTGCTTTGATTCCGGTATATTTTCACCGGTTTCAAACTTTGCTTCAACAATTTCATGACAAGTATTCATTGAGCTTGGATGTTCGGATGGAATGGACTTATCTTCAATTTCAGAAATTTCTTCGACCAACGCATCCGGCGATTCATCGGCTTGATCTTCAGGTTCTTTCAATAAAGTGTCCATTTCTTCATGAATGAAAACTTCTGTGGCCTTTGTCACATCACCTTTTGGAAGTTGGTCTTCCTCATCCGAGAATTCCATTGGCTGCATATTATCCATCCACAAATCAGTAGAATTGTCAACAGGTAAACCAGCATAATGAGTTTTCTTCGCCGGTTCTTCTTTTGGAATTTCCGCAATATGATCTTTCTTATGTTGATTAGTATCGACAGTTTCACATGAAATGTCAATTGAAGTTGGATATTCGGATGGAATGGACTTATCTTCAATTTCAGAAATTTCTTCGACCAACGCATTCGGCGATTCATCGACTTGATCTTCAGGTTCTTTCAATAAAGTGTCCATTTCTTCATGAATGAAAACTTCTGTGGCCTTTGTCACACCACCTTTTGGAAGTTGGTCTTCCTCATCCGAGAATTCCATTGGCTGCATATTATCCATCCACAAATCAGTAGACTTGTCAACGGGTAAACCAGCATATTGAGTTTTCTTCGCCGGTTCTTCTTTTGGAATTTCCGCAATATGATCTTTCTTATGTTGATTAGTATCGACAGTTTCACATGAAATGTCAATTGAAGTTGGATATTCGGATGGAATGGACTTATCTTCAATTTCAGAAATTTCTTCGACCAACGCATTCGGCGATTCATCGACTTGATCTTCAGGTTCTTTCAATAAAGTATCCATTTCTTCATGAATGAAAACTTCTGTGGCCTTTGTCACACCACCTTTTGGAAGTTGGTCTTCCTCATCCGAGAATTCCATTGGCTGCATATTATCCATCCACAAATCAGTAGACTTGTCAACGGGTAAACCAGCATATTGCGTTTTCTTCGCCGGTTCTTCTTTTGGAATTTCCGCAATTTGATCTGTCTTATGTTGATTAGTATCGACAGTTTCACATGAAATGTCAATTGAAGTTGGATATTCGGATGGAATGGACTTATCTTCAATTTCAGAAATTTCTTCGACTAACGCATTCGGCCATTCATCGACTTGATCTTCAGGTTCTTCCAATAAAGTGTCCATTTCTTCATGAATGAAAACTTCTGTGGCCTTTGTCACACCACCTTTTGGAAGTTGGTCTTCCTCATCCGAGAATTCCATTGGCTGCATATTATCCATCCACAAATCAGTAGAATCGTGAACAGGCAAACCAGCATATTGCGTTTTCTTTGCCGGTTCTTCTTTTGGAATTTCCGCAATATGATCTTTCTTATGTTGTTTAGTATCGACAGTTTCACATGAAATGTCAATTGAAGTTGGATGTTCGGATGGAATGGACTTATCTTCAATTTCAGAAATTTCTTCGACCAACGCATCCGGCGATTCATCGGCTTGATCTTCAGGTTCTTCCAATAAAGTGTCCATTTCTTCATGAATGAAAACTTCTGTGGCCTTTGTCACACCACCTTTTGGAAGTTGGTCTTCCTCATCCGAGAATTCCATTGGCTGCATATTATCCATCCACAAATCAGTAGAATCGTCAACAGGCAAACCAGCATATTGCGTTTTCTTCGCCGGTTCTTCTTTTCGAATTTCCGCAATATGATCTTTCTTATGTTGTTTAGTATCGACAGTTTCACATGAAATGTCAATTGAAGTTGGATGTTCGGATGGAATGGACTTATCTTCAATTTCAGTAATTTCTTCGACCAACGCATTCGGCGATTCATCGACTTGATCTTCAGGTTCTTTCAATAAAGTATCCATTTCTTCATGAATGAAAACTTCTGTGGCCTTTGTCACACCACCTTTTGGAAGTTGGTCTTCCTCATCCGAGAATTCCATTGGCTGCATATTATCCATCCACAAATCAGTAGAATCGTCAACAGGCAAACCAGCATATTGCGTTTTCTTCGCCGGTTCTTCTTTTGGAATTTGCACAATATATTCTTTGATATGTGGACGAGTGTAGATGGTTTCATGAAAAATGTAACTTGGAGTTGCCGGTTGTGATGGAATGGATTTGTGTTCAATTTGAATAATATTTCCATTCGATTCTCTCACCATTTTTTCTTCTTGAACTTTGGGCTTACGGAATGAATTTTCGATAGTTTCTTGAAGTTGATTCACCTGTCTGTTTTCATTTTCTGCATAATAATCTACTTTAATATCAGTATTTAAATTGCTTCTGTTCAATGAATTTTCACTTGTTGTTCTTTTGTCTTGATTTCCTTCAGTTACTAAATACATATGATACAATCTCTCGGCTTCTTTTTGTGCATGAATGTCGTAGCTGTATTTAATGGCCAATTTGAATTGATTTTCACTATTCGTGTGTTTTATACCTTCATTCACATTTTCTTTTATACTTTGTATGCTTTTTAATGATTTAGTTTCAATGTCCATGCTTATTTTCTTTGTTTTTAATAGTGCGAAATTTCGTTCTGCATTTTTAACCGTGGCATATTCAACTCCCAATTTTTTGTATTCGATATACAGGACCTTTTCGTTTTTTGATATTTTTTCTTCATATGGTTCTTTTTGAGGCCATGTGTCATAAGTTTTATTGTTGTCTTTTATGAATTCACAGGCAAGTGTTTCTTTTTGATTGATACATTTTGTTTCAATTAAGTGCGTTTGTGTTTGAGATGTTAGTTCTTCATTTGAATCACATACAGTATTATTTTCATTAACAAATTCGATTTTATCTTGTGTCTTAATTGAGTGCTTATATAAATTATAAAGTTTTTCAGCTTGATTAAGTTTATGCTTGTCATAGATTTGCTTATCTAATGGTAGTGTATCTACAGTCTGTTGGTTAGTTTGCAGATTAGTTATTTGTTTAGTGTCAATCATTCGTGCATTCAATTGTTCACAGTTAGCGAATAAACTTTGTGTTTGGTTTCCAAAATATTTTCGCTCAGTATCGCTTAATATTGCATTGTCACTATACGTAATTTTTGTAGCGGGTGTTTTTTCATTTTGGAAATTTGATTTAAATTGTTCTGTACTTTTTAAATCAGACGGCTCTTCAATAATCCAATCGACTTCAGATACATTTTCTAACTGAAAACTGTTATCATTCCTTTGGACTTTATCTGATGTAAGTTGTATTTCAATGTCCAATTGATTTTCCCCTTGATTTACCTGAACCACATGATAATCAACAAATTCTTTTTCGTTTGGATAATTTTTGTTATCTGTCGATGGTACTGGCCGCATGTCTTCATTCTGAATATTGAAAGTGTCATTCATTTTTTGATCTGTATATTGATTTTGGTTTTCATCTGATGGCATTTGTGGTTCTTGAACATCAGTTTCGTTATCTTTTTCATGTAATTTAACATTAGAAGGATATGTTTGTTCTGTTTTTTCGACAGTGGCTTGTATACTTCGAGTACATATTTTGTGTTCATGCTTTCGTATAATTTGCGCAAATGCTGGCGGTAAATCTAATTTAATTTGTACAAGTGGTTGGTTAAGTTTTTCTTCATGTTCTATTAATACAATTTTTCGCGTATGAGTATTCAAAATTGCGTTTGAATATTCGATTGTGTTATCTATTGACATATTTCCAGTTGAATCATCTAAATGTGTTTGTTCAAAGTTTTCTATCACACTTGATATGGCTTTTGTTATATTACAAATATCATTTCTGGAAACATGATCAATTTTAATTTCAACATATTTTGGTGTTTTTTCATTTTCATTTTCGCTGGCTGAAAGCTGATTTTCATAACTTGGTTGTAAAGCAAATGTAACGGTTTTCTTTTTAGATTTTTTCTTCTTTTTCGACTTTGACATTTGAGATATTTCTTTCGGCTTCTTATACTGCTCAAATGCAATATTCGTGCTAAGCTTTTCACAAATTTGGTTTAAATTTGATTTACTCTCAATGGCTGTTCTTTCAGTGGATAATTTCATTTCAATATTTTCCTGAATATCATCAGTTTCAAATTGAACTTCATCTACAATTTTTGATTGAATTGAGTCTTTTTTCATCTTTTCAAATGAAGTTTTAATATTATTCAATTGCTCTTTCTTCAAATTCTTCGGTTTTGATAATAATTTTTTATTATTGCCTTTTATTTCACTTTCACTTGAATCAAATTTTATATTTTTATATAATTTAGTTTTTGCCTGTAATGTGCTTTTAGGTTTAATTTCGACATATTTTGGCAATTCGTTCTTTTTCAATTCAAGGTGTTTCTTATTACGAGTCTCTCGTTCTAATCCAGAATACGTATGAGCTGTTGATTTCATTGAGTGATTTATTCGTTTCATATTGTCTGAATATTCATGAGTTTGCTGCACAATATTTGAACATTTTTGAATCGAATTTGTTGTGTAAAATCCTTTTGTAAGTATTTGTGCCCATGAAAATGTTTCACTATGATTTGGAACACTAGATATATACTGTTGATTTGCGCTAGATTTCGTTATAACTTCAGTGTCAGGAAGATATTTGGTTTCTTCTACCGGTTCTAGTGCATGCTGATGATCGATTACAGATACATTAATATTTTCAGCATTTTCAGCATTATCAATAAAATCTTTTTTTTCATTTTCACCGAATGTACCAGATGTTGCAAATTCTTCTATCATATCAACACTACCAAACTGTATCTCGAAATGGTCATCCTCATGGTAGGTATGAGGTAATACTCTTTCACGTTCTTGATAATAAAGTGGAGACTTTGGTCTTATTTGTTCATCAGTAATGGTCATGATATTTTTTGATGGCGCTAAAAATGTATCATAGTCTGTACATATGCGTTGATTAATTCCCGATTCGTTAAAGCTATGTTCAGATCGCGAACATTGATTCGGAAGAATAGATGAATTATTCTTATGAATTCCAATATAGTCTGGAGACTGAACATAACTGAGATTAATTTGCATCTGAGATGTATCAATTTGTGGATTTATTTCATAATTAAATAAATCTTTTTCACAACCAAACACATTTTCATATGATAATACATCACTTAACACTTGATGGTTTGGATGGTATATAGTCGCATTTTTATCATAAACAAAATCACTAGCACATTTGTTAATAGATTGTTCTTTGAATATTCGAAGATCTGTGTCGGGAAATTCCTTGTTCTGTAATGATTTATCGTCAAATGTACTTAACGTCGCAAAGCCAGTTTGTGGTTTCTCCATTTGCACAGTTGCCGCATGCTGTGCATGTTGCACTTCAAGACCACGTAGAACTTCTGAATAAGTAGTTGATCCGGGAACCCATATAGGACTTTTAGATCTAATATTTTGAATTACTGGCACTGCAATACGTGTAAGTGGTTTAGGTTTTTCAATTTTTGGAACTAAAAATGAACTCCTTTGTTTTTTTATTGAGATTTCGCGCTGATAAACTGTTTTAGAACGCGATGGACGTTCGGTTCTCTTACTTGTTTTCATATGTTTTATTTGTTGTAAATTTTTACATGATGCAAAATGTAATTTATTAGTCTCGATAAAACTTGAAGGTTCTGAAACTATTATTTTGTTCAATGAATCTTGAACAAACGATTTTTGATCCATTTGGCTTTGAGTACTTTGGACATTTTGTTTTGACCATTGACTTTTACCTTCATGTTGAGAAAATGTCTTTGATTCTTCACATATTTGTTCAGCAGTTGGCCGAATATTTGTAAGAGTTGAAAGATTTACTGATGGTTTATTTTCGACAATTTTTCCATACATTTTACTCATAAAACTAGAAACAGGACTAGAACGACCCGACAATACTTCAGCATATGTTTGGTTCAATGTAAAATTCGGCAGCGTCAAAACCATTCTCGATTGTGCAGATATCCCCACATCATATGGATCGATTTGAAATACCAGTGACGAAACAGCTGCGAGTGCATTCACGTTTCGGTCGATGGATGTTCGAAGAGCCTAATTGTTTACCATATATAGGGGAATACGGTCAATGTGTATTCATTGCAATTGTATGTACAAAATTTTAAGTTAAATTATTAGAAGAGTTCTAATTATCCCTGATGTTACGAATGCGATGTATCTTAATTACGACGTTTTATTCATCCTACGAAATTTTTCAATTCACAAAAGCCTAACAATGCATTTTCAAAGCTCAATAGCTGTAACTGAGGACAATTTTTGGTGACTGCGAAAACCCCGAAATACCAAAGACACCATTTTTCTTTATTTAGAATTGTGTTCTACGTTTATTTAATAAGGCATAAGTGATATAAATAATATAATATAATAACACATAGTAATTTAAGGAGAAGATAATATAAATATTTGATATTGAATTAAATAAGTTTGGCAATTTCAATTTTAAGCATTTTGCAAAGATTCGACATCAGGTGTGCCTCTTTGTACTATTAATGCAATACGTTCGGTTCGAGCTATTGATTTCGCCTTTAGTTGTTTGATACGCTCCTGATACATCTATTTAATGTAACATATGCGCAATAAATAAAATACGTAGAACACATTGAAAAATCGAAATTGAAACAATATATATTTATTATGACGTTCAAAAACACCCATCATAAATTGAATACCCAAACACCATACAAAAGTAGATTCAGCCAAGCGATAGTTAGTTAGATTAGTGCACGTGAAAAAGATGCAACCAAATCAAATATACAAAAAAAACATTACATTACAATTGACATAATATGGATATGTATACGTGTTGTGCGAGTTCATTTTCACCAATAAACGATGCGTCAGGTATATAGATATAGATTTATATTTTACATGTGTGTGTGTGTGTGTGTGTATTTGTATGGGTGAATATGAAAAGAAAAAACAATGAAAGAAGGAATTGATCATGAGAAATAATAAAACTAATATGTAAATATGAAAGAGAATAGTATAAACTTTTCTTTTTTTAAATTTGGATTTCAAATTCAGAGAGAAATCATGTTGTTTATTTTTTTGGAAATTTTGAAAAACAATCTACCCAAAATACGCAGCCACCAATTTTATATTAGATTTCAGCATTTAAATATTTATCCAAAAATTTATAAATACCCATAAAATTAACTATGAACTGATTTTATTGAGTGGCCAATGAATATCCAATGTCTACCAAAATGTTCGCAACTTTTCTATCATATCTATCAATTTAGTTGAGTAATCTAACAACTGACATTTTCTAATAAATAGAAATGAAATTACACTAATGCAAATTATCAATTACAACAAACCTGTTGGTCAACGGCTGCTTTTTCTCGATTATTTGGCAAATATGTGGGTGCCATAACACTTCGAAGCTGTTGTTCTTCTTGGAGAATTTGTTTACGTAATTGTTGGATTTCATTTTGATATTCTTCTATTTGCAATATTGATGCCTCTAAATGTTGTGCCTTGTTTCTGATCATCGCTTCAAGTCTTTCTAAATCAGCAATAATATCATAAGCCGTATTTGTTATTTTAGAATCACCACCAATTCCAGAACGGAAATGTACCTATTTGTCAAAAAAGTTTTTTTTTCATAAATAATTTAGTCTTTTTTTCCTGAATACATATTAATTCGTCCGGAAAAATTACTTGTAGTTTTTCTATGGAAAGAGTAATCTTGGTTTTTTGTCCATTTATTTCAGCTAGATATTTCTCACATAATCCATGTTGATCACGTAATGGCTTCTTTTTAAAATGAGTTGCTTCAATGGAGGCCGTTATTTTATCAATCCATACTCGTATATCTTTGAGTTTTCTTTCACACTGTTCCCATTCTTCGTAAGCTTCTTGCAACAGTGTATTCTAACGGAAATAAGAAATGATTTTTATTATATTCGAATAATTCTATTGAATTTCATGGTAAATACACATACGCGTTTTAATAAAATTGCTTCAATGTCAGCTTTCATCCCCTCTACTTCAACTAATTTGTTATTTACATCACCACTTGATGTTACTTGGTTGATAATCTCTAATTCCTTGCCCATTTCACTGAGAATTTTTCCAATTGGTTTGATACTTTGTACAGCATTCTAAAAAAATGTCAATAAAATTGTTCTAGAAAAAATTGTATTTTTACGAATAATCATAAATAACTTTATTTACCAAGTATTCATTCATTTTTTGTCTAGCTTCGGATAATGTTACGACATTTAATGATATATTTATGAATTCCCTTTTTTCGGTAGCCCATTTTAGAACATTTTCATACAATCTCATGAATCTTGTATATGCGTCCAGTGAGTCATGTAAAAGATGTTTCTTTCCCTCTAAATCTGTACAGATTTGTTCGAGTTGCTTTTCTAATTGGTCAACTGTGCTCTGTATAAGTCTTTTATCATCATTATTTCGACTGTTATCGACAATAATGACAGCACATTGTTTGACAGTTTCCAATTTCTCGTAAACAGTTGATAATTCTTTTTGAATATCATGTAGGATATCCATCAATCGCAATGGTTCCATGGTGCGATCTTGAATGCGTAGCTCTGTTTGTTGTAGCCACACTTGAATAAAATCAATACCATTAAGATATTCGCTTCGTACCGTTTTTGCTCTTTTAAATTCTCTTTCTTTATTAGCCATGGCTTCTTTTAAATTTTCAGTGAATAGTTCTAAGGATTTGACCTCTTCACTTAAATCTGACGGAATAAATCCCTGTTTACTGTAACAATCTTGTATTCGCTGTGTAAGAGCTAGACTTTCGTCACTGATTGTATTAACGTTAATCTCAAATTCATCAAGTTCAGTTTGGATTTTCTCTTGATTATCACTATAAACATACAGATCAGTAATCTGTTCGATCAGTAAATTAATTCGACCATGCAAATTTGATATGGATTCCGATAATTGCTCAAAACGTTTCAATTCCTTATCTATTTGATTGTTGTTTTCTGATATTGCTATTTTCAAACTGAAAATGAATAAAAAAATAATTTTTGTTCATTATAAATTTACTTAATTGTAAATTTTACTTAATTTCTCTTATTACCAATTGAATTTCCAATTTATTTATATTATGATTTGAAATCTTATACATTTTTTTAAATAAAATTCGGAATACTTTCGACTGCTAAGTTTGTAAACCACAACTAAAAATAATAATCGAGATGAAGCATTTCATGGCGATTTGTTCTAAAAATAAAAATCTTCGTCGGGTGTTGAGAAAAATTCGGTAAATTGTGGAGATCATTGTATGAGAAGAAGAACAAATAGAATCGTTTTTCTTGCTTAAAATAAACACGTGGCTTTGGCAAATAAATAATATTTTTTTAACACATCTTTGAATTTTGATTTAGCCTTGTTAAACGATTTTCATAAAAGTAGCATTTAAATTTGTAAATGGCCTTGAAAAATTCAAAGACAACTGCTCAAAGAGTTAAAATTCGAAACATATACATATACATATAAATATTAATAAATAAAAATTTGTTTATAATAACAGAGTTATTCAAAAAAAAAAAAAAAAATAATAATAATAATAATAACAACTATGATTTGGAATTTAATTCATACACTGTAATTATCTTTTATTCACTAGCCAACCTTGATTATGTTTCCAAATTAAAAATTTGAAGCAAACTATTTAAATAAAACAAAATAACATTTAAAAAATAACATTGAGAATAAGATAGTATGATGTTGAGTTTTCCGTCGATAAACACTTAATCAAAGAAAAGGAAGATTAAAATTAATAAATTTGTAGTCATTTGGACTACGTGTCGTGTATCGATTCGTTTTCAAAATGAATGTGGCAAATATTCCGATTTAACCAAACGACTAAATCTAAATTCATTTGATATGTATCGCCGCTTACTTCATCTTTCTATTTCCATTCTAGCCATGTGTTGCATAGTTAACTTTGAATCAGGAAGTTTGAAATATTTTATGTTATATTATATATATCTATGTTTCTATACATCCATACATTCTTCTACTACCAGTTGGAGTATAACTATATCCCCGGTTCCTTATTCCAATGTATTTGACAAATTATAGAAATGATAATAGTAAAATCACTTTTCTTGTTTGTTAAATCAATTCAAGTAAATTATTGTTCATTTTACTATTTAATTTCACTTTCATTGATCGTCGCATAACATTTACACACAAGAACCAAATATGACGTCATTTGCGTGCTATATTTATAACATATAATTTTATTTTCTATTCAGCTGAGAAATGAGCATCGGCTAAACAAGATTATAATAATTGCTCTCCTTTATTTCACGATTTATGTAGTTATGAACCAAAGAAAAATATTATTGACATAGGTTATTCTCGAGAAATAACAAATCAATATTTTGATTTTTCTCTTTTTATTATTGAACTCTTAAATGATTTTGAATTTCAATTTGCATGAAAATTTGTAAATTTTACTCACGTTGTATACTGTTTATTCAATTCATTGAGTTTATTTTCTAAAGCTTGAGAAGTAGATTTTTGAAGTGTCCCATGGATGTACGATAGAACATACTTTGATGCCGATATGATTTCTTGGTATGGTGTTTCAAGCGATAAAATTTCTGATAGTAGTTCCTGGAATAAACAAAAATTAAACAGAACATAATATTCAATATATCCAAACTAATTCTTTTATCTTATTCTATAGAATATTTTTTGCTGAAGACATAATTCAATTAGACAGTAGAAAATAATTGTTCATTCTTTTCATAATAATTGATGGAGAAAAAAATGAAAACTTGATTAAATTTTTATATTCCAGCGGGAATGCCATTAGTTCATCTATTTTTGAATGTGTGTAGGTTTCTTTTTGTATCATAGTGTGGTTTCAAGTTTATTACGTAGTCGAGGTCATGCACATGTATATTTGGCGCTGAATATAAAAAACACATGTAGAAATGTGCATATGTGCAAATATAACAATGTGATAAGCTCGGCCTTTTAGTGTTAGTTTGGGATACAGTTGCTAAAAGCAAAAATAAGACATATATGTCGCACATGTGAAACAAAAGTGCGTTAGTATTGTTGTCATTTCATTTTTATTTATTCATTCATTTTATTCCGTCGTTTGCCAATCTTGGCAATATTGATGAAAACAACATTTCGACGGATATATCTTGTGTGTATAATTAAATTGTGTGAAGTTAAATTTTGTTTGATGATGTAATGCTCTCTGCAAGTTAAACAAATTTTATTGTATTTTTTTGATCAACAATTGTTTTTATATATCAGTATTTCAACTGAAACATTAACTATATCTTGAACAATAACCTTCATTTTAATATAAAAAGTGTGTTTCTAATGCATACCTGATAAATATTTTTCGTATCGAATAAATGCTGTTTTGATTTTACAACAAAATCTGTGTTGCTAATTTTTTCCTTTAAGCGGTTTAGTTGGTTTTCAAATATAGCAATACGTTTTTCAAAATCTTCCCAATGAATGCACAAAGCATTCGACGTTTCAATACTGCTCTCGAATTTCTTTAATTTTTTATTCCAATCGTTATTCAATTTGGATATTTCGTCATCAATTTCAGTGTGATTCACAGTATCTGCTAATTTCATTAACTCTTGGGCACGCTGATTCAATGATTCCAATTTGTCGTTTTTGGACTAGTTAAAATAAAAAAATATACAACTATTACTATTTCCATATGTTTTGATTTGAAATATTTTTAAAAAAATATCAATATTCACATTCACATTAAAACTTTATCGATATTGTCCTGATAAAAATATAGTGACTATGCTTAAGTAAAAGTAAAACCAATAAAGTTTGATTTGCGACTGTTTTCGCTTGAATTTAGCTGCCGGCTACTTCAATACTTTAAACTAAAAAGATACAAATACGACGACTAGAAAAATACCGATAATTGTATATAAGAACCGATGTCGTCACTTTACATATGACTACATATAAATTAACATCGCAATATGTCTCTGAACTATACACAATACTATATACGTAAGATGTTGTATTACGCAACTAATTAAGTTTTAAGTATTTATATTTTTTACAACATAATAACTATTAGTATGAAAATACAAAACTAAATATATTTAATTATTTATTAATTATTTAGTGAAATATGACATCATTTCTACACAAGAACATCATTACAACAAAAGTCGCAATTAATATTCAAGATGACAAATATCTTTAAATGATATTAATAGAATAATTTCTTTAAAATTGGAAAAGAATTTTTTCGATATGCAAAATACTTACGTTCAGATCATGAAGAGTATTTGTCTGATTTCTCAACGAATTTTGAATACTCAATAAACTATCAGCTGGAACTTGTTCAATTTGCACATCGTTCAAGATTTTTTGAAGTGAATTATACATGTGACGATATGATTCCCAATCACTCTGATATTTTTCAAATTGATATCGTAGTTGCTTAGCTGTATTCAACGATTTTTCAAGTAATTTCTTATTTTGTTTAACCTCTTCTGACAACTCATTCTGTTCAATAGCTTGAAGAGTTGGCCATATCTGATCAACCGTTGATTGAATCGATTGTGTGATAAGTTCTTTTACTGGGCGATCATTTTCGAAGAATGCATTAAATTTATCGAGATTCGAAACCATATTCTTAAAATCAATTCCATGTTGGCAATATTCAAAACAATTTTCAGCTTGATGAATCCAATTTTTGAAATCATTCACATATGAAATGTAATTTATGCGATTCAGCTTGCTATCTGTTAAATACTTTCTTCGATCTGACAATTCATTTGGTAAATTCACAATTAATGATCTTCCCTCAGAAAGCATGTTTACTACAGACATTGGGATGTCATTATCAATGTCAATTTGATCAGTAATCTTTTCGAGCTGATCTAAATAACCTTGAACTTCTTTCGCAAATATGTCATGTTTTATAGTTTCATGTTCCACTGAATCCGGATCTCTTTCTAAAAGTGGACGAGATTTACATGCAGCTTCATTCTCATGTAACCAAAGAAGCAAAGTAGATAATTCGGAGGAAATTTTATTATGCTCAGCAATTGTATTTTCATACTTTTGACGTTGATTCTTTACTTTTTGGTATAGATTTTGAAGTTCTTGCTTTATTCTTTGATGATTTTCCGTAATTTTATTACCATCGGCAATAGTCCCTTCGGCTGCAATTTTTTGCCCTTTATCTTGAACAGACGCACAAATACCTTCACATTCTTGAATCTTTCCAATCATTTCATCGTATTCATTTAGTTTTTCTTCAATGGGTTTGCTTGATTTATCTATATCTGCTATATGAATGCTATATGTCGCAATCATTTCTTCAATTTGATCGATAAGTGCAAAATATTTTTCGCGAGAAGCTGAAGCTTGTCTCAGATTTGTAATGTGCTTTTCAACAGCAGATAATGTCTCATCATGTTTCAACAATGTGCTTGAGAGTTCTGGTAAATCTTCTATTTGGATTGCATTTAATTCAATTTTGTTGTCATTTAGATCACGTATAATACATTCTGAATCATTTATTAATGATTTCACATCTTCTACATCAACTCCAATGGGTTTCTTTAAATCCTCTATTTTTTGTTGAATTTTTTTCAAAACATCGATACAACGAGCCAATTTATCTGCCGAATTATTATATTTTTTAATATGATCTTCAATGATTTTGATTCGATGTTCTATTTTAAGTTTGTTAAATTTATCTTTTAATGTTTTTAACTGTTCATTTAATTTCATTTTATCAACATTATTCAATGTTGGCAAAAGAATTTTTCTCTGTTCATTTAATCCATTCAAAATTGGCCTCATGACTTCTGTTTGTTTTTTCAAGTTTTCGAATTCTAACAATTTCTCTTCAAGTATAGGTAAACTTTTCATTTGTATATTATCTTGCATACATAGTTCAGTTTCACATAGCCAATCATCTAGTTTAGAAATATCATTTTCAAGTGTTCTTCGTTGTTCAAATGCTTCAATAAAATGTTTTGTTATTGTACCACATTCATTTACTAGTCCGTCAAATTCGTCTGATAAATTTTTCAATAATGTTTCGATTGGCTCTTTATTTGAACTATTCTTCAAAATGTTTTGTCCTTGCTTTTTGATTTCATTTAATGAATCGGTGCCGTATTTTACTGTTTCAGCATCGTTGCATTTGGCTGTTTGAATCTCAATTTCAACAGATTTTGATTGAAGTGGAATAGTTATTGGCTGTTTTCTTATTTCACCAATTTTCGTTCGCAGCCATGTTCTGAATTTGTCCACATCAGCTTCAAATGCTTTAAGACGTTGAAGAGCATTGTTTGTTAAATCTATTTCAGATGCAAGAGCATCAATTAGTTTTTTCTTTTTATCTCTTAAATCACGTAAATTGTTATCTAATTGAGACTTTTCCATTGGTTCCAAGTCATTTTGCATGTTTGCTACACGTCTTTCTAGTGTATCAGCAAGTACTTTTTTTACATCAGCGTCCTTAGATATAGTTTTTAATTTTTGCATGTGACCATTTAATAAATTACAATCAGTGTTGATGGTTTCAGATTCTTGTAGAATGGCACTTTGATTAGCTAACCAATCATCGAGCTGAACAATTTCAGCTTGGATTGACTGGATACCTTTATTAGTTGCAGCAATCATTTGTGCTTTTCGTGCAATTCTTTTGATCATATCATTGTATTTGCGATCAGTGGATTTCAGCTTTTCTTCTACTTGTTGTGCATCCAAGTTATTTATAATTTCAATAACTTTTTGTGCATCTTGCTTAAGATTATCCAATTTTTGCAGTGCTTGAACTTCACATTCATTTTGTATTGCTGCAATTGCGTCTAATTTTTGAGCACAATTCAAACCACTACCAATGTCAATATCATCAATTTTATTACCCATATTTTCAAAACATGAGTTTAATTCAGCTACTCTTTGGTGATAATTTTCAATAATATTTTGTCCAGAAGCTTTTACAGCAAGTGCATCCATTAAATCATTTTCTAATTTATCGAGCTGTTGTTCGATTTCCGACGTATCATCATCTGCAACTAATACGCATAAAATTCAAAATAAAATAAAATGAATTATTAAAGAGGTTTATTTAATAAATATAAAGTGAACTATATTCTTGGCAAGAATTTCTTGCTGTTTGATATGATTGATTTCCAGTAACAAATATTTGGGTGAAAAACCCTAGGAGATAGGGCCAGACACGTGGAATAGGATTGTGATATGAAATAATTTTTATTGATTTTATTCCTTCTATTATAGTTATTGATTTTATTCCTTCTATTATAGTTATTGATTTTATTCCTTCTTTTTTTTCGGATATTCTTCGATTCTGTCAAAGGGCACGAATAGCGTATAGTGATCAATATAAAAATGTCTGCGAAAAAAAATCTAGCCCTCTAGCGGTAATAAGCAAACTAACGTTAACAAGTGCGGATGAATTTCTTTGTTTCGAAATTAAACTTGAAATATTCATCAATAAATGTCATTCAACACAATATTCTTAAATGGTGTTACCATTTTTTTTGAAATTGTGGATATATTTTTCGAATTATTTAGCAATAAAATTATTTTATTTAGAATAAAAACCAATTAACGCCCAAATTTATGCATCCTTAAGAGGCTAAAATTTGCGGAAAAAAATGTGTTCTATTCGCACCCTTTGGATTCTGTGAAGTATGAGTTTGTTGGTTTTAATAATTTGCTATTTTTTATTTATTTATTTATTTGCGGCACCAAACAGCGTTTTTGCGCCAAAAGTGGTTTACTTAAAAAAAAAAACAGAATTTAACAATATAATAAATATAAATTAAATGATTCAATAATCCTAACGATCTCAGAACAAATCCCTGCGATTATCAAATGCAATACTGAATCGTACAGAATTATACAGAACAGTGATCAATCTATCTGTCTCTTGAACAAATCATTCAATCTTCTTTTAATTACATTCGAGCTAACATTAAAGTCTATTACAAATTGTTCCAAAAGAGGAGTTTTTACATTATAATAATTGGTGAAAGTTTTTTTATCAACAGGCTCGAAAAACATTGGAACAATGAGAAGACAGAAAAACATTAATATTTGTAAAATCGTGTTGGAGAAAGATTTTTAGCATCAGCGCTTATATTTCAGTTTATTACACGATTCTCATCACGAATCGAATGTAATGACGGATAGTAACCTAGAAGAAATAGGAGAAATAATATTTTTAGTTGAAAATAGTGAAGAAATGGTTAGAATCTCGCCTCAGACTAGCAGCATACTGATGTTCTTATGCCCCACTTTATTCTTTAAACATTACTGCTTCTAAATCAAATGTGCATCGATACAGAAGCAGATGTTCTGACTTAGAACCACTTTTAAAGAAAACAACATGAAAAGAACATAGCTTCTACTGGAGGATATTTGAATATAGATTCATTCATTTTGTAATACAAATGAAATAATGTTTTTTTGCAAAAACAATATGAATGTTGCTATTTTTGCTGAAAACTGTTCATAAGTTTTATAGTATGTTTATCATTTATAAATTGAGAGGCTCAGAGGAAAAATGTTACGTAGAAAAGTTCCGTTGAAAAATGTTCTCTCTCCCATATAAAATGTACAGTCTGACACACTTAACTAACAAGAAAACATCACAAACAGTCACGTGCCGTTCATGATTGCAATGGTGTCGTTAATAAGGTCTCAATGAAAGCTGCTCACAGCATTAATCTTAGCGGCCCATATATATGGCAGTTTTTTTTAAATCGCATGCAAAATTTTTTTGAAAATAATGAATTTTTTAGCCAAAAAACTCATCTTTGAGACAAAAAACAGTGGATTTAGGTGATGATGTATCAGCATAAAATGTACAGATTACCATTAAAAATATTTTATCTCCATTGCCCTTCTTCCTACTTCCTCGAACTCGGATCAAAATCAATTTTCTCTAAGGATTCCGAAAAAATTTGAAAGAACTTGTAAATACGGTAAAACTCATACAAACAAACATGATAATTGTTTATTATACAGGGTGTTTGGTAATTGCGTACAGATATTTTTACCATGTATTGTTTGGACCTAGAGGAGCAAAAAAGTATATGGACACTTTTCTGGATTCGGCCATTTTAGGGGAGTTATGGGGATATGTACCCTTCGGGTCAAAATTTTCTGTGTTGGTCAATGTATCGTCGCATTGAAGCTTGTCGCACCGTTAACGGTGGCCATTTTGAACAACTTCTCTAAATCAACGATTTAACTTTAGTCAAATAAAAATAAATTAAACCGCCTCCACTGAACTGTCATCAATAATTTGTTGTATTGAATAGTCAATAGCTTTCCAATAAGCCATAAATCATGAATTTCGGTTGAAAAATATGATGCTGTTGACCGTTAGAATGATAACGCTATTTTAGATGAAAATGAACAGAAAAAATGGGTCGGTTCACTTCAACTCTGTCACGATTGTGACCAACTTAGAAAATTTTAGGTACTGAAAATTTGCAAATCGGCCTAAAAAAGGATGCTCTTTCGATTAATGAAGAGAAAAAGATAGGTTAACTAGGCGTTTTTTTGAGATAATTAACGATTTTCATCGATTTTTCCTGATATTTCGATCGTTTGAGACATACTAACACAGCCGTAAAAAACTGAAAAGATTTTTTCGATTTTTTTGTGGATTGTGGAAGGGGTCCTCAATACCTTTCCAACAAGCCATCAACCATAATTTTCTGTTGCTAGATACGAACAGGGCGTCCTTTTTTCTAACATCGAGTCCAACACAGAAAATTTTGACCCGAAGGGTACATATCCCCATAACTCCCCTAAAATGGCCGAATCCAGAAAAGTGCCCATATACTTTTTTGCTCCTCTAGGTCCAAGCAATACATGGTAAAAATATCTGTACGCAATTACCAAACACCCTATATATTATTGATAATTGATTGTGAAAGATTAACAACACAAAAATCATGTCGTCCGACCAATATAGTAAGCGTTTTGAAGCAGTTTTCTTAACATCACATCCAAAACGACCAAAAATAAGCGTGGAAAAGGCTGCAAAGTAAATGGTGATTCATTTAGATGTACTTTTTTCAAAATTAAAAAAAAAATCAAAAATTATAACTTAATCGTGGAGTCTTTATTATCATTCGAAAGAACATTCTTTGCCATTTATTTTTTGAATATTATGCCTTTCAAATGTTGGCCGCAACTACGCTTGAGATGGTCCGACCTGAAGGTCTAATTTTCAATCACGCGTTCGAGCATGGGTATCTGACGAATGACACGAGTAATGTTGGCTTCCAATGCCTCAATCGTAGCTGGCTTATCCGTGTAGTCCTTCGACTTCACGTAGCCCCGAAGAAAAAAGTCTAAAGGTGTGATATCACACGATCTAGGTTGCCAGTTTACTGCTCCACGACGTGAAATTAATTGTTTACCGAAGTGTTCTCTCAATAGAGCCATTGATTCACGTGTTGTGTGTGGTGTAGCGCCATCTTGTTGAAACCAAAAGTCGTCGAGATCTCGAGCTTCAATTTGGGGTAGCAAATAGTCCGTTATCATGGCGCAATAACGTGGCCCATTCACAGTTACGCTGCGACCATTTTCATTTTTGAAGAATAATGGACCGATGATTCCACCAGCCCAAAAACCACACCAAACCGTTGTTTTTTTTGGATGTAATGGCAGCTCTTGAATTTCTTCGGGTTGTTCTTCAGCCCATATACGGTAATTTTGCTTATTGACATAGCCATTAAGCCAAAAATGGGCTTCATCTCTGAACAAAATTTTCGTCGAAAACAGTGGATCCTCTTCGAATTTTTCAAGAGTCCAAATAAT
Organism: Resseliella maxima; assembly: GCA_029041755.1. Lineage (NCBI taxonomy): Eukaryota > Metazoa > Arthropoda > Insecta > Diptera > Cecidomyiidae > Resseliella > Resseliella maxima. The sequence goes on from JAQOWM010000799.1 coordinate 198,271, forward strand.
GAAATGGTGACGCATAGGAAGGTCGACTGGCTTCAATTCTTGTGTGAGTTGGATTTTGTATGCTTTTAAGCCAAGATCCTTTCGTAAAATGCGCCAAGTTGTTGCATACGGCAAGCCAAGCTATTGAGAACGGCGCCGAATCGATTCATCACGGTCTTCGCGTACACTCTCAGCTACCGCCGCTATGTTCTCTTCAAATGATCATCCAATAATGAATATTGGGTTTCAATTTTTTCAATTGTATGCCGAATAGCGTGTTCGGTAGGTCGATTATGTCGACCATAACTTGGTCTAAGCGCACGAAACACATTTCTCACAGAACGTTGATTTTCGTAATACAGCTGAATAATTTGTAGACGCTGTGCCTGTGTAAGTCTTACCATGGTCAAAATGGCAAACAATACTGAGTAAAATGACATTGACAGCTTGACAGATGTCACGCGTGATTTGTCAAAAAATCCCTATTGAAAAAAGTACCTCTAAATGAATCACCCTTTATATGAAAATGTCGAAAGAGTTCGTGGAGCGATGGACCGACCAGTGGAGAAATAAAAAGAATGTGGATGATATTTTCCGAACCCGTCCAGAAATCGCAACCACTTCACGTCAAGATTCACAGATTGTATCGCTTTTCGAAAAAAATCCAGGTATGTCTCTTCGTAAAAGTACCGATGTCCTACACAAGAAGAAAATCGACGTTTCGAGAGAAACCGTGCTCTGAAGATTGCATGAGAAAGACCTAAAATACCGTTGCTACGCAACAAAAGCCACTTTTGTAAGATCATCATATTGAAAAACGAATGCAATGGGCAAATGAAAATTTAAACACCGATTAAACAGACGTGTCATTATTTCTTGCATCGAATAGACTGACTCATACTTGGTGCAAACCAACTGACAGAACGATATTACGTACGGTAAAACATCGACAAAAAATTCATACTTACGGCGCCGTTTGCGAATAGGGTTTTGTTAATCTATCGGTGTTCACCGATGAATTTAACGCTGATAAAATATGCAAACTGTATGATTCCGTTCTAGTGACTACTGCTGATAAGTATGATGGCAAAGGAAATCGTGACTGGGTTTTGTTGGAAGACAACAATCCACAACACAAAAGTAAAAAATGTACTGTGTGGAAGAGAGAACACGGTATCAAACAAATGCATTGGCCACCTCAGTCTCCTGATTGCAATCCGAAAGAAAATGATTGGTCAGTATTAAAGCACAAGCTTCGAGGAAAATCATATCATTCGACCAAGCAGCTGGAAACAGCTGTAAAGCGTAAAAACAAATCATTGCCGTGCGAATATGCAAAAAAAATGTAGTGATAGCATGCCTTCTTGATGCAAACATGTTTTGGATAAACGAGGAGACTCCATCAAATACTGCTGTAATTGCGGATCATATAAATGCCCAATAAAAACAATCGAATAAAAAGTAAACAATTATTGTGTTAGTTTATACGAGTTTTGCCGTATTTAGTTAAGTGTGTCATATTGTATTTCATATATCTTGTGGAATTGTACATGTTTATTTGAAAAGTAAAAATAATTCAATTCATCCTAAGTGAATAAGTTACGGAAAAAGAGATACAAGTTATTGGTTGATGATAATAAGTATAAAATTGCTCGCACGGATTATCATCGTGATTTAATCATTGCCTATAATAATTATAAAATGCAGATGAAAGAGTTCATTAATAATGATCCAATGAAAAATTCAAGCGTGTAATTTACAGCATGAAGCTCAAAATGGAAACAAATGTATTTGATAAGATTAGGTAAGATTTGTTTTGAAGATTTATGTTCACTTGGCCAAACATGTACGGCAATGCAAAAACTGGTCGGTGTATATTTTCAACGTAATTTTCAATGTGCCAAAAAATTCATTTTAGCCGATGACATTCATACAGGCTCGATAGATCTAGGTGGTAAAACGGATAAGACATCAATATTCAAATTGAATAACGTTCAGCGACTTTATATTCAAGATGATTTTGGCGATATTTTATTATGTTTACAAAAACGCTATCCATTATTATTGGAACATTTGGAATTGATACCATTACCCACAAAAAAAACGCGGTTTATTTATCGTTGTTTTTTTGTTTATGTGCGTTGAATGTTTTACTGATTACAGTTAAATTTATTCTGTTTTGTTGGAAAATATATAAAGTAAGTTACCGCATTCAGCGTAAAATTGTCTACAAATATAATTCAATGCAGTATTGGACATGTAGATGGCGTTAATTTTGCATGGATTTCGGTAACTTAATTGGTATATTTTCAGACCAAACACATGAAACTTAACCGCGATCAACAAAAAATTCACCGCACATAGCCAAGTTACCGCAATTCATTGAGAATCAACCGCGTTTTTATGAGTGTGTAAAATTGACAATATTCGATGTAAATGAATTTGAGCATTCTTTCAAAATCAATCCAAATGTGCGCAGTTTTTCGATGAACCTTCAATTTTTATGGAGAAATAAAGATAGATTTACGGCTTGCAATATTCGATTGAATAAATTGACAGTAAAAATTACACGATTTCCGTTTTTTGAATGGTGGCCAAGAACGGAGTATTGTTAAAATTTTGGATTTATCAAACCAATTATATAAGCAAAATTTAATAAGCGATTACATTTGCATGTAATATTTATCGATGCCGAAGATTCAAATGAATGGTCTTGAAAAATTTTGCGTTACACGTTTTCCCTTGGGGTTAGACACGGATTCGATATTAGAAAGAATATATTGGGTGTATGCAAAGAAAATTTTTTTCGATTTTTTCGGTGAAAAGAAAATTTTAACTAAATGAATGAGCACTTCAACCAATGTATTCTCCATCGTTAGCTATGACTTCACGCCATCTTTCAGGAAGTTTGTGGATTCCGCATCGAAAGAATTCCTTATCTTTTGAAGCTATCCAGTCAGCGACCCATTTTTGTATTTCTTCAAAGTTTTTAAAGCGTACATCGTCCAGGTCAATTTGCATCGATCAAAACAAATAGTAGTCCGAAGGGGCAAGGTTTGGAGAGTACGCCAGGTTTCAGCAGCTCATAATACACGACACCTTCCTGATCCCACCAAATGCACAGCATAACCTTCTGGCAATGAATTTCTCGTTTTGACTGCGAAGGTACTGGTTGGCCTGGATCAACATACGCTGCTTTACGCTTGGGATTGTTGTAATAGATCCATTTTTTATCGCCAGTAACAATTGGACTCAAAAAACTACGTTTTTTGTGCTCAGCAAGGTGTTTTTTGCATGTTTCGATTCTTGCTCTAAGTTGATTTTCGTTCAATTGATGTGACACCCATTTTCCCAGCTTTCGAATTTTTCCCATTGCATGCAAATGTCTAGAAATAGTTGCTTGATCAACCTTCAACTCCATTGCAAATTCTTTTTGCGTTTGACAAGGATTTTCATCCAATAATGCTTGCAAATCCGCATCTTCAATTTTTTTTTTGGAAGACCTGGCCGTTCTTTGTCTTCCAAGTCAAAATCACCACTTTTGAATCTCGCAAACCATCGTTCACAAGTTTTTTGAGTTGAAGCATGTTCACCGTAAGCTTCTACTAACAAACGATAACTTTCAGCAGCGGTTTTCTTCAAATGAAAGAAGGTTATTAAAGTTCCCCGCAAAACCACTTTTTCAGGCACGAATTTCGACATTTTTGAAGCAAAAAAAATCTTTGTTGTTTACACTTCAGCAAAATGACATATACTGAAATTTATAGCGTAATGACAGACAAGAAAAAAGAAAATGGCCGCGGTGTGCTCCGATGCACATAACGCTAGTTACGCCATCTGTTATCTAAATCGACATTTCTTTTGCATACACCCAATAGTAAAACTCAATGCAACTAGGTTCAACTCGAAAATTTTTGATGCGTATGATATAAACTACGTTGAATTGTCAAATTGTTGAATCGATTTAATTATTGAGTAAGTTTGAATTTATAAATAAAATTGTAAATTTGTAAATACTTATTTTAATTAAATAAACCACTTTTGGCGAAAAACGCTGTTTGGTGCTGTAATAATAATGATAAACCAATTTATAGAAGTAAATCAAGGAATAATATTGAAAATTATAGGGTTGTTGTTCTGCAAAATATAATTCCAAAACACTTAATTTCATAATCTGAATTTTCATATGAAAAACTTGAATGATTTAAGTCAGTATGGTTTTGTAAGAGGCAGATTAACTATTACTAACTTAGTAGTATTCACATCTTGAACATTGAGTGAACTTGGACCTTATGATATAGAAGCTACACACTTGAAGGGGAAATAAGACAAAGAAAAGCAAGAAAAAGGAGAAAGAAACACGAACTAACGAACACGCAACGAGCGTATGTGTTACCAATGGTAACTTACCATTCAAACAACACCATACAACACAGTATGATTTGCGAACAGTGGACGTTTTTCAAAATCATTTTCTGTAAATAATCAAGATTGTTTCAAACTTACATGATCCTGTCATTTCAACCATCAATTGTGCTCGCTTGTCACCAATAACATTTAATAAGTCGTTCATAGCACTAATTTCTTGTTTAGAGGCTTCAGGTCGAAGTTTGAGTGCTTTAGATGCCCAATCAGCAACATCTTGTTCTTGTTTTTTTATCCAGCTTTGGAGTTCATCTCGTTGTTTTTGTAGTTGATCTAGCTCATATACTGTTGTCGATAAACCACTCACGATAGTTTGTATCTAAATGAGTAGAGAAAAAATATTGTAATTAATTGAAAAGGAAACGAAATTATTTCATATGTTACCTGATCGATCAGATCTTCTAGCTTTCCACGAATCAGCAACTCTTTTTCTGGTATTTGTGGGACATTCGGTTCCATCGGTGAGCTTGGGCGACTAATACTTGATGAAGCAGTTTCACATGCTTTAATAGCAATTGCTAAACGGGATTTTTCTGCTTGAAGTTTGTTGTGTAATATTTGTCCAGATTTCAACTGATTTTGTGCCATATCTAAAGTTACGGCTGGCTCATCAAAATCACTAATAGCAGATTCATATTCTTCTAGATTTTTTTGAATGCTATCAAGAATATGTTCATATTCTTCGAACTTTTTGAGCGAATCTTGAAGACGATTTCGAATTTGAACAGAAGTATTTAATAATGAATCATAACTATCTTGAACGTTTTTCAGTTGCATTTCGACCACATTTCTAATCTCGGGAGAATTTGCTTCGTATCGTTCAATTTGGTTTTGACCTTTTGCTTTCAAATCATCTATTTTTGATTGATATTTCTGAATCTCAATAATTAAAATTTCGTGTTGATCAATCTGTTCTTGAGTTTGTTCTCGATTTATAATGTACAACGAATTATGTGCCATCAACTGGAATGAAATCTGTAGAAGCCATTTTTCTATACCTTGCAACATTTGATAATATGTATTGTAGTCATCAATTTCAGTAATTAGATTTTGAATGTATTCGTCGCATTCACTATTTAATTTTTCCCAACGTGATTGTAAACTCTTAATTTCGTCAACTTTCTTAGATGATTTGACCCATGTGCTCACGTCATTTGCATCATTTATAAGACGTTGAAGGTCAACATTGCCTTTTTCTTTAATTTCTTTTGAAATGTACTTCAAGCTGTTGAGTTTACTTTTCAATTCACTCAATTCACCACGTGCATTTGTGTCTATCTTAATTTGAGCTTCGGTTTCATTTAACCATTTTTCAAAATTGACTATTTGTTCTTTGTGATCTTCCCATTTGTTTACTGCCGATTTTAAAAGTTCTACAGTATTTTCAATATTCTCTGTAAATTGGTCCCATGATTTTTTCAAATCACCCATATTAGATTGAAGTACATCCTGCTTATCTTTTGGAGTCAAATTCATTGCCTTGGTAAATGCTTCCTGAACTATATTAAGCAATTGTTTTCCCTCAGGCAAATGATTTGACAAATTCTAAAACAACCAATGGCAAAATGAAAATGATTAAAATTAACACGTAAATATGATTTATGCATTTTTCATCATCCTTCGGAAGTAAATAAATAAATTTAATTTATATGTTAAATACTAAATGTTTTGTAAAAATAAAAAAAGGTTTTAACATAATCTTTTATAAGGTTAAGTGCATGGTTTGGCTCCATGAAATTAGTTCCAAGACATAAATAAATGTACGCCCGTTAAAGTGTACGTAGTTTTATGCAAGTTTACAAACTTAAAAAAAGAATTAATTATTGAATATCATGGAGCCGCTTGTAGTTCCAGATGATTCTGTATTTAACATTTTATATCTGACTACTTTAATACGTACAGTTATTGCTTGAAGTTTTTGTCTGGTTTCGTTTTCATCGCCAATGCCGGTACATTTGTCAAGTGTTTCATTGGCATTAGCCAACCATTTATCCATTTCTTTTTTATAATTCAGGAATTCTGTGTGATCGGTAATACTTTTTTCAATTTTAGCTACAAGACCTACAAAAACACACATTTAAATTTCATTAGTCCATAGATTCTTCCTACTAAGATTTGGGAACATAACTTTTCACATTTCAAATAATTATAAACATTAATTCGATTTGGACAATATGTTTTAAGGAATTACCTTGAGCATCTGTCAATAGTTTGGAATATTTCATTTGCGGTTCAAGAGTTTGATCACGAACATTCGAAATAGCGCTAATTTCAACAAGATTTTCGCAAATATCATTAAGTTCCTCAACTGAATCACCAGAAGTCAAAATTTCAGCGAGTAATTTCTATAGAATAAGGTAATTAGCAAGGAATTGATGTATAGAATTAGTCACAGCGAATGATTGATCTCTACTTTAAATATAATATATATATGTATATAAAATCTTACCTTGCATCGTGCAAGATCATCGGGAGTTTTATTTTCGGCTTCGTTTTCGGCTTTAAGTCGATCATGAGTCATGTCAATCCATTTATTAACTGCATTAAATTTTCCATTAAACTTATCCCAAGTTGCAATACAATGTTTCAAATTATTGTGAGCTTTGGATAGAATTGCAGTTAAATCTTCCCAATCACTTCTTAATTGCTTGATATCTTCTTTGATTGCATCTTTTGCGTCATCATCTGTCAAGGACATAATATTTTGGCTCATCTCTATTGCTGTTTCCATAAGAATTTTGCCTTCCGGAATACAAAGATTCACTTTTTCAATTTGTTCCATTTTTTGTAATATTTCCGCATGATCACCATGAGCATCAAAGCATAATTGAATTTCTAAACGTTCTTTGCGTATCCAGTCATAAATTTCAGCAAATGCTTGCTTACATTTCTCATGATTATTAACATGATTTTCCAGTGCTTCGATCATTGAGTTAATTTTGTCTTGTGCATTTTCAAATCGTTCTAACAATTTTTCATAATCGGATTGATTTAAGTTACCTTCTTCATCAATTTTATTTTTGATTTTTCCAATTATTTCATTATATCCGTTCAAGTCACGCTGTAAACTACGGAATTTATCCAATGCTGATCGCTTATCACTAAGATCATTAGACTCACTATCAGCAGTGATGATTGGCTCAATTTCATCTAACCAACCAATAACCACCTTGTATAATTGGGCAAGTTCTTCTAATTTCATTTGTCGTGCCATTAGCTGTTGACGCACGTTATTTAAATCAATTAAAAGTTTTTCGAAATCATCTTTCAAACTTTCAGTATCTTCTTGAATTTTGATTGCACCATTTGATTCTGTATTGAGGACAACCTTTTCTTTTAATTCCAAGACATATCGTAGCTTATTTTGACCCTGTTCAAATCCTTGACGTAGAGATTTGACTGTATTCAACTTAATTTGGATTTCAGACAGTGAACTTGGTATTTCCTGACAATCACACAGTTTTTCACGTGTTTTTTCTATCCAATGTTGACACTCTTCATACAATTGATAATGTTGGTGATGCTCCTGGTAAAATAGTTCAAGACGTCTCATAATTTCTTTTGCCAAAGATAACAGCGCATTGTATTTTGTTGTAATCTGTGTTACTGGATTACTAACTCTAGCATCAGTACATGTTTCTAAAAGTTTTTGAGCTAGCACATTTAGTCGATCCAACTCCTTTTGCCAATCAAATAATACTTGCAATCGACTTTGGAATTCTTCTAAAACCACTTTTTTACCCTCCAAACTATCCTGTAATTGATTATAGGATTGTACGAGAGCTTCTGTTTTCGTTAACCAGTTAAAAGCTTCTTTGTATTGATCTTGATATTCACTCCATTTAACTAGAGCGATGTTTATTTGATTCTTTCCTTGCTTCACAGATTCTCTATTAAAATAAATAAATAAGAATTGATTACAAATAAAATATTGGACATTAAACATTATTATATTCGTGAATATATTAAAAAAAAACGTACACATAATTATCGAATTCTTCTTGCAGGAATGCCATTGCCTCTTCTATAATTTCTTTGTCGTCTGGTTCAGAATTTATGCAAGCCATTTCCCCTTGTTCAAATATTTTCTCCAGTTTGGACTTTCCTTCAGGAATATCATTTTCTAGAACGGTGATTTGACTTAGTTTGTTAGATAAAGTTTCCCTATCGCCCGTGGGTTCGATGCATTTACTTAAACGTTCTTTACCGTTGCGAAGCCACTGAGAAAATTCATTTTCTGCATCAATGAGTGCTTGGTGTTTGTCAATTTCTTCTTTTTGCTTCTCATATAAATCTTTAGCTTGTTTTGTTAGAGTTTCATATTTATTTGAAATTTCTGACACTGGCGTACCGTCCATTAAATTTATAAGACTTGATGCCTTAAAAGTAACGGACTGTATCATTGGTTCAAATGAAACTATATCTTGTACTATGTTATTTGTTTGACGTAAATTAGCACGCCTTTCATTCAATCCAGAGCTTAAATTTGCTTGGCCTTTTTTTGCCTTAACAACTTTCTGTTCACACACTTGCTGTAGTTTTGCTTCTCGTTCAGTAATCCATTGTTCAAGATGTGAATAGCTTGAATTGTAATCAGCCCATTGTAAGAGACTTGTTTCCAAATGAACCTTTGCAGTTGACATCTTCTTCACTAAACGTTCCCATTCGCATTGTATTTCTTTAATTTGATTATTAATATCTTCACGTCCATCTGATCTCGTACCTCTAATAACTTTTTCACCAGTGTTTACTGTTGAATGTACTAGGGATTGACCTTCTTCACGTCTATCTAATAAAACTTGAATATTACTCAATCTTTGCTGTAGTGTTTCTTTACTATTTGAAGATTCACTACATTTTCTGATCGTTTCCCAAGCTTTTTCAATCCAATCTTTTGCTTCTTCGCAATATTTACCGTATTCTTTGTGCAATTCAAAGTTATTTTCCACCTTTTTGAGAATATCTTTAGCTAGATTCAACTGAACTTGATATCGTGAACTAAGTGTTGTGAGTTGACTATTTATATATGTGTCTAGATGGGATGATAATAATGGAGTAGCTGATGTTTTCAATTTATCAATATCTGCTTGACCATTTTCTAGACGACCCAGAATCTCCCGCATATCGGCCACTTGTTTTTCTTTTTCAACGAGGTTCGGTTGAAGAGCAATTTTATGATTTTTGACAAGAATATCTATTTGTTGTAGCCATTCTGAAATTCGATCCAGTTCTTCTTTGAATTCACGCCATTGTGCCATTGTTACATCTAATTTATTTTTTTGATTTAAGATATCCTTAAATAGACTCTCAAATGACTCTCGCAACGATTTAATATCATTACGAATTAACTCTTTGCCTTGTTGTGACGAGCTTGCCATTACAACTTCTCCTGTATGAATTAGATGCTCAACTAATAACTCACCTTGTGCTTTTTTATTAAGCAACGAATCGAGTGGAGCCAATGAATTTTCAATCGATAATTTATCAACAAGTGATTGTGGTTTCAATGCCGGCAGCTTTTCACGTGCTCTATTTATCCATCCGAATAAGTCATTTTTGGCCTCCGTAAACAAACGATGATCACGGTACTGTGATTCACGTTCTCTCAGCATTTTTTTTGCTTCTTCAGCCAAGTTTTCAAACTTTTCCAATGTTTGTAATGCCTGATATGCCGTTTGATTCGGTTGTTTTGATGATAGAATATCAACCACTTTGGTTTTCAAAGCATCGGCTTCAATTTTTTCTAATCTTATTTTTTCCTCCATTGATTTTATATTCTCCAGTTGACTTCGCTTCTCAGACATTGTTGTCTGGAAATCTGATAAATCTGCCATGGTTTTCTCAATCCAGTCAATTGATTTGAGAATATTTTTTATTTGATCTACAAAACTAGAATATTGATTTTTCGATTGATCTAGCATTGATTTAATTTCCACCATTTTCATGGCTAGCGTCGACCAATCATTTTGAAGTTGTGCTAGTTTTGCATTGATGGATTCATGGCCCTGTGGTGCGGTTGTTAATAAAACTGGTTGAGCAATTTCAACAATTCCCTGTACCTATAATAATGTAATTTAGTAAGATTTTAATTTTTTACAAATATAGTCATTTTATTTTATTAGGTGTGTGCATAAGTATTTGAGGTTTAAGGGTTTACGCCATCTGGCGATAAGTAGCTCTTATTCGCAACTGGAAATACTGTTTTTGTCTACATGTTCAAGTACTGTCAAAAATTCTATTAGAATCGACATAAGTCAATTGATTGAAGTATAAACAGCACACATCTTTTCTGCTTGAAAAATGTCGAACTACGAACCAAAAAAACAACATTTGAGGGAAGTTTTGCTTCATTACTTTCCTTAAAATGCACCGGAAACTCATCGTACTCTTATGGAAGTATATGGGGACCATGCACCAGCTGATTAAAAGTGCAGATGGTGGTTTGCATTTAACGGGAAAGATTCGAAAGCGGAAAAAATGGGTTCCACATCAATAGAATGAAAATCAAATTGTTACTGATGATGAAAAAATGGTCTATTACGACAACCCCAAGCGTAAAGGGGCGTATGTTGATTCTGGACAACTATCGTTACCGCAATCAAAACGAGATATTCATTGCCAGAAGGTCATGCTGCTTACTTGGTGGGATCAGAAAAGTGTCGTGTATTATGAGTTGCTAAATCCAAGTGAAACGGTTACAGTTGATCGTAATCGACGTCAATTAGACAAATTGGCTACTAAATTGAACAAAAAAGGCCATTATTAGCGAGAAAACTTCACGAAGTTTTGTTTCACGATGACAAACAAGGCCGCATCGTTCAAAGACTGCTCAAAACATGGTAGAGAAGCATGGCTGGGTACGACTTGATCATCCTGCGTACTCTTCAGACCTTGCCCCTTCTGACTACCATTTGTTTTGTTCGATGCAAATCGATCTGGTCGATGTACGCTGTCGCAATTTTGATGAAGTGAAAATATGGATAAATGAATGGATTCAAAAGAAGAGGAATTGTTTAACCGCGGAATCCATAAACTTTCTGAAAGATGACGCGAAGTCATAGCTAACGATGGGAATACATTGACCAATTTACTCATTCATTTAGTTTGGGAATAAAGGTTTCTTTTCACACAAAAAACGCTAATGACTAATGCACACAACCTACATTTTTTTATAAATTTAATTACCTTAGTAAATCCTTCATCTTTCAATAAGAGCATATCTTCAACTGCATCTAGTTTGTTTTGAAGATCCTTCTGAGATGCTGTACTCAAATCAGCGCAATAATCTAACTTCGAATTAATATCTGAAATCCATTCAGTGCATTCACATAACTGATTTTCAAACTCTTGATGGTTTTTCACAAATTGTCCCCAACGTGTATTTAATTCTTTTGCTTTATGTGCGACTTGTTGATATTTTGGAATCAAATCGGTAATTTGAGAATATTTCGCAGCTGTTACTGTACCACGATGTAAAAGTTGGGCCTTTTCGCTTACATTGTCAATTTCTAATTCTTTGGCACGTATTTCACCCTGAAGGGCCTTTAATTCTTCCGCTTGATATTTTTTTTCTTCAAATGTGGGCTTCAAATCAATTGCATATAATTTATTATCTGTAAATCGTATCCAATTAATGCAATCATCTTTTAACTTTTCAAACTCGTCCCACTGTTGAAGTCTACTTTCAATAGCTTCTATTATTGTTTGAATTTGTGAAATTAATCCTTCCCATTCTTGTTGTGATGAATCAATTTGATTTTGAACGTTCACTTGGCCAGATTCATTAGTATTTGGTATAACTTTCTCGCCTAGTTCTCGAATTTTTTGAATACGAGCATTTTCATCATTCAAATTACTTTGCAAATCGATTAGGCGATTCAAATTTGTTCGTAATAAAACACGTTCTAATTCCAAGTTGCCCCATAAATCAACAGTATTATGTGTGGCTTCAATAAAATCTTGTGTACTCATCACTTCTTCACTGTATAAATTATGGTCACTAACAATTATTTCATATCGCTCGACGTAACCTTGAATAAGCTCATGCAAATGATCATATTTTTCCTTAATTTGATCAAATTTGCGTAAGACTAAATCATTTTTATCAGGCATATTAACAACTATATCGTTTAAATTCAGCACATCTGGTTTGTGGAATAAAATGTCATTAAATTTATCACGATAGAACTGTAATTGATTACGTTTTTCATCCAGAGTAGCTTTTAAAACAATTCCTTCCTCAATATCCACAGTATTCAACCAGTTTATTATTGTTTCAGAGCATTCTTCAAAGCCTGTCCATTTTGAAAGTTTATTTTGTAACGTTCGATTTATATCATGAATTTTATCAAAGAGTTTTTCCAAAAGTTGGGATAATTCCTGAATTTGATCTTTTATTGTATCACGACCCTCAATGGCTGTAGTAGTATATAGCTTATCACCAAGTTCAATTACATTATTTAATAGGATTGTTGCTGTATTTTGTTGATTGAGAACTTCCTGGATTACTTTTTGCTGTGCTAAGATATCATCACGTGAACAATTTTGTGGCACATCGAAAAATTTGCCATAATTGGACTCAGTGGATATCAACCAATCAGAACATCGTTTGTATTTTTCATTAAATTGTTGATGATCCAACACTGCATTTGAACAATTTTTAACAATTTCTTTAGTTGCATTCTTCACCGATTGGAAACGGATGGCTATTTGTTGAGCATCCATTGAGATATGTGATTCATTTGAATTGTCTTGTAATAAATCAGTTGAGTCATCGGTTACTTTATCAAATTCACTTTCCTTTTCATTTAATTTAGTGAATAGATTTTGGAATTTTGCCAGTTGATCTTCTTTTTCATCTAATGTATTTTTCAGAGCGAAATTTTTCAATTCAGTTTCTGCTTGAGTAAGCCAAGCATTTAAAATATCCAAATTACTCTCATACTCTGCCCATTGTTGTTGACGATTTTTCAAATTGAATTTTACATCTTGCAATGCTTCTTTAAATTTATCAAAATCAACTTTAAGACCACTCAAATCTCGGGCCATAATTTCTTTACATCGCGATGAAATTATTGACGCCTTTTGTTCAATATGATTGCTTAAATCAACTAATTTTTGTTCGCCTTCATTCAGCGATCTTTCAATATCTTCAATTTTGACTAAACGCTCTTCAATCACGACTTTATTTCCTGAATTATAATTAGTATGATTGCTTAAGCTGTCCCATAACATTTTTTGATAGTCTAATTGGTGTTTTTGCATATTGTTAAACGTTTGATAGACATCTAAAGCTTCTTCAATATTAGCCACAATTTTGCTGCAGGACTCATTCAAATTATTATATCGCTTATTAATATTGTTCATTGTTGATCTAATTTCATCGTTCACAACAACATTTGCTTTATCATTAAGTGTATCTATTATTCGTTTGTGAGCCAAAATATCTTGGTACATTGTTTTGTATTTTAATAGTCTGGATCTAATTTCTTGGCTCGATGTCCATGCACTAATATTTTCTTGTTCTATTGTATCTTCATTTGTTTTCAGCCAAGGCAAGAATTGTTGCAATAGATCTTGATATGAAGAAAGTTGATGTGATTGTGTCTCTTGTTTCTTTTGCAATTTGTGAATTTCATTATTTAGCTTATCCCATCGATCATATATATCACGTATTTCGGCGCGAATTTTTTCACGACCCGTTATTGATGTTTCTTGTAAAACTTTTTCTCCTACAGCATCTAATGTATTTAGCAATGCATCTGCATTCGTACTTTCATTTATCAAATGTTGCAGTATTTTAGTGAGATAAGTGTCTGGTATGGATTCAGATTCGGTCATAGCTGAATTTAATTCGCTTTCTAGACTTTTTATCCAATTATCAACCTCTGCCATTTTTTCATCATATTTTCGATGATCATCTACAACATTTTGACATCTATTTACGACTTCTTTACTCAGCACCGTTAACAACTGGAACCGGTTAGACAATTGTGATAATAAAGTTTTCAAACGTTCAGCTCCAGTATTGTTTAAAATATCGTGTGCTTCATCTGTAAACAAATCAACTGACTTTTGTTTGTCATCAATTTGATCTTTTTTCTTCTTGAATTCGGCAAGTTGATTCGATTTTTCAGTGAAAGTGGATTGAAGTTGTTGATCACGCAATATCGTTTCATTGCCTCGACACCTAAAAAACAATTCGAAAAATGTACACCAATTTAGTTCTTCCATTCATTGTTTGAAAGAAGTAAATAAATATCTATATCTCTATACAAAAAAAAGAAAAAAAAATGATAATTTCAAAATAAAATATACATACCATTTAGTTAATTCATCCAGTTTTGCTTCGAATGCATCCCATTGATGTAATATTTTATTTAAATTTTCTCCATTTTGCTTAACATGATCGGAATGATTTTCAAATTCAGCTTGAAGTTCTTTCAATTCATTGTCAATTATATCAATTCCCATGGGAGATGTGCATTTTTTGACAATTTTGCTTTGATCTATCAAATCGTTTAAAAGCTTTTGGCCTGAATTTTTATTCGAATCAAGTTGTTCCAATACGGCAATTTTTCGTTTCAAGTCCGTTTTCTCACCATAACTATCTTCACACTCAAGCGTTTTCTGTTTTTCGGTATTTAGCCAATCTTTCATATGCATCAATTGATTATTATAAATTTGGTGCGATTGAACACATCCATCTAAATTGGACATTAATTCCTGTGATTTATCAACAATGTTATTGAACAATTGCTTTATTGAACTTAAATACATATTCAAAGATTCATCTTGAGTTTCATTTACAAGTGACTGAGCTCTTTCACATACCGCATCAACTAGAGACCTATGATTTTGTATATCTTCATTCATAAGTTTATGGTTGTGTTGTTGAGCTCGTTTCTCTTGTAATGTGGTTTTTAATTCTGTGTGATTGTGCATAGCTTGTTCAACATCTTTAAGCCATTTAGTCAACTGTTCTTCAGTAGCAGCAAAGTCAGTAAATTGAAGCAAACATTGTTCAACTTTTTGAGTAGCAGTATTTAGTTCATCACTAAATTTGTCCCATTCTGATCTCAAGCCGCGTAATTGTTGTCGAATGAGTTCCCGACCCTCTGGATTTGTGTTGACATATAATTTTTCACCGCGTTCAATTATATCCTCAAATGTGATAGCATCATTTGCACGTTGATCAGTGATATTTCGAAGGACACTTTGACGGGCCTGCAATGTTGGTAAGTCACATGTAATTCCGCTATTCTCATTCAAATGTGAAATTGCTGTTTGCAAATGATTTTTGAAGTCATCATAATCCTTATTGAATTCACCGTGACTCCGTGCATATTGCTCATATTTATTAATGACGTCTTTATAAAGGTTTTTAAGCGCTTGATAACGCGTGTTCAGACGTGAGACGCGTGAATTTATGTTACTCTCGCCTATAATATCTTTGGAAATATTCATCAATGAAGCAAATTCAGGCTCTTTGGATGAAATTTCGTCATTTAATTTTTGTAGTTTGTTCAAATGTGCTTGTTTTGTTTCATATGTACTTTTCATACTTTGATCTTTTAAAATATTTTCAATCTTTTTGAGCCAATTCTCAATTTGTTCAATAGATGTATTGATCGCTGTCCATTTAACATTCATATCGTTTAGCCTATTTTGCATTTCTTCACATTGTATCATATATGTATCCCATTCGCGTTTGCTATTTTCAAATGCATTGATTAGAGCTGGATGTCCTGAAGGATGTGTTTCCAATAAAACTTTATCAAGTTGATTTTTGCATGCGTTAATGATTTTATTTCCTTGATTTCTTTCGGCAAGTACATTAGTTAAAACTTCAATACTATGTTCAGATATATCTTTTTCAAAAGCATTATCATTGTTAAAAATATCTGTTGTTTGAACAATCAACCCCTTCAGGAAATCTTGTGCACGTTCAATAATTTGGTCATAAGATTCATGATTTGCAACATGACGTTCACATTCAGTTATATAACGGCTTAAATTTTGATGCAAAACATCATATTCTCTAACTGCTTCACCAACTTTTTCTATTGCTTCAATATCGGCCATTGATTGTGCTTTATCTTGTAGATGTTTTAATGCATTTCTATGCAAATTGTTATCCTGTAACTGCGATCGCAATTTTTGTAATATCAACTTTTTTTCAATCAAATTTGGATTCAGTTGACATTGTGTTCCCATTTTATTCTTTGCATCATCTAACCATTGCTTTACTTGCGAATAACTCTCATCAATTGATGTTTTTTGTATCAAAAGTGTTTCAACTTGAGAGAGAAGTGAGTTTGCTTCATCATGAATATTGTCATAGCCTTCGCGAGCTTGTTGTTTTTTATTTCGAATACTTTCACGATCGTCTGTTGTCGCCATTGGATAGAGTATCTCTGCTGAATTTATTAAATCAGTAAGATGTGCTTGACCAGTTTGTAAGTTACCAACAAATGCTTTTACTAAACTGAGCTGTTCATTTGTCGGCCCTGATCCAGGCGAACCCATTCTGCAAAGTTCGTTAAGATGCATACGGGCATTTTTAATCCAATCAACACACATTGCTTCATTCTTGCGGAAGCTAATAGCAGCTTGTTTTCCAGTTTTAATTCGATCAACTAGATTAGCCACGTTTTTACCAGCTGTGGTATGTCTAGATGCAATATGCTTCGCATTTTGGCCAACTTTCGTCTCAAAATTGGTTTTCATTATATTTTCAGCGATTTCTTCTAACTTATCTATTTTTGGTTTTTGACTTTTAATATCTTGTTCGAGAGTGCATATTTCAGTTAATTTATCGTCTATATTTGTCAAATTAATCGGTGCAGCCGTTTCATTTCTAGTCTTTGCTTCGACATCTTTAAGCCAATTTGTAATCGCATACGATTCATTTTCATATTCAGCCCATAAAGAAATATTATTATCCAAATCAACTTTTGTTATATTGCATCTTTGTTGGAGTTCATCCAAATCACGATTAAATCTTTCCATTTCACATTTAATCATTTCAACATTTTCTGGAGATTCAATGCTGTTTAAGGTATCTATTGAATTAAAAATCTCATCCTTCCGAGATAGGCAATCAGCAATTCCTGCTTCCACGTCTTTAATTGAACATTTTTTCACTTCTAAATTGTATTTATCACTATTAGGCTCAGGAATGCACCAAATAATCTTCTCTTTTTGAGCGCCAATCATTCGCTTTAACATTCCAATTTTATCCATATGACACTTTTTCAAAAATTGCGAAAGTGATGATTCAATTTTATTTGCATGCGTTACTATTACGTCCATACGCTTTTGAACATTATTCATTTCTTTCGGTATTATTGATTCAGCAAATGTTGGATATGTAAATTTCATTTCATCAATACGCATGCGCAGATTATCAAGTTCACCTTCTTGATCACTTAATTGTGCTTTTAAAGACTTACATAGTTCCAATCGTTCAATTATTTTACCATTGTCACCCGACATGTCATCACATTTGATTAGATCCTCACGGATTTTATTAATCGCATCGCCAGTACTTTTTACAGCAGTTCTCAAATCCTTTTCTTGGTCTTCAAAGTTCGACAAAATTTTCATTAGATCTAATGCATTATTTTCGGCTTCATTGAATTTTTCGTCTAGAGCCTGCGTTAAATCATTTAATGCTGGAATCTCAACTTCTTTATTCATTTTTACAAGATCCGCTATTTTTTCTTTCAGGTCGAAATACATGTTTGAATATGTTGGTAATTCAGTTTTGTATTTATTTAATCTGATTGGACTGTATTCAATTTCTAATGTATTGTTGGCAGTATCATTCAATGATTGAATAATATCGTCAAGCCAAAATACTAGCTCTGATTTTAATTGTTCAATTTGATTCCAAATAATCGCTTCTGTTTCAAAAAGATGAGCATTTTGTGCTATGTTATCGTGCAATTGATGCCATTTTATTTGTGATTCTTTTATTTCGTCATCAATTTTATTGGGATGAGTTTGATTGAGTAATTTTACCAATTGAATGCTATTGCGTTCCATATCGTCAAGAAGACCTTTCGATTTTTTTATTTGATCAAGGGCTTGTTTCGATTTCGCAGAGGTTGCAATGAGTTGTTGCTCACCCTGTGGTTCTGGTTCTATAGTGTTGTATAGTTTTTCTGTTCTAGCCATTTCTAGGTCAAATCGTTTTTTCGAATTTAAATAATCTTGCAAGCTTTGGTTAACTTGTGAGAAATGTTGTAATTGATTTCCGATTTCCCCTTGAATATCATCCCAACGTTTATTCAATAAAAGTATAGATTCTTGTATGGCTGGCATACTTGCAATATCCTCTCGCATTAATTGTGTTCCTTCATCATGCATTCTTTCCCTTAGCGGTATTTTATTTTGCAAAATTGTTAAAAGTCCATTAAGATCAGAAATAATTTCTTCAATATTTTCTGTTGGACAACGGGCGATGATATCATCCAAAAATGTTTTGATATCTGATAAAGATTTTCCCAAATTGTTTTCGATTTCAATGAAACAACTTTTTTGATTTTCAATCCTATTTAACATATCTACTTGGTTCTGGGCGCATAGTTGTAAATTATAAAATTTATACTCTAGTTCATTGATAATTTGTTGTGCATTTATCGGTTTTCCACTAATTGTATCTCTCAAATAAACAGCTGTACTGTTATCAATAGTATGCACATCCATTTTCTTCGTTGATATTGCATCCATATTATTTGTAATTTCGCTGATTGTTTTCTTGAGAGTGTCAAACTCGTTATTTTTATCACCTTCTAATTGTTGTTTCATATGGCTCAAGTTAGATTCAATGTCATTCTTCCAAATTAAAAATTCAGACCAATTTTGTAAAGCTTGTTTTTTCTGTTGTAAATCATCTTCAATGTTTTGATAGTTCAACACTAGTGCTGTGTATGAATCGTTAATAATTCGGCAGTCTTCGGGACTTGCATTTAGTGTCATTTTTTTCACTTCATCATATATTGAATTGAATAAACCCTTCATATCTGAATATTCTTCTAGCAAATTATGTACAATTTGCAAATGTGATTCAACTTGTTCAGTTGACACATCTTCAATTTGTTCAGCTTGATTACGTAATCGATCCATTAATGTACCGAAGTTGGCCATTTGTGCGTTGAAATCCTGTCTTGAGATGATTGCATCTGACACAACATTAATTTTACCACGTATATCTTCTGATAATCTATTCACTCTTTGTTTTAATGCGCTAATGCGCTCTTTAGTTTTAGTCATTCCATCAGGTGCTAGATTTGGTGCTAATTGTTCAGAACTCTGTGTCAAAGCTATAATTTTAGACAACTGTTCTGAAATATCATTATTGAATGACTTCAAATGTATCAATTCTTTATCAAGCTTATCAATATGGGGTGTATTTACAAGTGTTGGTCGTGTTATTAAAGCTTGCTCACTTCTATGGACCCAATCTTCTAATTTAGCTGCGTCACTGTTAAATGATTGCCAATTTGAAACCAGTCTGTCATATTTATTTGCTATCTGTTTAGCATTGTCATGAACAGAACTCCATCTAGAATTAACTGCATCTAATTCATCAGGTGCATTAGTTTTACAGGACATCAAGTTGTTGAACGAAGCAACAGCATGTAATTTTTCCTTTTGAATTTCGCATTGACTTGCAAATTGCTTTGCTTGTTGTTGCAATTCCACTGCTTCTTGTAATGAAGCTGGCTTTTCAGCCACAAGACTGAATTTAGATTCGGACCTTTCAATCCATGGCTTTATTTCTTGTATGCCAGCTTGATACTTTTGCCAATTTACAAGATCCTCTTTCGTACTCATGGCCTGATGGTTAACGTTTCTATTGATTACACTTAACATTTCTTGTAATTTAGATACTTCGCCTTTCAGCCGTTTTGCTTCAGAAATATTTCCCTCCTTTGGTGCTAATTCGTTAGCATCACTAGCTAAAATATCCAAATTTCGCATTTTTTCAGCAATAATTGATTGGAGGGATTCGGTTTTCAGAACACGTTCTTCCGGTGAAATTCCCTGTGATTGAACAGTTTCAATCAATTGTGGCGCTGAATTTAGTGCCCAATTTTGCAACTCAACAACACGGGTTTTATAGTTGTTCCACCGAGAATTATAATCTTCCAAATAATGCACACGATCTTTAACGTGTTCCATTGTATTGAAAAATTGCTTTTCCAGTTCACTAACTTCTTTTTCAATCAACGGCTTCTTTGTTGCATCAGCAAGTGGAGTAAGTTCTCTACATAAATCTTGGAGATTGAAAATCATTTGACGTGATGCTTGTTGCAATTTAGCATTTAAATCACGTTTACTTTGCAAATCTGAGTTGACATTTCTCGGATCAGTTTGTAATGGTGTAATTGATCGTAATTCTGTTTCAGCATTTTGGAGTAAATTTACAATTTGATTTTTGTGTTCTACAAATGCATTCCATACTGATTCAGTATTCTTGAGCTCTCTTAGTTTGTCAACAGTTTCATTATAAACATCATTCCATCCATTTTCTAAACTCTTTATTTCACCTGGCATGAATTTTGGCGCATGCAAATCTTTACTCAAATCACGGCCACGTTGCAACATTGACATTATATGCGTTCTCTGATGATCCAGTTGATTGATAGCAAACTGCTGTTCTTCTATCATTTGTCGTAAATTAACTAAGCTATCTGGTTGTGGTGTTGATATAGTTTGATCTTTAACTTTTTCGAGTAAACATACAACTTCATGCACTTCTTTTCGATAGGTATAGCATTTGGAAAACACCTCTGTTTTAACCATAGTAATTTCGATAGTTGGAATTAATGTTTTGTAGCGACAAATTAAAGCTTCCAATTTTTGTTGCTCGTCCTTTGCCTCCTTTTCACTAACATATGGTAAAAGGGAGTCAAGCGTTTTCACCAACCATTTCATATCTTCTCGTTTAGCATCTGCATCGTGACATATATTCTATAAATAATATTTTAAATTAATTTAAACCAAAGCTTAAATGCTCAAATAAATTTTTTTTTTCAAATATTCAATTTACCGCCAGCTCCTTAAGCTGCATACAAAAGATAGTTATTATATTCATTTGAATTAATTTATTTTCTAATTTTCAATATAATTAATATAGTTATATTTGCTTAATGCAACCCAAATAAATAACACATATTTAATCTTCAAGATAAATAACATTTTGTATGTAAAAATATATATATTTGTACTCACTTGAAATACTAATCGCTCCTTTTCAAATTCCTCCGATGTACTAACTTCTTGTACAATATTTTTAAGTGTATTTTCTACAGTGTTCATCCAGGTGTTCATTGCATCAAATTTTGAGTGATAGTTCTCCCATTGCATTGGAACTTGATGTAATAATTTTTGGAGCTCATCAAGTTTATACTTTATATTTGACCATTTAGTAATTGCATTTTGGAGGACATTTTCTAAGCTTTTGTCACCTGGGTTCAATTCGGCGTATTTTGTTGACAATTGCCTCATATTCTCAATATAGTTTTGTCCATGTTCATTTGTATTTTTGGTAATATAATTATTGTGACGTTGCGATATTAGTTCAATATCTTCATTTCTACTTAGTGCTTGTTGCTCGAATTGAATTTCTTTTTCAAAATCTTTTATAATTTGGTTGAGATTTTCATCATTTAAATTGAATTGCAAGTGAATAAGATGCTGCGGTGCACGCATTAATACATCTTCCCAACGTTTTTGTAAGCCTTCAACATTTTCTACGATTTTTTGTTGTTCTTCCATTGGTAGAGTTTTAAGTAAATTCTGTCCGCTCATTAACAATTTGTTCATCCAATCGTTGTTTGCATTTTCAAAGAACACTTTACGCTCCTCTATCAGTTTTGATGATTGAATGTGTCTTTCCGTTAGATACACTTCTGCTTTATATATCCAATCGGTAATATTACGTTCATCTTCACGAAATAGATTCCAACAGTTGTCAGCATCTTGTAAGCGTTTTTCCCATTGTTGAGCATTTTGGGTGACATAATTGAAGCGATCATTTAATTGGTTCATTTTTCGTTGAGTATCAGACACATCTACTGTTTTTTCTGTTGTATTTATTTTTAATAAATTGTGAAGTACATTGTTTTTACTTTCAATCATTGATCGATAATAAGGTGTACGCGAAAATAATGTACGATGATTATTTAATTGGTCCTGTAATTTATCGCGATTAGCAGTAAGAGAATGCGATTGTAGTAATTTTTCCGCATCGTTTAACCAAGTATGAATCTCTTTTTGTCCTTGTTCAAGGGAATCTTGTTGAGTATGTAATTCATGGAATATATGTAATTTATTGGGAATTTGTGAACGTAATCGTACAAGATGATCTTTTTTTTGTTTTAATGTACTCATCATATTTTCAATTTCTGTACGAGACATATTTGGCAAAAGTGATTGTATCATTTTGCTTATTTTTTTGAATAATTCTTCGATATCATCGATTTCAATGGTTAAATTTTGAATGTTGGCACTGTGTGCAGTTATTTCTTCTGTTGTGCATGCAACTTGATTTGACAAAAGCGATTCCGCTTTTTTCAACCATAAAGTTAATTTTTCAATTCCTTGTCGATACTCTTGTCTATTACGTAATATGTCACTTGAATGAACATATTGCTTTGTTTTCGCATACACATTATCAAAACGATTGGAAAGTTTTTCAAATTTATCACGAATCTCCGCAGAAATATTTGGTTCACAAGTTGCAATGAGGAAATTAGCTGTATCATGTAACTCTTTATATTTTTCATTCCATGAACTAATATCTTTGAAAAATTCTAGCTGTTCCTCTTCGGAAACATGTACTTTTTCTTCGGCTCTACACAGCCATCCTTCAAATTCGTCTGAGCCACCATTCCATCTATTCCAGTTAGTAACAACTTCCTCCAACATATTTTGACAACACTTTAAATCACGTGATACTCGTTTCCAACGATCCTCGGTGTCTCGCATGAATTTTTCAATGTCGTAGTTATCTTGTCGTGTTAGGTTTCCATCCCGTCTGCATTCTTCAACTACATGCTTCATGTCGACAAAAGCCTTTTCAAATTCTTCAAATACCATGTTTTTTTGAACAAAGTCAGTATACTGTTGTAACATTTGCTTTGATTTATCCTCGCGTCCAAATTTACCTGTCCACAAATGAAGTTTATTCTCAATCAAATTTAAAAATGCAATTATGCAGCATTTATGTTCCAAAAATTTCAAATTAAGACGTCGCTGTTGTGCTTTTGGTCCAATATCATGAAGACGTTTCTCAAGGTTCCTCAATTGTTCAGATGATATGGAAGATGCCAATGATGATTGTTTAGCATGTAGGAATTGTTTTTTCATCTGATCGTAATTGCTGAAAAAATTTTTATGTTCCTCAAGTTTTTTACTTATGATTGCGGCTGTTTCTTCATTCATAGTTGTTGGAATTTCGTCATAATATAACAGTTTTTCGGCGTCACCAATCCATTTGCCTATTATACCAAAATCACCTGGTAAATTGGAATCTAACCACCATAACCAATATTGTAATTGAAAGTTGTGTTGACTCCATAATTTGTTAATATCTTCCCATAAAGCTTGTGATAAAGAGGCAATATTATGATGGGTCGTGATTAAATTCTTTACTTTATTGTAAAGACCTGAACGTGCATCAGCATCTGCTTTTGCATTTTGGTATTCTTCATATTCATTTGGTAAAGTTTGTGTTCGAATTAAATTTTCAAAATGTGAAGTACGCGTTCTCAACCAGTGAACCAACTCTTCATATTCGTCTTGTAAAGTAGTCATCCCATCTCGAGAAATACCCTGAAAAAAATAAAAATACAAATAGAAATTTTGTCAAAACCATTTCATAATAAAATTTCAATATTTTCAAGAAATAGAAATGAACTAACCTTAGGTTCAGGATATTTATGCAAAAATTGTGCAACATATGTCATAATGCTTTTTTCTTCTGGCTTAGGAACATCGACATCATCAGCATCCAATAGACGTGCAATTCCCAATTTGCTTTCAGCTACATCAAAAGCAGTATTTAGGCGTTGTTTATTTGAGGTAGTTGATTTGCGCATTTCGGTCAAATTGATCAAATTTGTCTTAATTGAATCGATCAATCCCAAGAAAGCCACACCATCTCGCCAGCTAGGCCCAAAGTCACGTACTTCAATTCCACTATCCCTGAATAAATATTTTTATTTATTTTTTATAGATATGAAATTGGAAATTATATGTTATTGATTACTTTGGTAATGCATTTGAAACCCAATTCAAAAGGGTTTTTCTAGCACCCTGTTTCCATTTTTCAGCTTTTACATCACTTGACGCGACCCTAGGCGAACTAGTGACTGCTGCACTATCCAAAGAACTAACAGATCCAGATATCCCATGGCCCAAATATTCTAAAGCTCGACTGTTTTCTTCAATCTTTTAAAAATGACAAGAACATTGCAATATTTCAAATATCAAATATTACTTTAATTATTAGTGATAAAATCATTTGCAGTAATTTTATTGCAATATTCGTTATAATATTAAAGAGTGGATTAAATTATTTTGTTATATAAATTTTTACTCTACTTTGAAATTAACATAAATTTAAAAAAAACTTAGATTCTTATTGTTGTAAGAAATTAAAACAATATAAAAAATCAATTAATTTCAATTTGAAACTCCTTCGAAACAAAAAATGCAATTGTATTTAGTTTTCGTAAAATTCTAGGGGGATCTATCTCTTGCGAATGCTGCGAATCAATTCGAATGTTCATAGCAAATTGCAAATGTCTCACGAATGCGAATGCAAATGCGACCATAACACTTTTAGCCTCCATTTTGCGACTGAATGAGACTTATCAATGGTTCACGCATTCGCAATCATCCCATTTAAAATGTATTTTCGCATTCTTAATTCATTCTCAAATGATTTGTATGAAATTTGCAAATGGATATGAATTTTTTGCATAGATAAAAGCCCCCAGGTAAAATTATTCAATGAAACCCTTTCTTTTCATTTTTTTCGAAATTCTCACTATGAATTCCAAAGCAACCTTCTGCTTCTTTTTAAAAAAATATTTACAATGATCATAAACATTCCAAAATAAACGTAAATTTGTGAAAACAACAAGGAAATTCAAATTGTAATT
The DNA here is from genome assembly GCA_029041755.1 of Resseliella maxima. Taxonomy (NCBI): domain Eukaryota; kingdom Metazoa; phylum Arthropoda; class Insecta; order Diptera; family Cecidomyiidae; genus Resseliella; species Resseliella maxima. The sequence continues at coordinate 223,857 of JAQOWM010000799.1, forward strand.
AATTGTTCAATGTTTATATTTTAATTTGTTATTTAAGTGGAAATAAGTAAAGATTTCTATGTCTTGTGTTATTTATTAACTAACTCACCCAATACCATTCTTCCAAATCTACATTAAATTGCGGTTTACGAAGCTATTGTGTTAAAATTGGTGAGGATTTAAATGAATAGATTAGTATAATTCAAAGCACTTCAAATTACAGCTCAATTCCGAAACCATTAAACTTATCAAATAGCTTATAAAATAAACGAGGCAAAATATTTTATTGAAATATTTCGAAATATTCGGAAATATTTATTCATAATAAGCAAATTCCATACATTTTATGACATAAAATATTTTGACTTGATCATGCCAAGTTGGTTTTTAAATTAAACACTTACTTGGAAGTAAAGAATAATTGTCCAAATCAAACCCTGAATATGAAAAAAAGTTTGTAAGTCTCTCGTAAATGATTGTAAACATAATTTCTAAAATATGTGAAACATACCAACACTACAGGTGGTCTCCCATCCACCAAATCGGCTGGGTTTATATTTACTAGTTTTATTCGTTTACTTGCTAAAAATTGTAAGGCGGTATTTGCGTTACTTAGAAAATGTGGTCTGCGTAAAACTCTGCCCCTCTCCATAGGCTATGAGAAAATAGATTAAATAGATAAAAAAAGTGTTTGACAATCGAGGAAACTGATAAATACTCCAAAAAAAAACTTCTACTTCAGGTATAAAATAAAATAACAGAATAATCATACCAGTTTTTCACCAGACAACACTTCCAAAAGGGCCAACAATTTCGTGCCATCGCGCAAATCGTAAATCAAATCATCAATTCGAAGTGGTGGAATACGCTTACATAGGTGAGAATTGATCCAATTCACAAATGTTTTCTTCTGAACACGCTCTTGTTCCTCTAAAAATTCAAAAGAGTTTGTTATTGTGTCAGTTATTCCTACAATATATAAATTAAATAATTTTCCTAAAGATTTTTCTATAGATTTTTGAAATTATGGCCAAAATAATACGAACTATATAGCCATTCAGGTAACGATTTTCAGTTAAATTCAGCGTTAAGATACGTAATGGTTTTAGTTATTTTTGTGAATTAATTGAGCAAATTTTCACCCATTCTAGCCGTAAAAATATAATTAAAATTAGGCATGAAGAGATTTCACATGCTCACTTAACATATAGTAATATGCCATTGAGAAATTGTGACTGCTTGAATTAACGAATTTGTAGTTAATGAACTTGCATATGCCAATTGAGTTTGTGAAAATATTTAACTAATTGGTATTTATTTGAAATAATAAAAATAAGAAGCTGGATTCAGTGTAAGTACCGAAAATGTCGAATCGAAACAGTGAAATTCGAAATAACGTTTTTGATATTTCAACACATAAATACGCTAACGGATTTCAAACTAGGAATAGAGAATCGTGTTCACTTTACATAAACACTATCACACTGCATATTAATATAATACATCGTCGCATCGGCATATACGATTATAGTATTGATGTTGTTAGATTTATCGTTCGCCGGCTTCAAAAATAAACAAATATGCATATTTTAATACAGCATCGATATCTTCCTGAATTTCGACAAAATCAAAACGAAACGTGATTTCAAGGAAGTGAGTTGACATTCACCATTTTGATTTCGTTTATTTTTTTTTTTTTTGTTCAACAACATTTTTCAATATAAGCATTTCAGAAAGAAATTGTATAAAAATATTTTATTTTATTCAAATATTTTGACTTTTTTCGATTTTTGGCATGTTTCAAGTGCGAAATAAGGTTACCGACACTTGACGTTTTTAACGTTAAAATCACATTTTAAGGAAAAGAATTAATTAATATTTTGTGTATTTGCCTGGTCGTATCTATAATTACTTTGCGTAAACTATCTTCTACTATCACTTAAACGAGAATTTAATTTCTGATTCCGGCCAGGATTTTTCTGTAATTTGGTTTCTAACATTTTCATTTGTGTCCGTCCATCCGAATTTTTGTTCCGGACATTATCAATTGTGTCCGTTCGTCCGAACCTTCTGAATTGTATGGACGTACGAACAAAAAATGAATTTAAACAGACAGTCCGTGTCAGTTGACACCTTTAGTAATGAATCAAGAATCCGACACCCCAATTTGCTGTACCAGTCTTTACTGCTGACAAATACACACGATAATTCCCTAACGTCTCTTCTACCCGACCTTTCACACGCACATCACTCAAAGTCAAAATGTCTAAACCGAATTTATATGCCCTGTCTACTAATTCTCGCTTCTTCAACTCAAAACCTCCTCTCAAATTCATTGTTCCGATATTCAAAACGGTCGTCAACTGTGGAGCTCCGGTCAAATCCCGGGGAGGACGAGCTTCGTGGCCTCCCCTCGTCCGAAGCACACTATTACTACTTCGAGCAAAATAAATTTAAGGTGAGGAGCGTGTTAAGCCAAACTGCACCCGAGAAAAATTGCCAATAATTTTGTCTAGTGCAACTAGCATTAGGAATCATTCGCTACAAAAAATCAATTACAATGGAACGAACTCAACAATTTGCAATTCGGAAAAGAGATAATGTTTCTTTTTATTTATTCAATCCGCGATCAAAAATTTGCATTATAACGAGAATCTCTGTATTTATAACCGATTGAAAAGTACCGTTTGAGTTTTCAACGTAAATTATTACAATTATCCAAAAAATTTTTAATTATGCAAAACCATGGCAAAAAGTTACACATTAACCATCAATGAAAAAATAATAAAATCGAAATTATATTCGGCCACAATCAAGCATTAAAGTTCAAAACAAACAATAAACACTGTGATTCTATTGAACGCGCCAAAGTGTGAACACAAACATTGACAAAACCGCGACAATGTGAAACGACTTCAGAAAATGACATTAATATGAATCCATGACTGTCGCGTTAAACCATGGCGATGAAACGAAGTGCACGTCGTGCCTACTACGCGTCCGTTTGTGCAACTGAGAACACATATTTGTGCTACCGAGAGCACATTCGGGCGCGTAGTAGGCATTACGTGCACCCCGCTTCATCGCCATGCGTTAAACGCCATCTAGCGTTTTTAACCTTTATTTAAGTGTCGCAAATTGAGCTTCCGTGATTTTTCCAAAATATTAAAAATAATGAGATCCACTCACATATGAAACATTTACAACAGAAAGAAAGAAACAGTTATTAATGTAGCATGTTACAAAAAAATGAATCTATAAATAAAGAGTGCATTGAAGTTATACCAATCAAATATAGTTGACTTGCATGTTAGAAAAAGCAAAACTTTGGAAAAATATAATGTCAAATTTAAATTTTGTTAAATTTTTCCCATATTTTTTATGTCTTTTTTTTTGTTTGCACATTTTTTTACCAATATATGTTTGCGAATCCATAGGAGGCTTAGCTCCCAGTCAATTTGCGTATATTTTAAAAATTTAAAAGTCCCAATTGATACCATTGACCATGCCAATAGTTATAATGAATATTTGCATACTTAATTATATCAATATTCTATTCGATGAATTGTCATTTAAATAATTGTCAAAATTCATGGTTACAGATACGAAAATTAAGAAATAGTTATTTTGTGAATATTTTCCACCAATTACGCTTTAAATGCAGAAAAAATTGTAATTGTAATTCTAATTGTAATAACGAAATTTTTATTCAAAATAAATCAATATCTTTTGAAAATTGTATCATAACATATGTGCCAAAAGTTTCTGGCCAACCACTCAAACTAAGTGTGAGAACAACGAAAAATCTCTCATGTTGGTCAATCAACACGGCATTTATCGCGTAAATTTGGTATCTGTAATAAAACAGCTCATAATATTTTGAAGAAAAGTAACACAAAATAACGCGAAAAATACCATTTGTATTGAAAAAGGACAACACACCAAACGTTTCACAGGCACGACCAATAGAGGATTTCTGGTTTATTTTCAAACGTAAAGAGAAATATTCGTTAAAAAAAATATTCGTAGAAAAAAAAATAAAAAAATTAATAAACCACCTTTGGCGGAGAAACGCTGTTTGGTGCCGTAATTATAATAATAAAAAAAAATACTTGAACGCAGAATATTCCCGTACCAAAATATTCCAAACTTTTATTTTTCTATTTACATTAAAACGAGAAAATGTAAATGGATGAATTTTTGATAATTTTTTTGGTCTTTTCAAATGCAATTGAAATTAGTGAAAATTTTAGCATGCTAAATTTGTCTTCAGACATTGGATAATTGTATTCAAGGGTTTCAATGATTTCTGCTCTTTTTAAGTTGGAAAATGATAGTAAGTGATATATAAAAAGGTAATTTGAAAATAGGTAGTCCATAAAATCATGTACACAATTCACAATGAGTCATTTCGTGGTAGAGCATTGTGAAAAGTATAGAATTTGGTTTAACGTTCAGCATGAATAATGAAATATAAATAGTTTTAGGTTTTTGACTTATATTTAATTGTATTGTTTCAATATTTGTTACCGTTTCTGGGTATACACTTTTCATCAAATGAAATGAAATTTGATATTTTAGTACATTCAATACAACAATTACTATGTGTATTTGAATCAAGTCAATATATTCAAGAACGTTGAAATTCAAAATTTCAGTTAAAACAATCAAAATTGTTGATGACAAAACAATAAATTTTTACGAATTGTATTTCTTCCATGCACACCCTACATACTATAAATACGCATTTTACATTAGAAGTATAATCTACAAAATGAATTTTGTACCACACAATACCCTGGTACGAAAATAAATGGTAGGAAAATATGAACACGCACTTTGTATTCATTTTGACAATTTTCTTGATAGTTGTTCAATGCGTTTTGAATACATTTCGTGAGAAAATACAATAAATGTTCACACAATGATTTTGAATTATAACTTATATCTCATATACATACAGCTTGGTTGACTCAAAATTTAGTGAAGGTTAAATTAATTCATCCAAAAATGTATTCACGGGTTCTGCGAAAATGAACTCATTCACTCATATATTTTGAGTGGATGAGTTCATTTAAAAAATACATGTGTAAAACTTATGTATACATACTCTAACATCCACACATATACATATGCGTGTGTATTTGTATGTCTTTCAGCACATCGTAATGTTTAATGCGTAATTGAATCAAATACCAAACAGCTGACCACAATTCTGTTTGTTATGAAAATATTTGGAAAATCGATACGTTGAATTTTATACCACAGTTCTTTAATTAAAATGTTTTATTGAAAAAAAGAATACATTTATGAAGAATATTTTTCATAAAATATAAATTATAAACAACGGTATTTCATTTGAGCATTGAACGTTATGATTTGCTTAACAATAATTGACATGGAATTCATTTGAGAATCAAGACCGCGTTGATATTGGAAATTTTTTTTCTGTTTGGTAAAATCTTTGTTGAAACCCCGATTCAATTTTAAATTGAAACACAAAAAACCGGTTTTCAAGATCGTTTCAGACAAACATATCAAGGCAAATTTTATGGACTAGTGAGCTCATCATCGGCAATATTCAACGTATGGTCTATTTGTTTTTTTCGCGCAATATTTCGTAACTAAAGGCGTGACCATGATTAATTTAACAAACATGATCTACAGACTTTTGGTCAGAATATTGAAAAATATCTTTTGTTTTAATTTTATTCACTTCTAACTATATAATTATCACAACAGATTTTTCATATATAAATGGTGTGTTTTATTTAAATGATAATTTCTTCTTAGCTACCTCGAATTTGTCGAATATGGTTGTCGTATTGTGAATTGCTTCGCTTGAAGTCCATTTTATGTGGACGATCAACCTGAACTGTTTGTGTTTGATATTCGTTATACCAGTCCGAACCAGCACCCTCACTTTCTGAAGAAGTTCTTACGTGAGACACTAAATGCCGACGAATATTTTCGTTGCTATCAGTTACAGGACTAACAACTGGTCCTTTATATTTTTCTGTTATCGCTTCATTGGAATTAAATGTTTTTGCACAATCTATAAAACTTTGATTTTTACGTTTTTCCGTTTCTATAGAATGGGGTAGTTCGGAAGGAAAAATTCTTTCACGTAATGGCGTACGTGGTTCTGTATAAACATTTTCATCAGACATGAAAACATGTTGAATCGAATTGCTTGACGACGATATTGATACCGTAGTTGGCGTTCCACTACTGCTTGTAAAATATACTCTTTGTGAATGATAGGCTGAATCCTCTCCAGGAGTAATTTGTTCGGTTGATGAACTTTTATCTACTAAACAATCTAAAGTTCGTTGCTCTACAACAGGCGATGAAACATTACTTATTATTTCAATTGACTTGGTTTTCAATATTTTTTCATATTTTACAACTCTCTTTATTTTTCTTGGTGTTGAAGATTTATAGTCTACCTCATCAACAGGAGTTCTTTGTCTTAAATTATCTGCAATATATGTTTTTGCTTCACTTTCAGTATGGACAATATCAATTTTAGATGACGAAAAGGAATTGTCTTTGGGCAAGGTTGTGCTAGTTTCTTTTAATCGAATTTCAATTTGTGGACTTTCTTGATTTAGTTGACGAATACGTTTTTCCTTTAAATTCTTTTCAAATGCATTTACATCCATCGAAAAACTGCTTCTATCTATCTTTGCTGGTCCATTTGATGTGGCTAAATTCACCTCATCTTGAATTGTTATTTTACTTTCACGCTTTCGTTGATTAGATGATGTTGATGCTAAAGGCTCCGAATCAGTTGCCCAACGTATGGATCCAACATCATCATCATTGGAATATGTTTTCGATTCCATCGAATTTATATTTATTATAGTCACAAACCAAAGTATTACATTTATAATTCATTAATTTTATCGATTTAACAAATTGAAGCACATAATGTATTCAATAATTGACACAATTTACACAAAAAATGTATTTTTCGTTTTTTTATTTTAAAACTTAGGACATTAAAGGTTATTTAAACACGCAAACTGCGCGATATCGAAATATTTGCGTTTTTACGATGTTTCTTTACTATTTTTGACAAATGAGAAAAAATGATACCATCAAAGGTTCACTAGGTGTGCGAGCCGGTTGGAAACTACATTCGAATGAGTATCTAATTGCGCGAATAGCCATAATATTTCGCTCATTTTTGAATTAAAACACATGTGATACATACATATATCCATAATATCTCATATTAACGCAATATTTCATATGTATTCTCTCAAATAAACCAAAACATTGTTCATCACGTGTAGTGAAAATGAGCCCGTCTCAAAATTCAAAATATAAAATGTTAATGTATTGCACGCAAACGCACAAACCAAGGCCAAATGTAACATTTCACTGAACTGGAGAATGTTGGAGAATAAAAGCGAAAAAACTAATTTCATCTGACAAATGTGTGTAAAGAGTGAATGTGTTTGAAAGATGAATGGCTATAGTAAGTAGACAATACATTTTTCCTCGTCCAAATACAAGACCGAATGACAAATATAAAGTTGAAAGATATACAAGTACACCAGGTCTAGTTTGATATTTTTATCAGTACAGAAGTTGTTTTAGTAATATGTTAATTGTTACGTTACAGCGTGTATGTTGGCCTTTACGTATACATTAACGTAACTATTACGTCATTCTTTCAATGATTAATATATATAACAATGAAAAGTAAATAAAAGGTGGCAGAGTAGTATATTTAAAACTCGAATGTGAGTGTATTCTAGTGCTTGAAATGGTAAAAAAAACACGCAATAATTTTAGAAGGCAAAACATTCATGTGAAAGAGTGTGGAAGAGTTTGTAGTTTATTACTTGAAATAACTTAATTCAGGTGAGTGGACAAATTTAGCTTTATTTTGAATTAAATGAAGAAAATAAAACATTCCGAAAGCGAAAAATATTAGTGAAAACAAGCTTGACATTCGAGTCATCAATAAATGTATTAATTTTCTTAGTTAAGACTTTAGTGATATTGCTTTTTGCTTTGATCTTATATATAGGTTGTTGCGTTCATAAACAAAACGATTCAGATGAAAAACAATTGAGGCACTAGTGAAATCTATATGTGAAATGTAGGTAATATTTTTAATGAAACGTATGTTTTCTATATTTATATGATAGAATTATAAATATGAAAATTGTTCAAATAAATAAGTGTACACATTCAGGGAATCTTGCCTCCAAAAATCCACAATATTCATTGAAATTCAATCATTTGAATTTACGTTAAACGTAGTGCGTTGCGAAAATACTTCTTCTTCTTTTTTTTCTTCTTCTTCTTCTTCTTCTTCTTCTTCTTCTTCTTCTTCTTCTTCTTCTTCTTCTTCTTCTTCTTCTTCTTCTACATGGCTTTTATTTTTTAACTCATACACAGATACACAAATACATTAGTTGTCTGTGTATGAGTTGAAATTCCATACAATACATATTTGAGAAGAAGGAGAAGGAGAAGTTTTGTTTGTATTAGGCATTGTATATGTATTTTATATAAAATTCACATTACTTAAAATATCCACGAAATTCACAAAATTCGCATATTTTGAATGTCACAAGATTCCCCTAGACATTCAGAGATTTGCAAAATAATTATCATTCTTATAACTGAGTATTTCACAACCTAATATTGCATAAGTTTAATTTTTGTATCGACAAAATCACTTACCTTGCAATTTTGCAATTGTCATCATTTCAAATTGAGCAAGTTGTTCATCAACGTAATCTTGGCTCTGCCTTTCAATGATTTCGGCAGTTGAAAGTGCATTTTCATCTCCGTCATCATAAATAACATATGATTGGCTAGAAGGTTCTAATGGCACACCAACATATTCATATCGAGGTGCTAATTCAAATGGTGATGGTGGTTGAATTGGTACCGTAGTACTTGGCAAATATTCTGATTGAACATTTGCAGTTGTATATTGCATTGGGACTGGGCTAAATGACGGTGCCCTATAAGGTCGTGGTCCAGACAATCTAACTGACAGAGGTGATTGAATGGGTCGATAATAATTTTGTGCCATTGAACTACTCATTGGAGTCGGAGATCTTGGATTTTGCAAATTAGAACCTCTCGTTCCTCGTAAATTTTCACTTGGTGAATTACACACATATCGATTTCCCATTCCCACTATATCTCGGCCTGCATTCGTTGAAGGAATAGATTCAAATGCAGCTGAACTGTTAAAATAGGATAGCATATCTTAGAAAAACCTATGCATTGATGATACATCAAATTTTTACAATATAATCATACCGAAGTGGGTTATATCCTGAAGACGATGATGGTGACCATGGTGTGGGGGGTTGATAATAAATTGGAGAAGGTTGATTACGATTAAGATTATGATATTGATTATTTTGATGTTCAGACATTTTTTTTCGATTGTTTCTTTCTTTTTACACTTATCTAGTTAACTCGATCATTTGGTCACATATTTCTAGACTCTCGCCGATTTTAATGACACAAAACACAACTATTTCAGAGGAAACTGTAAAAAATGATTTTTTTGTTATATAAGAATTTTTAAAGAAAAGAAATATAGAAAATAATTTAAATATAATCATATTTCTACTTGGGTTGTTGTTGTTAAAATGGTAACATTTTAGATTGCAAATATACGATCATATTGTTCTAATACTCAAACAGATTATTTTTTCACTGAATGAGTACAAAAAAAAAAAAAAAAATGAAGAACAAATCGTCAAATTTATTTATAATTATGATTGAATCTTTAGTCGTTGCAAGGGAAATGAAAATTTAAACGAATTTGCGTCCAATAAATATGATTTAAATATATCATAAGAAGAAGAGTATTCATTGATGAGCACACATTTAAGTTGGCAACAAATTTTCGAAGCTAAATAGTGTTATGTTCAATATAACCTCTTTATTTTCATTTCATGAAGAAATTATAGCACCATAATAATGTTCCAGATCTATTTTTAATATCTTCGTCAATTTTTGCCTGAGTTTAAATTTAAAGATGAGATCAATTGCAGTAAATCAGGCAGCCTAACGCACACGACAGACAAATATTTTGCTGGCGTGATTTGAATGTGCAATGTTTCAGATTTTTCTTCTTTATAGAAGAATTGAAACAAGAAAGGAAATTGTTAAGTGTCTCGAATACTGTTTTGTTCCTAAATTAAATAGAAAATTATATATTCTTTGGTTTTCCATGAAGAATGAATGAATCGCTTTTCATTGTGAATCTATTTTTGTTCACAACGTGTTATTACTTGAACGACGTCTTAAAAGCGATGGACTGTGTTTCATATTCTCAGACTGAAAATCTGAAAAGATATATATTCGCTTATTCCAAATCAGTTATATGCTTACAACACTTTTCTGAGTCACTTGCACATTGTTTTAACACTTACTCATCACAATATATTTAAATTCATATCGACTGAAAATTAGTCTGAATTCAAAATTATATTTATATTTATGAAGTTAAATTGGAAAAAATAATTGAATCAAATGAACCAAATTTGCATTTTGCATGTTAGACTGTGTTACGTAATCACACGATACTTTTTTCTCTCTTCTTCTTCATCTTTTTTGAAGTTAAGATTCTAATTTTGTAAAAAGAAATTATATTTTTAAAATATAATTTATAGTGTAAAAAGCACAAAAAAGTGTATTGGAAATCAAAAAAATCACCTATTATAAATGTAAAAATCGTTTTCGTATTTTGTTTTTCGAATATTTTTCCTGTTTTAAAAACATAGAGAAATGATAACACGACGACGATGCAAATCAAACTACCGATGTGAAATTCATTTCAATGTAAAATGCTTTATTTCCCTAGCAAATTTATTTGAAAGTCTGTACGCTGCGTCCGAAAAATGCCGATTGTTTTATTTTTGGATACCGACCAACCGGCTATTTTCGCTTAACAGTTACTATTTGAACATATGATTTGTTTTTCGAGTGTAAGAAACAGATAGAGAGAGATAATAATATATATAGTACTTTCCTTTTGACGACAAAGATGTTTTCTCTCGTTTAAGTACTGAAAAACAATGCTGAGTTTTCCTCCAGAGAGAACTCATATCAAATACAATGATTATTGCCTAATTAGGTTTTCCCAAATTGTTTCCAATATTCTATTAAAAAGTTTCATTGTATTTCAATGGTTGACTAAAAATTATATTCTGCATTTATAAATGCAACACTTATACATTTCTAAAAAGAAGGATATACGATGTCAATAATATAATTTATACGCATATAATGGATGGTTTGAGAAAAATGTGTAGGCTACTGAACTTGTTGATTTTAACGTTCAAGTTGAATGTTTGAAGCGCATGTTCTTCATTCAATAAACTTGAATAACATCATGTGAGATTTTTTCCACCGCCACCGTCCACCTGTTATATTTACTTATTTTGAAGAAATACATGCAGTTGACTTTCTTCATTTTATCTGATGTTAAGCTAAGTGATCGAATCAATATAAATATCACACATAGCTTTCTACATTGAGTGAATCAACTATTTTTTTCTGCAGACAACTAAGATATCTACATTATTTTTTCGTATGCAACCAATTTAATTTTAACAAATAATTTCGGCGGAGTTTTCGATCGGGAAATAGAGAAATTATTATATTAAAAAAGAATTTTTATACATTGTTATGAAAAACTCGTTCATTATAAATATGCGTTAGTCAATCTAAAACTATTAATAATCGCATGATAACACTAGTTATTGACACGTGGTATTATATATATAATACATCTCTTTCATATTCTTTTATTAATTCAAAAAGGATTTTTTTCTTAGGTCATTTTCGAGTAAGTCTTGTTATTCGAACTTCGATATTCTATTTGATAAAATATTTCGCATCAAAAGCAATCGTTTTTAGCGAAATTTCTTTGGTTCAAAAATGTACCCTGTTAATAGCTCAATTTACGTAATAATTCAATAACATATGTTTTTATTTCTTTTCAGTGAACGGTCAACACATTTCATCACAATATTAATTCAAATAAACAAATGACAAAATGAATGAACAAAATAACATTTGTGAAAACATTTATAATAATGGCAAATGGCAGGAAAATATCAGCTTGTCAGAGCATTTGGAAAAGTTAAACAAAGTGCGTGAAAGTCTTTATAGCCACAACGGATGGAGTAGTAAAAATGTAAATCAAACATCAAAATGGATCGATATAGATAAATTTTACAAATATAACAACGAAATGGGTACGACATTTTTGATTTTTAAATTTTAATCTTTTAGATTTAATTAACAAATGATTATTTTTTTAGGTACTAGTACATGGGGTCCAACTATGTTTAATTTGAACTGCCTTACAGATTGCAAATCCTCTAGTCAAACTCATCAATTCAATGCGACAACTAATACTGGAAATCAAGATGCTATGAATTTATCACTTCATTTACAATTCAAAAATCTTAATTTAAATGGTGATATTCCTGAAACATCAATCCATTCTCAGAATACGAATAATTTATCCTAGCATTTGAGTTTGTAAATATTTTAATAAAGTTTCAATTCCACAAATAAAAAATATGTATACAAATTTCAAGTCTAATTTTTGAATTAAGTTTTCAGTCAATAGATGGCAGCACAAAAAACTGAAAGTTCATCGGAAGGGATAAAACTATTCAAAGAAATGTCATTAAGGCAAGCTTTATGCATCAAAGTCATTGTTGATTTATTTACAATTTGGTTAATTGTTTTACATTTAGAAAGACATTTTGAAGGAAAACATTAGATTATTTTGTTATAATATAAGTGAAAGTGTATCAACTGAAAAATAATTCGAATAGTGAATCGTTCAAATGAATGCGATTAGTTTATATGTATCAGCATCTCGACTGCTGTTCAACCAGTCAGATTCAGAAAATCCAAACTATTCTGATTTATATCGATTGATGCCTTATTTGCGGCAATCTTTGTCGTGTACTGTATGTGCTAATTTACTAATTGAACCGTATACTGCGGATAACTCTATTTGTCAACATCACGTATGTCGAGCTTGTATTGGAGGAAGAAAAAATCTGAAACCCACATGCTCATCGTGTAAAAATTATCATAATTATCATGCAAATACCCAGCTACGCATATTACTTCAATGCTATAAAAGTTTATGTAATTATATTCTTGCAACTCCTACTATTTATAATTTGATGCATAATTATGTTCATGTCGATGCATTTTCTAATGGAAATAATGATGCCCATAATTTAGCTGAACTTGTTGACGAGGGTGCACAATTTTTTGATGAATTTCAAAGTAATTCAGGTTTACCTATGTCGAAAATTTCAATATTGCCATGTATTTTTACAACAACTTCGTCGTCAGTTTCAACTAGTCAAAATACTGTAATAAGCAATAAAACAACAACATTCACTCCATCAACGTCAATTGACGTTCCTCCATTCATTCATACATCAACGAACATTTCTAAATGCACAACGTCAGTGTCATCGTCAACATTGAATGATGGAGCTCCTATTATTGCCAATACAAATCTTACAAGAAATCATACACCAATCAAGACTGTTTCCAATGGAACTGCACTTTACTCAGTTCTCTATACAGGAACGGGGAATAAAATCACAATCAAAAGAAAAACAGATGATAACAATTTATTTTCTACAACAAATACGATGAGTACAAAAGAAGTGTTGAATATATTGAGTCGAAATCCTGCAAAAATTACACAACATCCTCCAATACAACAGATTCAGACACAAAAACAAAACAAATCGATAACTCAACAACAAATTATTCATGCGCAACCTCAGATTTCCGGAATAATTAATCCTCAGTCATCGAATTTCAAAAAGCCCGTACTTACATTAAAAACAAATAAATCCATACAAAAACGTAAAGGATGTCGTTGTGGAAACGCAACTCCAACTCCGGGTAATTTTTTGATATATTTCAATTATATAAATTATTTAATACATCGACCAATTTAATAGGAAAATTAACGTGCTGTGGTCAAAGATGCCCCTGCTATGTGGAATCAAAAAGCTGTATTGATTGTAAATGTCGAGGTTGCAGAAATCCCCACCGTATTGATGGACTCAAAGTAGGTATCTACACTGTAAATTCAAAAGGATTTTTAAATTATTTTTTTGGATTTTTATAGTGAAAAATCCGAAAGGATTAAAAATAAATCCGAATGGATTTCATACACTTACTTGTAGCGTCGATGCTACTGTAGCGATTGCCGGATCACGATAACATCTAGTTGATATTTCCTTAGCTGATGTTTAGTAGCCGGCACTGGATTGAACGTATGTTCAAAGTTTTTTTCTAATTTTGTTGATTTGGTACACCTCCTAATTGGTTGCCTCGACAAAATGCAACATTTAGCACTTCACGCATCAAAACACACCGTCCTATTCATAGAGAGAGAAACAATTGATTCATTTTACATTATTGATATATTTACTGTTTGTTACACTTAACTTTGTATCGTATGTTCCGTGCTGCATTTGTGTCACGGTTCCAAGTGATGTTTTGGCCCTGTGCATCTTGCTTTTGATAATGTCGAAGATTTGAAGCCATTCGAACACCTGGTTGAGGACACTCGTGTCGTTGTAATGACAATAGTCGATTGTTCTTCTTCGAATGTACAAAACCAACAGCTTGCCTTGCTTCTGGTCGGACGTTGCATTGTTGGCAAAAATAGTAACGAAATTTCATATGAGCTCGACCTTTCTTTCTCGGCATTCCAAGTATTCGGAAGCAAAGTGAACACAATTTTGTTGTTCTAAATTCATCCACTTCAAGAACGGACACAGACTGCGTTGTGACAATTTTTCAAAAAGACTTCTCACTTTGTTTCGAAGATATCCTTTTGCTGGTGAACTTGCACTCAAAAATGCATTTCCGACATAAACAAATGTTCGCTTGCCGTTGATAAGTTGCGTTGCTAGCTGGTCGAGAAATTTATTGGTGGCACGGTATTGTAAAAAGTCTTGTAAAGCATATTCGTATTGAGTGTAAGCTTCAATTGCATTGTTGAAATGTTTCAGAATATGCTCGGCGTAGACTTCATTATGAGGCGATCGGGGTCCAATTTGCTCAAGACGTTCACGATCATCGGCCATCACGGCATCAATTTCCTCAGTTAGCTTTTCACGCCATTTTTTGCGGCGATAATGTCCCGTTAGTGTGTGATATCGTTTTGACCTTAAAAGCATGTTCTCCTCCGATCCATCGGGATGCAATTGTACAGCGGCGTAAACTAATTTCAGACCCGTGTCGAATGGGATTTCTTGTTCACAATCAGCAAGTTTTCGTTCCAACAATGCTTGCTGTTGTTGTTATTTTCTTCATCTGACTGAACAAGAATCTCTTTTGTTTTCCTTATTTTAAAACTAACGGAAACTCCATCGGTTTCAATGTAATTCGAATCTGATGACTGCAGCACGCTCATTTTTTGGCACTCTTTCAATTGAGTTTATGTCAAAATAGTGACGCCAAAGTGCTGAATAATCTTTGGGCCGCATTTCTTTGGTTTGTTTCCACTCGCCATTTTTTCGATGCATGTTTGCTCTTACTTAGTTTCAGGAGCCAGTACATACCTTGATTATCAATGGCAATGTGATGTCGTTTGAATGTAGTTATTGAAATTACTGTTAATTCTGTGTATTTACGAAAACTGCTTCTGCCTTTTTCTTCAAATTCTGCCTTGCGTTTTTCCATGTGTACTGGAATGTATCTATGAAAAAAAAAAATAAGAAAAACATCGAACGTTTGATTAGATTATATTGCATGTAAAAATGTCTATAATTCTAGTTAGAATATAAATTTTAATGAAAAAAATACAAATAAATTGCAATTCCATAAACAATGGCACATTGATACCACTTTCTCTGCATGTTATTCATCGGCCATAACTGGATCAGGCGTTTTATTAGACTCACGATGAAACAGAAAGTGCAGTGTCTCATAAACTTTTTTTTGGATCGAATATGCGAATAAAAATATTTGCGGATACGATTGTATGCATGCACGCAAATATTGTTCATAAAATTCACATAATATCTGCATTTTGATGTCCTTTTTCACACTTTGGTTTTGCTTTTTTTGCCGGTGGTTCTGCGACCACAGTTTTCTGATTTGTCCTCTTTCGCCTTGCCATTTTGATCAACTGCTGACTAAATTTGAATTTTTCCTCTATTTATACCTTTTTAAAATGCTGACAAAGCAGTGCATGTTTTCTAAAATGTGCAGTTACCCGATATCAAATCCACAGGCACAAATCTGCACATTTTTCAAAAACCGCAAAACTAAATTTGTTGATAAAACCGTGATAAATAGCTGCAGCGTAAATGCTGGATGTAAACAAGTGATCAATCTTTGCGTTTGAATTTTTCACTTTCGATTTTATTGTGATAACAAGCTCGATTTTGATATAAAATCACAATATTCTATGTTTCAGTAAACTAAATATTCTCTTCATCAATTTCGATCCCAATAGGTTAATTATATTCTTGTTTCAATAACAAATGAATTGCCAATTTGTACGGAAATAAACAAACTAAACAAAATGTGGTTATGTTTTCAATCAATTACACAAAAGTTTTGATGTGTTGAGATGTGTTGCCTGAAACGATATGCAAAATCAAAGAGATTTGAAATAAAAAAAAAGAGTGCTGTCGCTCACCATAAGGTCGGCATTTGTTGTTTCTTCCAAAAATATAATATATAAAAGAAATGATTAATCGTTGTATTTCAATTCACAAAATCAAAATTCACACTATTGTATGTGACTTCAGTAAATTAAATAAACTCTTCATCAATTCACTTTGAATAGATTTATAATTTTCATGTTACAATAACAAATGAAATGTCAATTTGTATGGAAATAAACACACTAAACAATATGCGGTTATATTTTCAATGAGTTATACAGTAGACAACTTATGTCAAGTCAGTGTCGCCTGAAACGATTACACATCAACTACACAGTAAAATAAAATTGAAATAAAATAACGGATTGCTGTCGCTCGAAAAAGAATTGGTGATTGTTGTTTCTCCCGAGTAAAATGTTTATAAAAATATTGTTTTAGTTCATGGCATGCAAAATGTTTTTAATTTTTTCGACTCAAATATTTTTAAAGATATATTCTAATCCATTTGGATTTATTTTTAATCCATTCGGATTTTTCACTATAAAAATCCAAAAAACTAATTAAAAAATCCTTTTGGTTTTACAGTGTATATTTGAACCGCTGAGAACAGCGTATACAATTTTCGTGAGCCAAAGCCAAACTCATTCTGCATATTTCAGTCAAAATGTAATTCGAATAAATTCACCGAACAAATCGTATAAAACGAAACAATTGATGTGTCACTTTCTTATATGGATAACTTGTTTAGAAGTAAAACTGCATGTCCCATGTATTGATAAAAGAACAAAATTATGTTTCATCTTGTTCGGTGAATTTTTTGAGATAAATTTTGATTTCACAATAACTTGATAAGCTGTTTTTTTTCTCGGTGGTTTAATCTATTGTATATTTATTATATCTGCATGTTTATTCAATATTTTTTTATTCAAACTCTTAGATGAGACCTTTAACCTGTTTAGTACAAATGAACAATGAGTCTTTTGATAAGAATTATGTTGATGTGCCGATAGAATCTTCAAGCAACCCATCGAAAGAACCAAAAATAGGGCAAGAAGTGATGTCGAATCAGAAGATTATGACAGGAAGAACAGAGAATTCCCAATTGGATTCACAAATGACATTTATGTAATGATATTCAGTTATTTGATAGTTCACTCAATTTGTGAGCATCTGTTGTTTTAGTAAAAATTGATTTAATCAACGATTATGATATCGAAATTGGTTCATATGAGTTAACAATTTTCTGCTTTAAATCAATTTCCAGAACAAATGACACTGATCTTTCAAATGAACTAGGTGATGATAATATTCAAGGTACTTTATTCATTCTATTTTTTATTTCTTGTAACAAATTTCTAATATGCTTGATACTTGTGGTTTCAGTGGTAAATGTTTTTACAACGCATATGCCGGAAATCAGCTCAACTGTGCCAAATATTATTATGCAAGATGATATTTTAACTACTAATTCGGTACCGACAACAGATTTGGCCTTACACTCATTGCCTTCTGAATCATATTCTCTCATTGGGGAGGATTTGATAAAGCATTCGTTTTCAGATGAAGCATCATCAGATAATCAAAGTGATGTTGAAATTGATTTATGAAACATGTACATACCATATAATTGTCATAAATCAATACATTAGTTTTTCATTTGAAATTCCTCTTTGGAAATCAAAACGTTTTCCATTCTTTGCAACACTCATCTTTTGTATTTATTTTCTTTCAGAAATAGAGTTTTGTTATTATTTCATTAGATCACTGCATTGAAAATTACATTATAATATGAAATTATATTGTATGATATTATATATAAATTCACATCTCGAATAAATCTTTTCTATAACGAAAAATAAAATCAAATCATGTCGTTTGATACAATATAAATATTTAGCTAAATGAATAATGATAACAAATATATCATAGGGTGGTTTATTAAAAATAAGTAGTAGGAAAATGGGGATTCGTCCGAAAGCCTTGCGGTTACTTTGCGGAGACGTAAGCAACTCTTACGCAGCGAATACGAAACAGATATTTTCATTTCAATAATAAATTCACTATAATGAATCCATTAAATGAGTGGACGCAATGCCGCATCGCACTCGAACGAAGTGTGTGGAATGCGGCGACAGTAAGCACCGCATACGACTCGGTTTGAGTTCGATAGTTTGTTTTTCAATCAAGTCTCGCACAAAATGAAATTTGATATTCATGTGTTTTGTCTTTGCGCTGAAATTTCCGTTGTTTGACATATCTCTAGTTGACTTATTATCACGAAATTCCGGTTGTTTCATATAAATTGCCTCTTTTATTTCACCATAAAGGAAAGCAGTCACTACATCCATTTGTTCGATTTTAAACTGATGTTTTACAGCCTTTGCCATCAACATACGAATTGAAGAAAAACGAACAATGGGTGAATATGTATCTAAGTAGTCGATACCTTCTCGTTGGCTGCAACCTTTTGCGACTAATCGTGCATTGTGACGAACTATTTTCGATGCATCATTGGTTTTCAGTGTGAAAACCCACTTGTTGTTGATACATTTCATACCGCCTGGTAGTTGCACCAATTCCCAAGTTTGATTATTCATCAACGAGTCGTATTCTTCGTCCATAGCTGCCTTCCATTGGCAACTATCATTTGCGTTCATCGCTTCCTTCACAGTAACCGGTTCATTGTTGATTGCCGTGCTTTCATAAACAGCAAAAGCTAAATTTCCAGCTTGGAATCGATCTGGTCTTGTGTCTCGTTTTGACCGACGCAATTCTATTTCTTCGCCATTTTCATCAATAATTTCGCTCGGTTCATAGAAACTTTCATCATTGATCGACTCAGTAGACACATTATGAACATTGTTGGAGCCGTGTTCAACGCTTGATGGAGTATCAACGTTGTCAGTATTGTTCTGACCATACTGAACGCTAGGGGCTTTTATCTATGCGAAAAATTCGTTTCCATTTGTAAATTTCATACAAATCATTTGCGAATCAATTGCAAATGCGTACATACATTTTAAATGGGAGGATTGCGAATGCGTGAACCATTAATTGACAAATCTCATTCAATCGCAAAATGGATGCCAAAAGTATCATGGTCGCTTTCGCATTCGCATTCGCATTCGTGAGACATTTGCAATTTGCTATGAACATTCGAATTGATTTGCAGCATTCGCAAGAGATAGATCCCTCTAGACTGAACGCCATTCAAATTCGAAGTAATTTGATCTTGGAGTTTTTTTGGAAGGGTGGGTTGGTGTTACAGCGGCATAACCAAGACAATTTCCAGAAATATTAGATTAAATCAAAAGAAGAAAATTGTAAGTAGATTTAAGCAATTACAAGTGATCACATTTAAGTAGGCTGATATTTTTTTTTTATTAAAATAATTCGAATCAAAAGTCAAGAAGTGTTAAATTGTTAGTTTCCGAGAAACGACCCTACTTTATTAAAACAGAATTTAATCAGTTTCCTTGCACGACAGATGTATTGGGCTCACCAATTTCAACACCTACACTAGATTCAAGAAAATTTTCATTTATATCAATATTTGAAATAATATTACCGTTGCTTTTTCGATCCATAAGTCTATAACCTTTTTCATCTTCACTATAGCCAACGGACATCAATTTTTTCGATTTAGCATCCAGTTTCTTTCGTCTTTCATTCGGAATTTTGCCATTGCAATAGATCCAAAAACACGAAAATGACTGATATCAGGCTTCTTACCAGTCCAAATTTCTATCGGAGACTTGTCTTTCAATACAGTTGTGGTTGTGTGGTTTTTTAATTAACAAGCAGTCATCACTGCTTCTGCCCAATATCGTTTTGGCAAGTTTCCTGCTTGTAACATGCACCGCGCTTTTTCAGATAATGTACGAATAGTTGGTATCCATACTTGCCAAATCAGCATGAACTACTTCAAGTAATTCCTTTGCTCTCGAGCCGTTGACACCAAATGGTTTGCGTGACTTTTTGCCCTTACAACATGCAACACATGCATCGTTGTTTTTAACATCGACAAACGAGACTCCGTTCACTGCACCATTTTTCATCTTTCTTAAATCCGAATGATTAAAATGTGCCAATCTACGATGCCAAATTTCCATCGACTCAGTTGTTCTCATTGCAGCAAAAGCCGTACCACTTGACCCAATTAAGCGATAAAATCCATTGACTAAATCTGCTTTTGCTAGAACATTTCCTTCTGAATCGCTAACCACACAACCTGTTGATGAAAAAGAAACAATTTTTCCCTTTTTAGTAAGTTCACTCACCGAGAGTAGATTTGTCGTCAGCTCAGGTACACACAGTACATCATGAATATGTATATCATCTCCCATCGACATCTGCACTAAAATTAACTGTTCCATTGCATTCGCCTTTCATCAACTCGTTGTTAGCTGCTCGTATCGGCTCGATTCCATATTTCTTCGTTTCATTCATCCAGTTTCTGTTCATGGTCATGTGCGGCGTTGCACCAGAATCTACAAACCAATCATTTGTATTAAACCTACCACTCAGAAACACAGCACTAAAAGCCGATTGACTTTTATCCTTCTCGTTGCTTCTTTTGTTGTTGCTACTTGGTTTCTTGCTATCCGAACCGTTAGATCAATTGAGGACATTGATTTGATTTATGACCCTTGGTTTTACATGAATGGCAAAATATTGACGATTTTCCTCGAAATTGTCCACGTTTCTTAGCAAAAAACGCTTTGTCATTTGACATAGAAGATCCGGATTCTTGTAAAAGTTTGGTTTTCACCGCATCACTTGACAATTTCATCGTACAATTTTCCATAGCCATGATCATCGGTTGATAATCATCATACAATCCGCTCAACAAAAATATTGCAAGCCATTCATTTATTCCAGAGAACTGTCAGAGAACTGTCAGAGAACTGTCATTGCTAGTTGTTTTTTTTTTATTCCATTAATTTTTCGATTTTTAATAATTATTTGCCATCATTTTTACACTAATTTGTTTTATTTACAAAGTAATTATACTGGTTTACAAAGATTCATTGAAGTTCATTTCTAATAAGTGGATTTTGTTAAACTTTTTTGTGATTTATTCAAGTTTTAATTTTTTGTTGTTGTAATCATGACAAATTTGCATTGCTGTGTTAAAAGTAAATGTCAGGGTTTGACATATGGTGGTATTTCTTTGAAATGTAAATTTTGCAGTAATCCAATATTTGTTCAATGTATGAGGAAAAAAGAAGAACATGTTAAAAAACTACTTGAATATTTTGGTTTGGCGAAAAAGTTCAAAGATGGATCATGGGTTATTGTGACACCAAATGAGGAGAATGATGAAAATCTGAAGTTTTTTTGTTACATTTTCAGTGAAAGTTCACCGTTTGCTGTCACATGTGAAATTTGCAATGATAAGTTTTTTGATAAGAGTAGAAATAATGTAGAATTGAGTACAGACCAATTTCATGACACGCTTAATGAGATTGTTCAAGATGATTCAGAGATCGGAATGGATAAAAGCAATTCAATTAATGATCGTTCTCAAAGTGACGTTGGACAAATATCATCAGAGGATGCTTATAATGAAAATTTGTCTCAAGTGATGAAGAGATTCAAACAGTTGAGAAATTCATCTGATGATTCAATGGACTTGAATAATTTTGATATTGTTGCTGAAATTACGAAAATTCATGTTGAAATTGCTGATTTGAAGCAATGTGTGATTTCAAAATTGGTTACTCAACTTGATCTGTTTAATGAAACTCCAGATAAACCAGAAGTAATTGTGAAACCAGTTATTAAGCATTTAGATGGTGTTTACATATTACATGTTTCAAAATTTGCCAATGATTTCACAACTGATGATCTAGTTTCATTAATAACTGGAAAACTGAGAATTAAATCGGATTCATTTGGGGCTGATTTTGCGAGTAAAAAAGTGAATAAAAAATACAAACATATCAGCTTCAAAATTTCTACCTTGAGTAAAGGTGTTTGTGATTTATTGTTTAATTCAGACATTTGGTCACCGAATTATCAGATTAAGCCATTTGTACATAGAGCCAATGGTAAAGGGAATTCTGGAAAATTGAATAAAGTTGATCCTGCTGTTAATCGAGATAATTTAAAAACCACATTGAAAAATAAGAATGAATTATCAAATTTACAAAATCGTTCGATTCCATCAAAGAATATGCAAAAACTAAACATGAAAACTTCATCAATTGTTAATGTTCGAAATGATCATCGTTCCAATTATAACAATGTGAATGATAGCTTTCATCATCCACAACATCCTCTTCATCATCAACAAAGTTATCAACCGCAACAACGATTTAAACCACAACAAAAGTTTCAATCACAACAACATTTACAACCACAACAACAGTTTAGTCAAAGCCAACAAGGTACTAATTGGTATGGTCTTCCTTTTTGGAATCGGGCTTATCCTGTACCATACATGAGTCCAATGCAGTATCGTCAATATATAAATCCGGCGCAATTTCATCAGAATTTTGTACCGTATCAAATGTTCCAGCCCATTTCCCATTAATGAATATTTCAAATAATGATGCCAAGGTTGCATTTACTCGTGCAATGTTAATGGTTTGCGAACTAAAATACCAGAATTTTTTTCTAATATTTTAATTAATGATTTTAAAGTTTTTTTTGTTGTGTGAAACGCACTTAAATAGCACCATAGGTAATAGTGAAATTTTTCCAAACGACTTTGATGTTTTTCGTTGCGATAGAACGGATCTTACAGAGAGGGATCAAACCATTCATCATTGACCTCAAAACCAATTTCTGAAATCTTTTGTGCTGTACTAATTTTTTCGCTTACATACATTTCCATCGATTCACAATCGTCTAATTTTGTGTTAACGATTTTACGCATCAAAGTCACCTTACGAACGGCACCTGAGTCCTCAAAAGATGTTTTCAAATTATCCTAAACTTCTTTCGCTGTTGTGGCTGATTTTACATGTACATAATTTGATTTGTCTAAACTCAAAATCAACGCTGCCTTTGCTTTAGCATTTTTCTTTGTATCAGTTTTTGTTCCGGTTAAACAATTTGATAAATATTCCAATGCCAAGTAATTCTCAATAGAAAATTTCCAACTGGAATAATTTTCACGTCCTTTCAACTTTTCGATTGTTGATAAAATTGATGTTGACATATTATCCGGTTTTTTCTCAATTGTTTGCGTGATTTTATTTGTCGTAGACTTGGTTAGTGAATCGGTTTGTGACTTACCCATAAATGTGCGTGTTGAAATATTAGGTTAAAACTAACCTCAAAATCGATATTTCAGAAAAGCGAAAAATAATTATGATAATTTTTAAATGCGGACAATGAGTCATTGGTTGTCGGGATGATGCGACGTGTTTCGAATAAACATGTGATTCAGATATTTAGGAGCCTTTTTTGACAACTGCTAAAATTATTAAGACGATTGACTGAAGCTTTGCTCTACTTTCAAGCGTTAAACCATTCAAACGCTCACGGTATTCAGTAACATGTTCACTACGCTTCAATCCGAAAACATATATAACCATATCGTTATCAGCAATAAGATCACGCTTGAGCTGATTTTGAATGCTATGTGTACCCTAGCCATAAGTTCTTACATTCCCATAATCCATAATGGGGTCAATGAGGGCCGTAGCCATATCACGTTTGATATAATAGGGTTTAAATTGCTTTGTGTGCCGAATACGATTTAACACACCATACACTTTTTGCAATTTACACTTGTCATGTTCTTGAAATGAAAGATTTTCGTCAAAAATAACACCGAGGTTTTTAATTGACTTACAGAATTCAAGTCTTTCATCACCAATTTTCACATCGTTGATCGTATCAAAATTCATGATGATGTAGTGATCATTTCGATTTGGAAACATTTAATTTCATACCTCAATGTTTAATAATATCATTTAATTTTGCGAGATCCGAATTGACTAATTCAATACCTGTATTGGATCAAACTCAACTTCGATAAGAGCCTGACAATCATCAGCGAATAAATGACCGGTCATGTGTTCAAACATACTAAGAGTTTCAGTAAAGAAAAGCGAGAAGAATTTTGGCCAAAATTACTGCCTTGAATAACACCGGAACGGACGGGAATGCACTTTTTAAATCGAGCTAGACAAAAATAACAATTTTCTTACGATTTAGTGACGATTTGATACTTATTCAAAAGTGAGGTGGTACAACTATGATTCTACGGAAACCAGATTGTCGCTCATGCAGCTTTGACTCTAAATAACCAGTTACCTGATTGTTCAAAAGAATGGCGAAGATTTTTGGAATGACAAAAATGATGCTGATTGGTTTATATGTAGAAATAAGTTTTTAAACTTAACTTGATTCAATGAAAGTTTATTCAAGAATAATAATTATTCATTTACAATGTATACTTTGATTTCATTTTATCAATTTTATTTAAAAACTACTATGTTCAAATTCATTTTTCAACACTTTCCCCTGAATTTGAATATACATTATTTTTTTTTTTTTAATTAATTTTGAATGAATTTCATAGCAGTACAATGTTTCCTAAAAATTTTGTTTGATAGAGGTTTAGTCATTATATCTGCGACCATTTCTTCAGTTGAACAATACTGCACATCGATTTCTTTTTTTTCAATGACGTCCTTGACATAATGATATTTTATATCTATGTGTTTTGATCTTTGTGATATTTTTTCGCTTTTTAACATCTTTATCGTACTTTGATTGTCCTCATACAAAATAGTTCCAGATGATTGATTTTTATTTATCTCGAACAAAATGTTTTTGATTGATGATGCTTCTTTAATAGCTTCACAAAGTGCTATGAATTCTGCTTCTGTTGATGATAAAGATACTAATTGTTGTTTCTTGCAACTCCAACTTATGATACCTCCATTTAGTTTAAAGATGAAACCACTATTTGATTTCCTGTCAATTCTATCTTCACCAAAATTTGCATCTGAGTATCCATACAATGATTGATTTTTATCATCTGAAGCAAGTGGTAATTTGTAATTGATTGTTCCCTTGAGATATTTCATTACTTTCCTCACTTCATTCAAATCTTCTTTTGTTGGACAAGATATCTTTTGAGCGAGAATACATACTGCTGCTGAAATGTCTGGTCTTGTATTAATGCTGATATAAAGTAGACTTCCAATCATTTCCCTGTATTGATTGTTGTTTTCCAATTGCACTTCTTCACCGCTTTTCCCATAGTTCGGTGATATTGGTAAATTTGAAATTTTTGCATCCTTTAAGTTGAATTTATTCACCAATTTTTGAATATATTTTTCTTGATTGATGTAATAAGTTCCATTGAATTTTGTTATTTGAATTCCAAGATAACATGTTGCTTGCCCCAAATCGTGAATTTCGAATATTTTTGAAATCTTGTTTTTGAATTCTTCAATATTCTCATTTGAATTAGAGCAAATAAAGATGTCATCCACATAGATAAGTATGATGCACTCATCTCCATTTTCATTCATTCGAGAGTACAAACACGGGTCACTTAAAGATCTTTTGAATTTTAATTTTAGTAATTCTTCGTTGATTTCATTGTTCCAGCATAATGGTGCCTGTTTCAAACCATATAAACTACGTTTCAAGTGACAAACTTCATCTTCTTCCCCCTCAAGCTCAAAGCCAGGTGGTTGTTTCATATATATTGTTTCTTTGAGCTTGCCATATAGAAATGCTGTTTTGATATCTAAGTGCCTTGTAATATAATTTTGTTTCGATGCGATGCTTAAAAGAATCCTCAATGTTGATTGCTTGGCAACTGGTGCAAAAGTTTGATCGTAGTCTTCTCCAAATATTTGCGTGTATCCCTGTGCAACTAATCTTGCTTTGAATCTTACTGGTTCTCCCTTTTCGTTGTTTTTCATGGTATAAATCCACTTGCATCCAATCGCTTTTCTATCTTTTGGTAAATTGCATAATATCCAAGTTTGATTTTTGTTGATTGATGAAATTTCCTCGCGCATTGCATCTAACCAATTTTCTTTATTTGCATTATTCACTGCTTCATTATAATTCGATGGAATTTGAATGAATGAATTTATCCTTTCTTTCGATTTGTTTTCATTTTCTCCACTCGTTTCACCTGTGCTATCATCTTTTCCTTTGCATTCTTTACAGTATGTATTATACCAATCCATATATTGTGAATTGACATAGCCATACCTGTCCGGTTTAACTTCTTTATTATGTCTATCAGATCTTCTTAATTTTTTGTTTTCTTGTTCGTTTGGTGTTATTTCAATTGAATCTTCTTCATCTACTAATTGTGTTTCGTATTTTGTATTTGACGTTAATTCAATTAAATGTTGATTTTTGAAAATTACATCTCTAGAATAAATCACACGATTTGTTTTCCAATCGTAACATCTATATATATTATTTGAGTCATATCCGAGTAGAATCATCATTTCAGATGAATTGTCCAATTTTCTCCTTTTTTCTTTTGGTGTTTTCACAAAGCAATAACTTCCAAATAGATTTAAATGTTTTAAATTAACAATTTCGTCATTCCAAATTTCAATTGGAATTGCATTCGTTGATCGTGTTGGTAATCTGTTTTGCAAATAGTTAGCCGTTTGAACTGCTTCTCCCCAGAATTTCGTTGGTAACTTGGCATCTCTTAATAAACATTTTGCCATTTCAATCAGGTATCTGTTTTTACGTTCAGCTACTCCATTCAATTGTGGTGTATAACCCGGTGTGAATGTTGATTGAATTCCCTTTGTTCTAAGGAAATGTTGTAGATTTCTGTTGAGATATTCTCCACCACGATCAGAGTGCATTACTTTTGGTTTCAAATTTTTTGATGTTTTCAATAGTTGTACAAATTCTTTTATTTTATCTTTTACTTCATGTTTTTGTCTTAAAAGATAAATATGTGTATATCTCGAAAAATCATCTATTAATGTAAGCACATATCTTTTTCCACTTGGAGTTTGTGTTTGCATTGGTCCACATAGATCGCTGTGTACAAGATCCAAAATACATTTAGATTGAATTGGTTTTGATTTTGCGAATTTCTTTCTTGACATCTTTGCCTCTTGACATATGTCACAAAAGTCACTGCATGTACAATTGTTGTATTTTAAATTCTTGTTTTTGATTATATTTTTAACAATATTTAAGTCTCTGTGTCCTAATATTCGGTGCCATTGATGAATGCAATTTTCATTTTTCGATGTAAAGTTATACAATTTTTCAATGCATATGTTGTATAAATCATTTGTTAATGGTGCAACTGCAATTTGTTTCTTTCCTTTAAGTATTTCTCCAAATTCATTTTTAAAATGTACTTCGTATCCGCTTCTGCATAATTTTTTGATTGATATGAAAGTACCATCAAGATCAGGTGAATACAGAACGTCGGTCATGTGCATAATATATTCTTCGTCACGTGCATTTTTTAATTTTACGGTACATTCACCTTTTCCTAGAATTCTTACTTGAAATCCATTTGCTACTTTGATAGAAGTGCAATAATTTTCATCTAGTGAAGTGAATAATCCTTTTTGATTTGTTGCATGTGAAGTAGCCCCCGAATCTAAAATTGATTGTGAATTTGTATTTTTATTTAATTCATAAATTGATTGGTTGCTTATGTCCTCGAACATTGTAAAAAGTGATTCATTATCAGATCCATTTGATGATTTTTCTTGAAATGAATTTACTTTATATTTTCCTTTTTGCCATTTTTTGTTATTTTTTAATTTGTAGCAATTTTCGCGTGTGTGAAATTGTTTGTTACAGTGCGTACAGAATAAATCACTTTTATTTCGTTGTAATTTCATCACTTTTTCATCATCATCCAGTTTTGAATTTCGTCTCATATATTCATCGACAACTTTTGTTTGTACCAGAGAAAATTTCAAATGTTTTGAGTCTCGTGCTTCAAGTGCTGTTGCTAAATTATGATAGCTTTCTGGTAAACTACTGAGTAAAATTGCTATTTTCCATTTTTCAGTGAGATCAGGTTCACCAAGATCCACTAATTTTTGTAGTATATTGATCATCGTTTCAATATGTGTTTGCGGATTGGTATCTTCATCTAATTTTAAATCCCACAATTTTCTCATTAACGATGTTGTACTGACTAACGTACCTTGTTCGTGAAAATTCTTAAGAGCTGTCCAACTTTCTTTAGCTGTGTTTTCGTTTCTAATATGTTGGAGCTGATTATCATGTACGCTTAAACCAATTAATGCCATTGCTTTTTCGTCTTTTTCGTTCCAATTAGCAAGTGCGGTTGTATCAGTAGGGGCCGTTCCGGTAATTGTTTTCCAAAGGCCCTCCTTTTTTAAAAGCATTTCCATGCGAAATTTCCAAGTGAAATAGTTATCATTATTGAGTTTTTCAAATAATAACTTTGCATCCATGATTATTTCTTTATTGAAATTTTATTTTTAAAATGATGTAGTTAAAATTTCTCAATTTATTTGAATTATTTTACTTTATTTCTTTATTTTAAATTATTCCAAATTTTTATCGTTACGTAGCTTTGCTACCATGTAGAAATAAGTTTTTAAACTTAACTTGATTCAATGAAAGTTTATTCAAGAATAATAATTATTCATTTACAATGTATACTTTGATTTCATTTTATCAATTTCATTTAAAAACTACTATGTTCAAATTCATTTTTCAACATTATATTCGGAAACAGAAGTGGGATTAGGAACTTTACTGAGAGGTTTAATAATGATTTTTTCCCAATCGGCTAAATAAACACTATGTGAAACGCAGTAATTGAATATAAAAATAACATAATTAAAAATTATTGGTATGATTTGGTGGAGAAATTTAAGCGAAATCTCTCAATCGTTAACTTTTTTTACTAGTATTAATTAGAGACTTGACTTTATAAAGCATTTTATACCCAATTATATCAAACGTGATATGGCTGCGGCGCTCATTGACCCCATTATGGATTATGGGAATGTAGTAACTTATGGTTGGGGTGCACATAGCACTCTAAATCAGCTCAATCGTGATCTCATCGCTGACAACGATAAGATTAGATATGTTTTCGGATTAAAGCGCAGTGAACATGTTACTGAATACCGTGAGCGTTTGAATGGTTTGACGCCTGAAAGTAGAGCAAAGCTTCAGTCGGCCGTCTTAATATTCAAGCAGTTATCAAAAAAGGCTCCTAAATATCTGAATCAAATGTTTATTCGAAACGGTGAATCGTCGCGTTATCCAGACAACCTTCGCGTTAATTTCAATCCGCGTACCGCATTTGACACACGTGCATTCAGTTACTCTGCAATTAATTTTTGGAACAGTTCACCGGTTGAAATTAGAAACAATGATTCGTTAGCTTCATTTAAAAACGCGTTAAAAAATCATCTACGGTCCGTGCAATAATATAAAAATATAATCTAATCTTCATTCACTCGGTGGTATGTCGTGCAATTTCTTTTCCAATTAGTTTTAAGCTATTTCTCTCTCTTCTATCCTTTCTCTTCTTTACACTTTATTTTTATTTTTTTGTTATTTCTATTGCTTTATTCATCATTGTTAACGTAATTTAATTTTAAGTGAATTTATTATTGTATTTCCCCCGTCTCTCCAGAGGCAGGCCGGTTTTACCATGGTTTTCCGGATCCAATCTTGGTATTGAAGCTTCACTTTAATACCATCCCACCCCTGATTGTATTCTCTTTGCTAAAGTCGTACCATGGGCGGAATTTATGTCGCATTGGGTCTTTGACCAGCATGTTTACTAGCTTGCTTTAGGTTTCGTAATAAATAAATAAATAAAATTGGTTTTTTCCTTATAAATATCAAGTAACTGTTCTTGAGTAACTGGATCACTGTGATTGTTTCTCTGACAATCATCATAAGCAGCTTTTCTTCCATCTATAGCCTGTTTAATATCATTATTAAACCCATGGGGATGGACACCAATGCTATTTTTCTGTTCTTTCACTAATTTTTGCTAATATTCTCTAATATTCTAGTGTAAACAAATTTCTCATTTGAAATACACTGGAATGTGTATTTTATATGAACGGTTTTCGGTCAAAAAGAATGTATAGAGACAACATATTTTATACGGAGGAAAAAATCTCCATAAGAAATGTACAGATCCAATGTATTTAGATCTAGGGAGCTATGCAGTGAGAAAAAAAATTCAAACACGTTCCCGAACGCCATCCAAACTCACGAACATAAATTAGATTCACCAACATTTGAGGGGTTTGGAGCAAAAATGGCCTTTGAGAATTTTTCGTGCAAAAGTGTCCCCGACCTATTTGATATCAAATAGGTGAGCTAAATGATATCAAATAGGTAAGCTAAATGATACCAAATAGGTGAGCTATTTGGTGCCCAACATAAATTTAGCTGCCAAATACCTGAGCCGTTGGTCTGCACACAAAATTCGAAAAAAATAATTAAATTTTTTTTTTCCATTTTTATGTTATTTTTCGTATGCCATTTCATAGATTTACATAAAAATGGAAAAAAAAAAAATTAATTATTTTTTCGAATTTTGTGTGCAGACCAACGGCTTTCCGAGAGTTTCATATACGTTTCCCATGTAGATATGATGAGATAGTCAAATGCATCAATTTGACTCCCTAACCATATCCACATGGGAAACGTATATGAAACTCTCGGAAAGCCGTTGGTCTGCACACAAAATTCGAAAAAAATAATTAAATTTTTTTTTTCCATTTTTATGTTATTTTTCGTATGCCATTTCATAGATTTACATAAAAATGGAAAAAAAAAAAAAAAAATTTCGAATTTTGTGTGCAGACCAACGGCTTTCCGAGAGTTTCATATACGTTTCCCATGTAGATATGATGAGATAGTCAACATAGCTAAATGATATCAAATAGGTAAGCTAAATGATATCAAATAGGTGAGCTAAATGATATCAAATAGGTAAGCTAAATGATACCAAATAGGTGAGCTATTTGGTGCCCAACATAAATTCAGCTGCCAAATACCTGAGCTATTTGGTATCATTTAGCTTACCTATTTGGTATCATTTAGCTTACCTATTTGATAATCATTTAGCTCACCTATTTGGTATCATTTAGCTTACCTATTTGATATCATTTAGCTTACCTATTTGATATCATTTAGCTTACCTATTTGATATCATTTAGCTCACCTATTTGGTATCATTTAGCTCACCTATTTGGTATCATTTAGCTTACCTATTTGATATCATTTAGCTTACCTATTTGATATCATTTAGCTCACCTATTTGATATCATTTAGCTTACCTATTTGATATCATTTAGCTATGTTGACTATCTCATCATATCTACATGGGAAACGTATATGAAACTCTCGGAAAGCCGTTGGTCTGCACACAAAATTCGAAAAAAATAATTAAATTTTTTTTTTTCCATTTTTATGTAAATCTATGAAATGGCATACGAAAAATAACATAAAAATGGAAAAAAAAAATTTAATTATTTTTTTCGAATTTTGTGTGCAGACCAACGGCTCAGGTATTTGGCAGCTAAATTTATGTTGGGCACCAAATAGCTCACCTATTTGGTATCATTTAGCTTACCTATTTGATATCATTTAGCTCACCTATTTGATATCAAATAGGTCGGGGACACTTTTGCACGAAAAATTCTCAAAGGCCATTTTTGCTCCAAACCCCTCATTTGATACTGAATCTGAATAAAAATTGATTATGTGTAATTATATGAAAATAATTAAATATTTATGTACAATAAAATATTTTTCATTATTAAATTATCGAAATATAAATATTTTTGAAATAAAATAATAAAAACACTTCATTGAGAAATTAAAAATACAACTAAAGCAAAACAAACTATTTATATTAAGTCTCCGCATGTTTATTCGATTGGCGTTTGTTGTACATGTATACATGTATGTATGTGTTTGTTGTATACATGTACAACAAACGCCAATCGAATAAACATGCTGAGACTTAATATAAATAGTTTTTTTTGCTTTAGTTGTATTTTTAATTCCTCAATGAAGTGTTTTTATTATTTTATTTCAAAAATATTTATATTTCGATAATTTAATAATGAAAAATATTTTATTGTACATAAATATTTAATTATTTTTATATAATTACACATAATCAATTTTTATTCAGATTCAGTATCAAATGTTGGTGAATCTAATTTATGTTTGTTCGTTTAGATGGCACTTAACGGGGAGACTCACATACAAATGTACAGGGCTATATAGACTGCTTTCTAGGGTAGATTTAGATAGGGAAATTTGTTTACAAACAAACTAAAATAAAAAAAACAAAATGTTCCATTTGAAATACGTTGACACTTCACATTTTATATGGCAGCATAAATCTTCGTATAAGATACATTATTATGATCCCTCCGTTGCGTCGACTGTTTCAATTGCAGTAATTAAGTTATCGTATTTTGCTGGCA
This sequence comes from Resseliella maxima, assembly GCA_029041755.1. Lineage (NCBI taxonomy): Eukaryota > Metazoa > Arthropoda > Insecta > Diptera > Cecidomyiidae > Resseliella > Resseliella maxima. The sequence goes on from JAQOWM010000799.1 coordinate 256,942, forward strand.
GCGTCAATAGCAGATGATAAATTACATCCTCTTCTTCCATTTTTGCACCACATGCTTTCAAATCACGAATTTTCTTATCAAAATTCAGGAAATGCTCAGTCACATTTTCATTTTCGTTCATTTTCATCAACAGTAATTGTTTTCGAATCACCAATTGATCAAAGATAGTTTTCCGTTCTAAAAATTGTACACAAGCGTACATCTCTTTTGCGCTTGTTTTATCTTTCACGTATTCAAGCTGGCTATCATTTATGATTTGAAAAATTACTGAAATACACAATGTTTGTCTTTATTCGAATTTGCCAAATTATCGCTTAACTTTCTTTCAAATCTTACCACATACATCACAAAAATATTGGGTTAAAATTATTTTCACTTAATATTTCTTTTCGGTTTTTTTCATTTTTCGCATTCAAAAAGTGGGAAATAATTTTAGCCGGTAAGATGTAACAATAAAACTGGATAAAAAATCTGAACTAAATCTTTCAATTTACTAGTTTTTTTAGGAAAATGTCTGTGAGGCTGAAATTATTTCCCGCGGTATATATTTGTTAATGTGCTGTTACAAAGAAGGTTAGACTGTGTGTGAACAGAAGAATATTTCGCATGAACATGGCGGCGCGCAAAATCAATGAACTTATACATTTAGATGAATTAACCTGTAAAAGTACACATTTCAATATCAACGAACTAAATTACATTTTTAACACAATTTAGTTCTTCCCAACATTTAATTTCAAGTGATTCTCCTCAAAAAACTTTACACACTGTTCAAATCCTCTTGAAAAATAAAACTATATCTATTATATAGACGAATCACCACAAAAATAAGGAAGATCAGCTACAAACAATATAAACAATGTTGCAGAAATAGGATATCCCTGACCGTACCTGAAGAAACAATAATCTGACTTGATAAAAAGTCATTAATTTTAACCAAGGGAAAGTTAACCAATGTATGTGTATTTTATTTTATTTTAGTAAGACAGTATTGAATGTGATTTGATGGGATTTATCGGGATTTATTTAGTACTAGATTGGATTGCTCTTTCTAGTACTTTTCCCCTTGATTTTAACAATTTGTTTCTTATCATTTATATAAGACTCAATCAATTTTAAAAGTTGTGTGTTCAGATCCATGATGTCCAACTTGTTTATCAAAAGATCAACATTAACAGAACAAGTGAATTCAACCAAATTAGTAATAGTCGATTTTCCCCTCACAAAACCATGTTGGCTAGTATCAATGAAAGTCTTTAAACGAAAATTAAGGTGATTATTGACCCCATCGTTTCCCCTATTAAGTTCTTTCAAGGCTTAAACACTCTTAGAGCACTATTGTTTACTCTTAAATATTCTTATTCTTTTTAAATAATTAGTAATGCAATTAAGAGAAATTATTTTCTATAATTGTTATTACCCAAAAAATCTAAAGGCCAACAAAATACCAATTTCACACAGTTTTCTCTGATGTCAATGATAATATGAAATCAAATATCAGCTCAAAACTTGAATCAAATTCTTTTTTACAACATTTCAACACAAGCTATCGAATTCAATCAATTAAAAACCAAGTCTGAGTACAACTCTGGTCTAAATGATTCTTGGTGATTTAGTGTCAACAGTTGATGATCACATTACTACGATCCCTGAAAATAAAATTCAACAAATGCTCCATGGACTACGATCACAACATTAACATTATATCGTACTGAACAAGATCGTGTCATCACCAATTGGTATCATAAGCATCGAATCAAATATAGCCAAATTCTTTAGACTCAGCTATAAACAATTTTGGAAAACGAATTTAAAAACAACTACAATTTCGAGATATTGATCTTTTTTCACTTCAATAAATGGCTCCGAAAGATTGTTAGTCAACTTCAATATATTTTTATATTCAAATGTTTAATATAAAAAAATACAAATGGTGTCATTATTTATAATATATTAAAAAGAAAAAAAATATTAAAATTGTATTTCTGTCATTATTTGTCGAAAAATGTGTAAGCCCATTAGAATCATATGCAATGGTGGAATCAAAAGTAAAACAATAATCACTGATATGATGTATGTGTTGATTCTAACTTAAAACGAATTTAAAAACTATGATTGCATTCAGAAATAGATTCTTTTTTGGAATAAATTATCATTCCATTTATTCAAATTAGCATTGTTATTATGATTAGTTTGAAGGCCTTTTAAGTATGTTTGTGCACAAAATATGTACTTTTTTGTTCTATCATAAGATAATTTTCCTGTTGAAATGTTCATTTTAACAATAAAAATAAAATATTCTTTACTTAAGATTTTAGCTCTCATTCAGTAGTAGTTACGATACTAATAGTGATACCATATTCACCAATATCACTACAACTGGCTTTCTTTACGTGTAGTTGTAGTAGTAGTAATTTTCTCTGTTTCTCCATTCTCCTGCCCATTGGATATTGTCGTTATTATGGACTTTATGACAACTGAGTTTGAGCTAGTTTCGGTTGTCTCACTGTAATGGAATAATAAATTAAAATAGTTATAGCCAAAATAAATTAAATATCTAATTTACCCAATTGGAGCTAAATCTTTTAAATTCGATATGTTAATATCTGGTACATCCTTCATTTGTATTGAAGACACTATGTTATTTGTCTGAGTGCTCAGAACGGATAAGCGCCCTAAGGAAGGAATAAAGTAACAATATTTATTTCATTAATTTATTCAATTACCACAAGAAAACAAAACTTTCGAGATAATTTGATTTGGGTTGCTATAAATGGAATATAGAATTTGTGCACTATTACTCTTCTTATATCTTTTTGTTGAACATTTTTTTTTCAATTTTATAGTCTAATAGATCTTATTAAAGGCAATTTTTTAACCAAATTCCACTGTAAATTTATTTGTGATATGTGTAAACATATAATATTAATCCACGAAGAGACGACAAAACTCATTTTGTAAGGTTTTTACATTCAAGAGAAAGAGATGTATTAATCAAAAATTATAAATTAAAACTCTTGCTATAATCGCTATCTAGACAATAGACATACCGACGATTTCCTCAGTTGTTGTGGTGTGAAGTGTTGTAACCGTGGAATTCAAATGATCTCGAACTGAATCGACCGTAATATCACCGATTGAGCTGGTGATCGTCACATTCCCTTTATTAGGTGATACATCAATGCCGTTTGTTAAATTCTCTATAATCTTTGCCTGTTCATCTTTTGTTCCAATTGTCGATATAGATTTTGTTTCGGATTTGTGTTCATCATCTTCATCATCGTCGTCATCATCGTCATCATTTATGTTGGACTCGTTCATTGCATCAACTTCGATGACACCTTCTGCACGAACACTCTTCGTAGCTGATAGCGATATGCGTTGTAACTCGGATGAAGACATCATGTATAGAGCTTCTCCAAAGTTTGTAAAGCAAAGTGATGTAATTCCACTAAATTATATTGTAAAGATTTTAATAACCATATAATTTGTTTGTTTACTAAAGTTGTGATATACCTAATATCCTCTCGACGAACAGTTGCAGCGTTAATTTGTCGCTTTAGTTCAGGAATTGATAAAACTAAACAGTCTCCGAGATTTGTTAAACAGAGAAGTCCAACTTCTGTATGCATTGCGACAGTTGTATCTATTGAAGTATTTTGTTCGTTATCACTGATAACATGTTCATTTGTGGTATCCAGTTTGGAAGGTGTTTTTGTCGGACTGTTTGAGTGAATCAAACTTGAAGGAACAACACATGAGAAAGTAGCAAATGCCATTTTACGAACACGCGCTCCTTCGTGTGCTGTTAATTTATATTTTGTCACTGGCTTAAGCTGTGGTAACGAAAATACTTTGAATTGCTCTTCGGATGCAATTAACACGCGATGGGGTGCAGTTCCAGGCCCTGAAAGTTCAAGTGGAACACCAGCATGATCGAAAATAGATATGGCAACGACTGGTGCACGATGTTTTAGTTGAATAGACTTTGCCAATTGTGCTGTTATCATTTTCCGTTGTTCCGATGGTAAATCATTTACAGATTTAGGTGGAATGTTCAAAACAAATACTGAAACACAACTAGCATTAGTTGCTGACCATAATGTTGGTGTTGTTGTATGCACTGTTAAATAAATAGAACATTTACTATATATCGCAATAATATTTTTTATTGTGCAATGTACATACTATTGGCGATGAATGTCTGTGCAAAGGTAAGACATCGAACCAAAGAATTCATTCCATCGTCTACAGGCCGTGCTTCGATTTGACGTTCAACTGGTCGAGTTTCAGTAATTGGTGTCTGTGTTGCACCAGGATTATTTCTAGTTGATCTCCCTTTACGTAGACGCCGAAACGATTCACGTAGAGTTTTTTTAAATGATTTTCTGCGCGAAAGAGCTTCTCCAGCGCCAGTCAAATCATTTGGATTTAAAGTACAACGATGTAAGACGGGAAAATGATTATAATAATCAAATAGAACCAAACCATGCCCGGTACCTGCTGCGACCAAATTCCAATTTGACTGTAGTGCCAAGCAGGTTATAGCACCTGGTGGTAAAACTTGTAGGATTCCAGTAACTTGAAGCCCATCTTCAATTAAAGGAGATGATTCGGTAAGAAAATGAGGTTTCACTTTTAATTGATCATGTCCTTTCCAAATAAAACCATCACGATCGCTAACCAAATTCATTGTAGTAACACGAAATGGGCCATCTTGAGATTTGTTATTTAAAGTAGCACAAACCTATTCAGAATGATAGAAAAAAAGATATTAACTTCACACCTTCAAATATACTCAGTATGCATACACGTATTTTATTTCAATGATCTTACTATATTTCCAGCAGTTCCAGCAACAATTAACTGGCCAGATTTTTGGCAAAATGCTATCCTTTTAACAGCAAGACGGGGATCATCCGAATATGGATCAAACAAACCAGCTTTACGAAATGGTGGTTCAGAATCATCCAATTTTTCTTGATTATCATGGACGTCATCAAAGTCATCGTCATTGCCAAAAAGTGGTGCTGTTTTAAAATGCAACAATGGTTCGAGGACAACACCAGTACAATCCCAAAATTTAACTGATCCATCTTCGTGTCCAGTTAATAATATTTCGTATTCTTTTACACCAAGGTCTTCACCTTTTTCCAATAAAATACCACCAGTCACAGGCCATTCGAGTTCACTGTACCCAATTTTATTTTGCTTGCCTGCTTCGATAATTTTTTGATAAATTTCCCCACTCACTTGTGACACGAGATGATTGCAAGTTACAGCTGATGTATGCACTGAGTGCAAATATGGTAATTTAATTGGCTTTAATGCTGGATCAGTTAGATCATAGGCGCATAATTCTTCTTCTAAAAGAACAACTAATGCTTGAACTTGTTCATCATATTTCTCATCAAATGTAACGAAAAAATCAATTACTTTTGATGTAAAATCTAAGCAAATTTTTGAATCATCTGTACAATGCACTGAAACACATTGACGATCACCATATAGTGATCGTGGCATTCCGCCAGAAAATATAACAATATCATTATTGTTACGTTTGCCTTTCACCAATTTATTAATTAATTTGCAAGGATCAGGACCGTACGGTACAAATGCATGATCTTTTGGTGGATTCGAATTATCTAATTTCCAGGTAGCGTAAGAACCGTCTTCATGATACCACGTAAAGTGTTTGCTGTCTACATCTACATATAACCCCACAGTTTGACCATGTCCCGAAGCAATAAATGAACGAACAACTGTATTTGATTCCAAATCCCAAAGGACACAAAGTCCACGATTGTAAGCAATGAGAATCTGATTATGATTGTTTGGGATTTGTTTTATTGATTCAACTGCACTTAAACTGTATTTATACTCTGGTATCCTATTTTGAAAAAAACAAATGGAAATCTTGAATCAATTAAATGAATTTTTTAAGAAAATTGAAATTATCTTACTTATCAAGAATATTATCAAGAAAAATGATTGGTCCTTTTATCAAAAAGTTTTTCAAATTTAATTGATAAATATTTCCTCCTTCTGTACCAATCCAAACCGAGTCCTTGTCGATAGAGCAGCATAATGATGAGACTTTCTTCAATTTTCCGTCGAATGGAAGGCTTTTAATTGGAACTAATATAGCTCCAGCTGGTTCCCATAAGGTCAATTGATTTGAAGTTGTTAAGGATAAAATTCGACCGGTGTCTGGAACCCACTCAAGCAGTTGAACAGTACCAGTACAATCATTGTTCGACTATATAAATGCATTTATATATATTGTTACTTTGTTCTTTCGGAAAAATTTTTATTGGATATTACAGTGAAGTAGAGTAATAATTTTATTACTGGATAATTCAAGATAATACCGAAGTAATGCCAGCTATGTAGTATATTCATGTATTCTACTATTATTATGGGTGATTGTAGTATATTAGTTGGTATTACTTTGGTACTATTATTATGAAAATTATTATTATACAAAATTCGATTTTCGATTTTGAAATATTAAAATCAACGGATGATGTGAATTCTTTGTCTCATCTTGAAACTTGATAAATACAGGAAATAGATGTATATTGTTTTACCAATATCTTGAAAAATACTAAAATCTGTCATTTTTTTTGTAGAAATTAATTTATCCTTCTCTTAAATATATATATACATAATACATATAACTTGGATACTATTAATATTCAATCATTTTGTCATACTAAATACATTACATGGTTATTTGATTGTGATAAATGTTGGCCATAAAATTCAACCCCTGGACGGCCAAAGACTTTTATTGCGCCAGAATGCGTTCCAATTGCAAATAGTTTACGTAAAGGATCATAGGCCATTGCAGAAGGCTTGTGCGGAAATCCATGTTGTACTGTCTAAAAATTAAATGATGAATGAAATTTTCTTAATATAATTTATCATTTAGTAATAAAAAAATAATAAATAATTCATTATATTTTCGAAGTAAAGGCATTAGCAAAGAAATTCATAGCCATCTATATGAGTACTGTGTGAATTTGAATGAATATCAAATAAAATAGTGAAGGTTTATACAGTGTAATTTCATTTCATACAGTGTACATCAATGATGAATTAATGTACTACGGAATAAGTCGTGCGAAGTTACATTATAAGCGATCTCCATACCATTACGGAATGCAAACGACAAATCGTATCTTTTTGCCTTTTCCGTTGGTATAGTCAGTATACATTGATGAATCGTATCAATGGTAGCGTCAGTGTCGTCTTGAAATCGAAGCGCTTCAAATGTAAAAAACTACAATGAATGCCACATTAGTATTTATGTTTTCATTTTTGTGCTATTCAGTTGAGATTACTATTTATTACGAATTGATGAATTCGTCCTAATTTTTTTATTTTTCTTATCTTTGCTATCAACTTTATCAACTTTTTTCTTTTCTATGCTATTGAGGATAAATATGTTGGAATCGACCAGCCACGCCTATACATAGAATATTAAAAAACGTGAAAAATGTTCTGTTATTGAAGACATTCAATCAAAAAAATTCAAAACAAATTATCACTTGTTATGCGTAGTTTACTCTGATAGGATATCTAATATTGTATATTTGTACAAGAAGAATTTCGATTATTTTAATATTTTTCAATTTCATTTTTGGAGAAAAATCTATTAAAAACGAAACAAATAAAACGTTGAAAATAATAAGAGATAAACGCATATCTTATCTAGATTATTTGCATTTGAAATGTTGCTTTCTTGATGTGTGGAAATAAATTGTTAAATGAAGATAAGTATAGTTGAAGAACTGACAACTTTGTTCAATAAAATACAAACAATGTTCTACACACAAAAAAAAAATTAATATAAAAAGACACTTAGTGTCTACTATATGTCACCAGACACGGTAGTGTCTTGTTCCTTGGATTTTATTTATTTTTTTGTTATTGTCAATAATTGTATAATTACCATTTATTTGAATTGAGTCTTAAAAATGACAGTTCAGAGCTATGACACTTCGATGTAATAACAAAGGTAATATACTCTCTCACACACACACACAAAACACAGTAAGCATCAATTTTTCAAAAATCAGTATAAACTTCAATTTATACCAAGTCTCATGATTTTTCGGATAAATTTACTCTCAATTGCATTTCAAAGAGGAAAGAAAACCACGTTTAATTTCCAATTGATTTTTCTCAGTTATCCGATAGGAAAAAGGCAAAAATAAATTAATTTTTGACTATAGTAAAAAAAATTTCAAGACCTATCAACTAGAGGTGTCAGTTGCCCAGGCTGATCCATGGATTCCCAAATTGATGCTTACTGTGTTTTGTGTGTGTGTGTGAGAGTATATTACCTTTGTTATTACATCGAAGTGTCATAGCTCTGAACTGTCATTTTTAAGACTCAATTCAAATAAATGGTAATTATACAATTATTGACAATAACAAAAAAAAAAAATAAAATCTAAGGAACAAGACACTACCGTGTCTGGTGACATATAGTAGACACTAAGTGTCTTTTTATATTAATTTTTTTTTTTGTGTGTATTGCGTACCCCGATTACATAGGGGAAAAACAGATTGTAACGGTTGGCGGTTAGTCATGCACATATTGAATTATTCCAAATGCACTGAATTCTGAATATTTTTTTAAATATCAAATTAATGAATACCATTATTATGTTTGGTGCTGAATAATAATAAGAATATATATATATATATACCTTTTTGTATGCAAACAGTTCCTTTTGCAGTTTTTGTCGTTCAGCCAAAGGTTGTTGACCTTTTCCGCGGATGAACTTCCACATTTTTTCCCTTGTTTTCCTGTTTGCCAATTAAGTAGGGGAATAGTAATTAATAATAATGACATTGTTGGGATTACTTTCCAATTTTAATTCAAAATTAATAGTTTTGAATGAATTTAATGAAATCTCTCAATTTTATTGCCTTTCGAGTTTAAAATCTATAAACTGATTATGCTTGCTTACAAATGATTCATTTTTAATTTCAAGGATATTTTAATCGCTTCACTCCGATACGTAGGTTTTGTGTTTATATTGTTTATAATAATGCAGTTAACCGAGGTCACATTTTCATAAGACGAATTTATCCAACAGTTAAAAAAATCATGAATTTGCTAAACTTGACTTGAATTAGACCGTCAATTGCTCACTGCACCTCACTTTATTAAGATGGTAACTTTAAATTGAATGTGTGTTGTGAGTGGTTAATTGAGCAAATGATTCAATTTAATAATCTTGTTTTTTAAATAACCGCACCCAATATTTTGAATTATACGTGTAAAAAATTGTTTTATCAATATATTTTCTGAGCCGATGATTGAGAAACTACGAAAATGTGTATATAAATCTCAACATATTCAGAAGATCAGAATACAATATTCATTCGTTGAATATATGAGCAGAAAAAATATCGAAAATACTCATACATTAGCATATTCAAGTTCATATTCATAGTGAATTCCAAAGTATTCACATCTATAAACATACATAATATGTGCTATACACTTAATTATGTGACTCGTATTTTCTAGTGATTGAACATATTTTTTTTAATGATTTAATACACTAATATTCCGGAGGATCAATTCGTTTCGAGACTTTTTAAAATGCAAAAGAAATGTTTATGACAACTTCACAGTAGAGCAATTGTAATATTAAAAAAAATATGCATAGAAAATTGAATATTTCTGAGAAAAAATATAAAAGCGAAAATTCCACAATATCAGCAGTTCGTGTTGAATGAATTGATCAAAAGTAATGAAAAGATCACTAAAACACGCGCACTTAAATAACTAAAACCGGACCAAGTTCTTTTTTAACTTTCTTGGTTTAAAGTTTTTAATTGAGACTCACGATTCAATATACAATCTACATGCAAATTTATCATATATATATATATATATCGAATACAGTATTAAATCGAATAAAGTGTATGCTACACACACACACGAAATCATACAATTTGTTTATAAAGCATCAAGAGCTATTGCCAATTCAATTCATTTAATGAAAAAAGTCTTTCGAATATCTACAATATCTATATGGTATGTTATATGTACGTACTTTGATGTTGCTGTTTTTAATTTATATATATGTATGTAATTTTTTTTGTGAAAACAAACAAATTCAACTAATATAATTTTGAAAGTATTCCTTTGTTATATCTAGTTAAGTAACACACCGAATTTGTACGCACTATACACTTCACTTGTGTGTAATAAAAACAACTAAACATTTCAACCAAATTATTACGGAAAATATTCGTTTTTATTTAGGTAACGCATAAATTAAATGAACATTTTTGGAATAAATAAATTTAAGACAAAATTAAGACGCGAACAAATAACAAAATAAAAATGTACGCAAAGTAACTATGCATTAACTTGTAAGTTGACAACCATTTACTACTTGCTTGTGAACAATGATGACCGGTGTTAGCTTGCTAAGCATAATAAAAAGAGATCTGGTGTAGCGTCATCATCACACATACATATATAAATACATACATAAAGAGGTTAGTGTCTCATTTTTGTAGCTACTGCAAATAAAAATTATTCTCCTTTCATTACATGCAATTATAATTGTAATTGAATCATTTCGTATTAATTTTTTCTAAATTCCAGCATAATTACAATATTTCTCAACAAAAAATTTCAATACACATTTCAACTGTTTATGATATACAGAAGGTTGTCTCTTTTTATTCATATTCGTAATTGGGGTTCGTTCACAATATTGTCAAAAAGTGAGCTTCAGTAAAAAATTATATGTTCAATTAAAAATAAAACATATTTATTGTGCTAGCTTTGTTGAAACATATTTTATTTTACAAAATTTGCATTGGAAGCAACTACGTGAAATTCCAAAAGTCCAGATAATTTTTCTATAGTTTATCATTTTAATCGGTAGAAAAGCATTTTAGAAGTATTTGCGATCTGATTTGAATTGATTTTGTAAAATTGCTCTATGTTTGGAATTTTTCTTTTCTTTTTATTTATTTACTTTTTTTTTTTCGTTTTGTATTTTTAAGAAAAACAAATAAAATACCTATTATAACTTTCATCATTTGCAAGTATTCTAGTCTAAAATAGTCCAACGTTTACTCCATATTTATATCCAACATTTAATGTATATAAAAGTCATTTCGTGGCATTGCTTATCAGAGTAAAAACAATAGCTCATTAAATCTAGTGCGTTTAAGCGGTGAAATTATTGAAAAGAAGTTATTATTTTAAGAAAGTAAACATTTATCCTTATTTGTGACCACACTGCTACTTCCTCCACAAGGTACAGACTGTTGACTTCGTCTATTGCGATCATGTGATTCATCTAATTCTTGTATCGAACGAGCTAATGCATGTGCTAGTGCTTCATCCTCAGTCATTCCGCCTTGTAGTGATTGCAAATGATTCGATTGGTTTGTTGATTGACGATTTACAGCTGCATTTCTAAATACCAAAATAATATCTCAGTTGATTTTGAATTATAAATCTTATACATTGTTACATACACAAGTAAATTTGCCCTTGCAGATTTTGGATTACATTCATGGTCTGTGCTATGACGATGTCGTAGACAAAAATTCTGTTTACATTGACCGCAATGAACTGGCACCATTTCCTTTTTCTTACAACTTTTGAATGAGCATTTGTTGACGAATATTTTTGATTTGTCCGACTTGCAGTATTGATCAATGTGTTGAGAAACTGTTATATTTGGTGAAATACCTGAGGGAGAAAGAACGAAAGTAAATAAAAATAAATATTGTAAATATTCTGCGAATATAGCAAATATTGTGAATATTGTGAATATTGTGAATATTGTGAATATTTAAAAATATACTAAATATCGTAAATATGCTAAACATATGATTATTATTAAAAATATTGTTTAAATTTGAGATTTGGTATAGTGGCTGAGATCGCGATTTTATTCCTCTGAAAAAAAAAAAAAAATACATATGCAAAAACTTAGCTTACTATCGAATAGTACCCCCCAAAAGGAGGAGGTCCTCGCACTCCTAAACAGATTAGAAAATAATATAAACGTTAACATATTATTGATATTCATTTTCATATTCATATTCATATATTATTTTTGCAATATCAATATTATTTTTGCAATATCAATATTATAAACAAAGAATCTTTATGTTTCTGATTCAAAATTCATGAGAAAAATATAACTTACCGGTTAAAGAACGACCACGGCTTTTCTTCGATTGCGTTAATTTGGGCGATTTACTTGAACTGCTGGACCATGAAGTTGTCTCCATTGGACAGCACTCAAATTGAAAACGGGATCAATTGCTTGATGACGTAACATACATAATCCTTTATATATCATGTTCCGTGCTGCATTGTGATCACGGTCCATGACAATACCATTCTTATCGAATCGCAATTAACGATTATAAATGCGTCTCTGTGGTCTTGGAATTGCACCCATTTTCTATTGTATCTATCCAATCCTTTTCGACGTGCCACTTCTCGTGCTCTCTCCATCATGTTTCCGCATCGGCTACAATACATCGATGTCCCACGTTCGTTGATGTTAATTTTTAAAACGTAACGGTCCATTGTTTTTGTGATTGCTGGCTTCGGCGACCGTAAATGTCCTTTAATCGGAGAATTGGCAGCAAGCTTGGAATTGCCAAGTGCATATAGGATTGTTCGGTTTTCCTTCACTGGAATCTCTTTTCTCAGACCAGTCATTTCACGACAAATTTCGTGTGACGTTGCAAATGAAAGTCGTGCCACACGCCGTTTGTATTTAACCTGGCTTGCTTCTTTGAATGTTCTCAACTTGTAGCCGATGTACGATTCCGGATATTGTTCACGGTTTTCACGAAGTATCCGACACTCGTTTTCAAATCGACCAGTGAAGTTCTTCAACATTTTTTTTCGCTTAACCGTGCCGACACGATGATGCCACTGTTTTGATGTCAGAATGTAGCTTGTTTCGGTTTTAGTGTCCACATCAAGCCGAACTGAGCTGACCATCTTTTTTTCTCCGGGATCGTTTCCAATGAAAATGTTGATTCCTTTCGCATCGAATTTCGTTTGAATGTGAGCCGGAATCGATTGAGCAGCGGTTGTAGAGGTTGTGGAGGTAGTGACGTTTTGATTGTGCACATTCATTTTTCTAATCATTTTCAAACAGGCTGTTATACCATCTGTTGTGAAATAGTAATCAAACCTCTGACTAAGGCGATTTACTTTTTGCAAATTAACGAAACGATTCCAAAAACGATAATAATCATCACCCTCCCAGTTTTTTGAAATATTATTGTTGAGTCTTTCATTTCTTCGAAAAAGAAGATTCGTTATTTGGATGAATGCTCTTGTATCGAATGTAATATGGTGTCGCTTCTCGTGCGATTGTTGTATGACACGAAATGATTTCCATTGTGCTTCAGGATGTTCTGTATTGTGATTATAAATCCAGCGTTGCAAGTTCAACAATTCATAGACGTGAATGTAATAGCCATCCTCGTAAGTGATATTTTTCAGCCAACCACGTGGTATCACATGCTCACCGAATTGTTGGTGTAATGGATAACGATGCATATCAACTGCCCGGCATTTTTCTGCGCATACATGTATTTGCGTGCATCAAATTTATTTCCAAACTCTGCACGAATGTTAGCATCGTTTCCAGAATCAACTAAACGATTGAGTTGATCGTAGCAATACAATGATCCCAATCTTGTCACATCCGACATTCTACAAACTTGGTCATCAATAATTTTGATCAATCGCTGTTTTTGAGTTATTTGACCATTATTATTATGATATGATACATTGCGGCACGTTTTCCACGATTATTTGCGACGAGTCCAGCATTCAATACATCTTTTATTTTGGCGACTGCCGCCAACACGACCTTTGTCATTCTCATTGTCCCGAAGGAACTGATTCAATGTCATTTTTATCATGAACAGCTCTGTGCATTCATTTACAACTTCTCCTTGCCGTCAAATAACTCTCTGATGCATAAGCTCTGTTTCTGGTTGAGCTGATGTCGATGGCCGAGTAGCAACTGATGACAATAATGGAATGTTGATTCGAGTCAGCTTTAGTGTTGGCTGCCATTTTGCCTCTTTGTACTTGATGAATTGCTTCGCGTTGATAATGATAAAATCGACTGAGATTGATGCCTTTGTTTTGCTGATGGCACTTGATAATCATCATCATCATAATCGTCGCTTCGAACTCTCAATGTACGTCGAGCTGAAGTGAAAAATACAGAATGAACAAAATGTATTAAAATATTGTTTGAAAAGTTGGATAGACACATCACATTGAAATGAGAAAAGAAACGGAAAAAGTAACTGATGCATACCATGGCGTAAGCGGATCGGACATTGAATTTCATGCAATGGCTGTCTGTATGATGTTGGAAATGGTGGATTTGCTGGCGACATACCGACTTGCCTTCTCCTTTCCCTTTCTTTTTCCCGCTTTCTTTCTGATTTATATTTTTCATAAGATTTTGATGTAAAATTTTCTCTCATCTCAATTTCACCGCTACTTTCTTCGCTATCTATTATGCTGGTCCCGTTACGTCAGTTTTTATTCCGCCACATAAAAAAAACACCGAAAATGTGTGCTGACCAAGCTATACAAACTCACTCAACAAAGATGAGAATGGGGCATTGATTTGGTGATGCCTAGAATAACAGAGCAAAAGTATTGTATTATATTATATTTGCGTTACAATATATCAAATGGAAAATGTCCATGGAACACGTTTGTTTGTGTCGAGCATCTAACGGTGCATCGCACAAAATATGTATTTCAATCACTTCAATGCACCAAAACTAATGTTCTTCCAAATTTAAAAAAAATATTTTATGAAACACTTTGCGAAAAGAGACAAAAAAAATGTTTCCAAAACCAAATTTATGCGCATTGAACTAGAGCGGCTTTTATGTACAAAAAAAGTATTGTTCAAATGAAATTTCACAATCGAATGATGCACAAATGAAAAATGCGTTAGAATTGTCTCACAGTTTATGCAATGTGCCGTGTTCCCAAGGGGCGAGACATGGCTGTTGAGTTTTTATAGTATTTCTAGTATTTCTAGTATTTCTCCATATAACGCATGTAAACCAAGCCTCCTAATATTGCAAATATTCTTCTAGTTTTCTCTAGTATTTTTTCGTGTCCACAACTTGCGTGTTCCGTATTCACTTGTTTGCCGAAACTGTGAATGCGTGTCTGTGTATTGGTTGTGAAATCTCAATACGATGTTGTATCATTGGTCAGGTGTTGAGCGTACTTCAGTGCGTAAGAGATATACATATTCTCTTTGTCTTTGTCTTTGTCTTTTTCTTTCCCACTTTCTCTTACCATTACACAGACTATCGTTTGTGTTACAATACAAACAATATTTTACAAACGGTACACTATGAAATGTGTAAATGATGTAAATGTAAATGTAAAGGAAAGAAAAAATACTCACCAATTTTTAGAATATGCTGTGTTTCTTTTCTTCTCTCCGTCCATGATTTTGATTGTGTTAACTGTGTCGCCATGTTGAATGTTGAATTGATCTCAGCTACCAAATCTCAATTTCAAGCAATACATATTTTGCCATCAACAATTTATTCACAAATGCTAACTTATAGATAAAAATGAATTGAATATTCACTAGATATTTCAAATATGTATGATATGGTGTGTATTTTTGAATATAGCAAATATCTCATAAATATTTAAACATCGCGCGAATATTCTGAATTTGTACTAAATATATATATTCATAAAGGGTTCTCGGCCCCTAGGAAATACCACGAGGAGTTGGGACGGGTTCGGAGCAAAGAGGACAAACTGGAACTTGAATATCTTTTTTATGAGCTGACGTGCATTTATGTTTTTGATAATTGAAGTGATCCGAACTGAAAAAAGTTATAATTTCATTCAAAATAAAAAAATAAACGTATGTACTGGCATTAATTGACCTTACCAAAATACCAATAAACATGCATCACAACTCATCGGAAGAAAATCTAAAGTACAATAACAATCATTAACATTCACAATTACCACCAATTCAACCACCAACATCTTTATGAATGAGGACGTAATTATTTCTAAAATTTAAATTTTAACCATGAACTAACTGAGCAATTTATGATAATTTAGCATTGAATGAAAATCAATAACACGTTCATAATTTATTTTCATGTTCATGTTCATTTTCACATTAGTGTGCACTCATGTGAACTTGAAATTCATATTTGTCTTCATCCATATATATTATATCAAATATATTAGAAGAAATTTACTAATTTACCTAATTTATTGCATGATTTTTCTGAGCAATGTTTTCCCAAATGTGGAAATTCCATAGTGATGTTCTGCTGATGTTACAGATAAAATACTTGAAAATGTTTAAAATCTTGCACAATCTATAGAACTTTCTTCTCTCTGCAGTATTCAAAAATCTTAATAATTAAAACGCGATTTCTCAAGCAACTTCCACTTGGTTTTTGTATTCATCAACTGAAATACCAAATCATTTAATGTAATGCTTACTCATGACTGTCAATTTTTTAAGCTCTAAAAGAATGCCATATCGTCACATTAGAAATGACATATAAATTTAGCTTTTATGAATTCTCCTTAGAGGTCTCTGAAGTCTATGGATTTTGAACCCATGTTCAAAAATTCTTTTCCCAACAATTTTAATATTTTATTTTGAATATAAGATTATAGTAATCGCAAAAACATATGTTTGTATAATGAATACTGTAGTAATCCTTATCAGTTGAAAACTGTTGAATAAGAAGAAAATTTGAACTGTATGTAATATTACAATATATGTTGGGAAACAAGCAGATTTTTCATTCAGTACGTTGCTCGACTTTAGAAATATTATTCTTTCCTTAAGCAAATTGTTTTAATTGAAAACACGAAAAAAAAATATTTCAGTTTTGTGATCTATCGTGACAAATAAATTCAATTGAGTTGGAGGTCGATTTGAAATTCAAAGCAAGCTCTTTCAACAGATAAGAAGTGACCTTTGTATGTTTGTGTATTCAAACTAATATTTAAATTAAATTTTTCATTTCAAAATCAATTTTCTCATTCAGAAAACTATGACGAAATTCATAAGATTTGTGTTTATTTCTTTGGCAACATGTATTTGTTATTCTCATTGTGAGAAAGGTATGTAAATATTCACATAAATCTCAAGAATTTTTGATTTTCATATTCATTAATAAATATAATTTTTCTTGTATTCAGTAAGAATTGATAACAGTCCACACAATAGAAAAGTTGCCGAAGACGAGCTATCAAATCAAATTATTGCTCTAATTGAACACTACAAACAAGATGATCCTTTGGGCATTCCAGGCTCTCCAGTACCCGATCCTTTCCCAGTGCCGAATATTAAACAATCTTTCGCTGTATCAACTCTGAAAATGAAAGATACACTGGCATATGGACTCTCAAAATTTCGCATAAAAAGCATGACTGTTGATGTTAATCAATTAATGGTAAATGTTGGTTGTATGCCATTTGCATTTTAAACATTTTATTTCAAAATGTATATACACTTTATTACAAACTAAATTAATTGAAAAGGTAAAAGCAGAAATTCAACTAGATGTAATGAATATAATTGGCAACTATACATTATCTACTCTATTATCTTCTGCACGTGGTCCATTTAATGTTACTCTCACAAACGTTGTTGCAAAGGGAAATGCGTCTGTAGCTATTGAAAGAGATGGGTAAGTTCCGTATTTTTCGGAAATTTACAATTTGAATATTACTCACGTAAGGTATAAAACAAATGTCAGCTGAATGCGCTCTTGAGCAAGTGTTTGCAATTAATCTTCTTCTTTACAAAATCTCTATTTTCACCATTATTATTATTTATATACTTGTTTGTATGTAGCATGTTACAAAGGCTACAGCGTTACATTTCATTATAAAGTATGCCATTTCAAAGAATTTCCCATTATGATTGCACTATTTCAATACTATTATATTCCAATTTTCCTTTCTAATTTTCCTGCAGAATAATCAGAACCCAGGCCATTTCAATGGACATGAGCTTTTCTGGTTTAACGACCGATTTCAAAAATTTAGGTAAAGTAAATACATATATCAATGCCATAACATAAATTTTGGGACTAATGTGTTGCTTCCATCGATGCGATAGGTTTTATGGGATCAATTTTTCAATCGATTATCAATGGTGCACCAAATCTTGTATTCGATTCCATGAAACCATTTATGCTTAAAGAGGCGTATTCGAAATTACGTACTGAAGTTGATTCAAAAGTGAGTGATTTAATGGGCGATTACAAACTTCCAAATTCCATTTCACCGTTGGACATGAGCATTGGAGAAGCTCGTCGGAAAGGTATTTAACATTAATTGGCACAAAAAAAAGTAAACCAAATGTCCACAATAATGTAAATTTTTTTTATAAAATCATATTCAAAGTACGTGAGATGGGTTACGATCCCATGATTGTGAAGAATCTCAATCACTCCGTTGGCTTATTTTCAATCCAATTGAAAAATACTTGGATAAGTGGTGTTAGCGGATTTTATCGTGTTGGTGATCTCATTCTTAAAATGGACAATAACACAGTCACAATTGGTAACTAGAAATATTTTTGCAACAATTGTCGATTTGCCAAATATTTATATTAAATAAATGTTATACAATTATTTTCAAGAGTTGAACCTTGGCACACAAGAAATAATTGGTTCTACCAGTTGGGAAGTGGCAGCTGGTAAAGGAATTATAACACGTATAGGCCATTTAAAGTTTACAGTACAATACATACAAGCAACCGTTGTCGTATGTCAAAAACTTGACACAAGAAATCGACCTGAAATCAAGGATTTACAATTTGAAGTGGGAAACATTCAAGTAATGTTCAGGAATATAAAAATAACATATAATTGTAGTTATTTACATTTTAACATTTTTAATCTAACAAACCGTTTTGTTCTAGGTGCGCAGTGATGGAGCTGGAACATTCGACTACGTTATAGAATTTGCAATCAATATAATTCCGAATCTCTTACGTTATCAAATAATGGATGCGTTGGAAAATCCCGTGAAGCTCAAAATACAATCTGAAATGAATAAAATCAATGTTGAACAATTGATCAAAAACAATATTGCAAATATCGAAAAGTTACGTGAAAACTATAAGATATAAACTTGTGTTACCACTTTTTATTTAATAAAATTTAAGAGTATTTAAAAGTATAAAGTAGTGTACTTTACAATTGACAAAATACAAATTTGATATATTTCTGTCACAATGCATTTGGATGATTTTTACGTAAAAAAAATCCAAAAATCATAATACTTAATACAATTTTTGCTATGACTGGTCAACGTTCGCGAGTTATCCAGCTATATAAAGCAGTAAGATCATTTTTATACATAATGTGAAAAATCTAGAGGAATAGAGAAACTAGCTAATTTACCACATTTTCAGCTTCAGTATCTGGGTCGGGAATATCCTGGTGGTCCTGAGAAATTCAGGAAAAAATGCCATGACGTTTTTCTCAGAAATAGCAAAGAAATGGATGCAAGAAAAATAGAATCAATGATTGAACATGGAAAATTCATAGTTAAAGAGCTAGAAGCGCTTTATTCTTTGCGCAAATACCGTGCAATGAAAAAACGATACTATAGCAATACAGAGTGTGATAAATATTAATCATTTGATTTTGTTTAGCTTTGAGATTCAATTATTTCTGAACCAAAACTAATGTATTTCAATTCTTAAATAAACATTTTCGAGAGTAAAAATGTGTGTTCACTTTTACAATTTGATGTTGTTATTTCTGTTTTAAAATTCCCAAATTTGTTATCGTTGTTATTCAAGTTCTGAGGTCTGATTGTATAACAATCACTGTATAGTGTATAGTGTTACAGTTTGTAATAAATCTTTTATAAATTGAAAATACGCAAGAAAAATGTATCACCAATAATTCATTCTCTGATCAATTCATATAATATATCATGTAATTTATACACGGTTGTCCCGCGTGGAATTAAATTTATTGTATATGGATTTTTTGATAGAGAAAGTCCGATTGTGCTAAAAATTATTGGTAAAGTATTGAAATAATTTTAATATTGTTTTATACAAAATAATTTCATTTTAAAAATACCAATGAAACATTTCATATGAATAAATGTTTAAATGTATAATAATAGTACACACGAACGTCTAAAGTATTTTTGAAGAAGTACTTATCCGAATATACATGCATTGTTGTGACAGCTTAGATGACAACAATGTTAATCATTGAACAGCAAAAAAGAAACAATTCTTCCTCTAACATAACAAGCAAATTTGTTATCGATGTATATTTAAATGTTTTGACATAATAAGTATATTATGAATAACAAAACCACAGTTATTATTGCAGAATTATGTTTTGGAAGATAACAACAACTGTATACAATATGTGTTCAAAAATTGTTAATTTGATTATTTATTAAGAAATAAATGGCTAAAGAGTTGTCGCTAAACAATGAAGCTATGGATCCGATTGAATTGGATTTGATAAATTTCCATCCATTGTTTTTTTCAACGCTCAGAATAACAGTGAAGAAATATAAAATGCCATTATTGTTGTATTGCTTGTAGATGGAATTTGACAATGAAATCGTTATCAATATTTGCAACACCATGAGTATATGAATAGCGGTTAATTAGTGTATAGTGTACACTGTACAGTAAGGTGTTTCCGAGAACTAAAAATTAAAAAAGGGGGTGGCTTGAATTAAAGAGTACAAAATTCTATGTCAATTGATAGTATTCACAAATCGTTGCAATTGATATTCACACTTCCCGAAGCAAAAAATGAATTTTATTATTGCTTCTCGTACATATAGAAACGAACCTTTAGAATGGTTGACATTGTATTGTTTATGAATGTTGACAGATCTGAAGCACATTTCAAAACGTCAAATGTGAATAAAAACTTCGTTGTTTTAACTGATTTTTGTATTTACAGTAGATTCTCCCTTGCTTTAGGAATCTCATTTAATTTAATTTTATTTTATCGAAATATGAATAATGTGTATCATATTTGAATTTGTGCATGGAGAAATTTTTTCAAAGCAGTGTCATTATGTTCATGTTCTTGATAAAAAAAACGATCAAAGTGAAATGGTTTCATATCAGTATATCAATAGAGAATAGAACGACGAGATGAAATGATTCTCATCCGTAACAAATATACGGTGGATGTTATTATGAGTAATTAATAGTGTTTTACATTGTGATCATGGCTAAACTGTTTATTTCAAATATATCATTCAATGAATTCTTTGTGATCGATTGCAAATTTTTGGCTGCCTTAGAATATTCATAACAGGCGACCATTTGTTTATGAAAAGTCACATTGATACATACAATCAATTCATTTCAAATAAATAAAAATTATCCAGTGGTATTTCAAAATGTGTCAAGTTTTCGATTCGATGTTGATTTGTTACTGTTAGTTTTCGATAAAATTCGCCTCAAATCATCAGAATTTCACAAATCATTGTCATTCGGAGACGAGATTTTGACCAAGTCAGTCGCCAAGATTAAATTGAAATTTAAATTATCAAATCAAATGTTCTTGTGATTCGAAGCAAATTCATTACTTTTTACTGGATTTTTAATTGGAATTGATCTATTTACGAGAGTGGCATATCGAATGGTGTGTTTTAGTGAACTCTATATTCGTGTGTTTTTTTATAGTTGATTTTTTTGGTAATTATAACAATTTTATAACAATTGCAAAAAATTCTCAGTGAATTTGTGTTCAATTTTCAATGCTGACCGATTTATGTGGATTTAATGCTGTGCCTATTTGTCCCTAATTGTGCTAATTATTCATTTTACTTATTTAAATGCAGTTTTTGATTCAAAGTCGTTTAGTTTAATTGTGATTTTGGTTTTCTTTCTTCTTTTTTTTCTGCTTTAATTCGATGAAATTTAACACGTTCAGTAATAGAGACAAAAACCAACACACAGAAAATGAATTATAATTTAAGATTTATGAAAATTATAAGAGTG
Source organism: Resseliella maxima (assembly GCA_029041755.1). Classification (NCBI taxonomy): domain Eukaryota; kingdom Metazoa; phylum Arthropoda; class Insecta; order Diptera; family Cecidomyiidae; genus Resseliella; species Resseliella maxima. The sequence goes on from JAQOWM010000799.1 coordinate 279,027, forward strand.
GATAGATTGAAGAGCGATAAAACGTGCTATTTTATGTTAATTAGAACCAAACATTTCAATTTCAAATTGAATGAAAAATATGTAATTTTCTATTCGGTTTTTTTAGCTTTGTTAGCTTTGTTTTCGTGCACAACTGATTGCAAAAATTGATTACCAAAAATGAATGAAGAATGATTTTTTTCTAAGTTTAAATAGTGTTTGTTTTCGAACTAAATCGTATGTGTCTATGTTTTTTTTTTTTTCAATAGAAAAATGGCGAATCGTTTCAAGCCATCCATACCAGCGAAGGGAGAAACGAAAGATGAGATTACAACAGTCAAATGTGCATTGAATACAATCATTCGACCACAATACCGAGAAGCATTGATTGGCAAAATGACGGAAATGAGCTTGCAAGCCACTTCCATTTGCGTCTTGGGATCATTGCTATTTTTATTTGAGGTGCAGAAGGCGTATGAACATAGGCGTCGAGAATGATGATTTCACATTCTTCGGTGAAAGTGGAGAAGAAAAGATCAAGCTCTGCTTTCAACAAGTGCTATGGCGTAACAATCAGCCGCCGAAAGTGAAAAAGTCAAAGTACAGACCACGAGGAAAAAAACCACGTGGACCACGACCAGAGCTGAAACGTATCGACCCAGAATTCAAAGCAATTGTCGAAGGTCTTGACGACTATCATCGTATCGATTGGCCCAATAACAATGATTTCAGCAATGGCCTCAAGCATTTGATCAATCAATATACGGACAATGTAGTCACTAATTTACATACGCATAAAAAGAAACACATTATTCAGTATTTGAAACTGAAAGTGTTCCAATGGAACACAGTCGTAGAAGATGACACACAGAAATTTTTGCCAAGTGACATCGATAGTGTTGTACAATTGATTGTAAAACAAAAAAACATCAGAGTGCCAGTTCGCGATCCACACAAACTGGAACGGTGTAACATTTTGTATGACATGGTGAACAACCTGAATGTGTTTCCAGCATTCAATCTGCATGAACTTACAACTGATCAAGAACACTGGTTCAAGGCTATGCCAATGTACCTATCTATGCAACGCGAAATAGAAGAATACAATTTGACGTGGCCAACACGTCGGAAGAAAAGAAAACGGAAAAAGGCAAAAGGGAAATGGAAATGCAAGCGCAAACAAATGCTTGACAATCCAAATTTTCGGCCAATAATCCGAAATTTAGTTGTGGTGCCGATGTTTAGTTTCCGGCGTACGTATTTCAAAATCGATTGTTCATCTATGCACCAGGTCTTGTCTTCGCAAAAGTTGCTGTATGCACCAGGTCTTGTCTTCGCGAAAGTAGAAAGCGAGAACAAAAATGGAAAAACCAGCATAACAAATGTTTCGCTAAAAGACTTCAATCTTTCGAGTAATTATTATTGGGATCAGTATTTCTATATGCGGAAATTTCGAAGATTCGTACGCGGCAAAAAGAAGTTTGACTTTTCCATAAACACCGATGGAATCACTGTGGCACTGTGGCTTTGCAGTACTCGGCCAAGAAAAAAGAAAGGAAAGCAGTCGACCATTCTTGCATTGCTCAGAAGGTTATGGATGGCACAATCAAGAATTTTGTTGGCGTTGATACGGGCGTGCGCAGTTGGAACACTTCAGTAACACACAACATCAAAACTGGCGCAGAGGTAAGTTTCGTATACATTCATTTTATTTCAATGCAGAATCCACTATGTAAGTGCCTTCCAAATCCATTTGATAACTAATTATTTTTTTAATTTTTTTTTTTTTCAGTACAATTTCACCATGTCGAGCAAGCAGTTCCACTGGCAGACGGGTCAAAAAGTACGGAACGCAAAGGCAAGTCGGTGGACGAAAAAGTTCGTGGAAGAGGAGCGCCGAGATCGAGAAGATCGTGAGCTGTATCCAGTAATGCCATCGCCAAAGGGGCCACACTGGCTGAGTTACATCAAACATCGAGTCAAGATGATGAAAAAGGGAATATGTGCCTTCTCAACTGCCAAATACACTCGACTCGCTTTGGACAAACACATCAAAAGCAATAGTTTTGTTGACAAATGGGTTAATATGATAACCAAAAAGAAGTCAACATTGTTCTTTTTTGGTGCTGATGGCGAAATACCACCTGATAGCCCAATTAGTATAAAAAAACATGTGCGTTGTCCAGGGGTTCGTAAGTCGTTGAAGGCAATAAAGAAGCGGTCAGATTGTTTCATACAATTGACGGACGAATGGGGAACATCTCAAACAGATGCCAGATGCATGATTCGATTCCAAAACCAGAATAAAGCGGCCAGATTCAAGAGATGCCGATGGTAATTTTCTTTAAATTAAAATTTATCATACATATTTTTCAAGATTTTATCAAATGAATAATTTTTTCATTTAGCATTCCCAACGCCAGAACATTGCTGCCATCAGTGATTGTGTCAAAATGGGGCAAGACTGATCTATCGTTATTCAGACAGCTGGAGCGCGAATTGAAAGTTGATGTTGAAAGCGATGGTTTATACCCAAAAGTAAAAATTTACTCTAAAAACTGGGAATTAAACCAGGAATACTCTGTGATTTGGCATCGTGACGTCGTGGCTGCAAAGAACATTCTATTGAAAGGTAAGGCTAATTGATTGAAATTGCAATTGAATGATTGCTTAAGACGATTCATTTGTTTGATTGTTTAGGACTATGGACATTGCTGGGACTTCCTATACCGTATGCGATGAATAGGTACAGAGACCGCAATGCTGTTGCAGAGGCAATCGAAGTAGCTGCCCTAGATAATGATGTTGAAATGTTCGAGTACGACCAGCAGCCAGCTGATCATGCTGTCTAATCAGCACAAAACCAACACAAAAAAAAAAACAAATGTAACATAAGTTATTAAAGCTATCCCGACTATGTGGGTTAGTAGCGTAGCAGCAAGTTCTCTTCCATCTGGTTGATGTGAACTGCGCAGGAGTACTTTAGTGGGTGTTTTAGGTAAGCATTATTCTATTTTGAAAAGAATTCTTTGCTTCGGGAAGTGTGAATATAAATCACAGCCCTGTTTGAATACTATCAATTGACACAAAATTTGTTCATATTTAATTTAAGGTACCCCCTTTTTTCTTTCCAGATTAGAGGAACACCCTATTGTACACACTCATTTTCCAATTGGAAATATTTCCAGTCTTGTGTTGTAAAATATATGTTTACAGCAAATACCGCAAAATGTCCAACATTCGTTGGAATGTGTCAACTTACTCTCATTGTTGTACGTAGAACATATACAACTGTTCATTTGCTGCTGTATTAGGATCTCGATAGCGGTGCATGAGAGAGCCGTGGTCCTATTATACCTAATATTGTGAGTATAGAGTGTATAACATTTATTCCTTTCGGATTTGTTCCATTGAAAAATCTCCAATTATTAACATCTAATACTTTTCGTTTTACAGAGTACAAGTAATAAAATTTCAATATAGGATTAATAAAACATTTGAATGTTGAAGTTAGTTGAGTGTTCCTTAGTGGATTAGAAAGTTGTAGGACTTTCAATCCTTCCTGTTTTATAAAATATACTAAAGAAAAAGGTAAAAATGATTTTCATTTTTGAAATAATTTATTATTTCTAATACATAGGTTTTAATAAATTTATGGTTGCAATAATTCATTTGATGTATTATTTTTTATTTGTTCTGTTTTGAATTTTCGAAAAATGGTTTCTACATAATATGTATGTGAATATTTTTTGTTATTTATTTTTTATTAATCAAATCCTAAAATGCATACTCTCGCAATAGAAAAAAGTCTACATTACAATTTTATTAGTTTATTTAATGTATATATTGAATTTTTAGTTTCTTAAAACTCTCTACCTTTACTTTAAAATTGTAATATATTCAATTTTAATATGCGAGAATTGTCATTTGTTGGTTATTATGTTTATAATTTTTTAGCAATATTCAACGAACGCATCAATTATCGTGGTATATATTTTTATTATTATTAGTATGGATATCATAGTTAAAATTCTCACTGAATGTTTATCATAATTTACTTGAGTACTTGATTAGTTATGTATAATGTTGGGTTCTTTCTTCAAATTATTTTCATTTGTAATTCATTTTACATACATATTTAGATAAACAATCTACAGACAATTTAACAAATTAATAATGTATATTATATTACGATAATCATCCTTTTATAAACATTTTTAAATAAAATTTTTATTGTTTTTGTTTGTTCTTCCTTTCTCTATCGTTATCAACAATTTGTGAAATATAATTTATTTATACGTAAAATATATGTCATCATCTCTTTATCAATAAATTGTCTTTCTTATATATTTTATTTAGAGTCAGAATGTTATTTTTTTCGGACTTTTGTTAGTTGACAAAAATTTTGGATTGAATGATTTGATATTTCCCGAAGCAATAATATGTTGGGGCAACGAATTCGAATTTTTTTTAAAAGAATATTGAATTTCAAATAACAAATTTGCAAATATTCTCACCTGCATATCAAAATAATATGCCAAAAATGTAAGAAAAATATTAAAATATTTTCAAATTTCGTAGATTTTTATAAGAAACGGTTTACTGTCCTTTCCGCATTTATATAGTAACACGTGGTGAGCGCAAATGCAATACAATTTTTTATTTCCAAATTTTTTGAATTTTCTTAAGTAGTTATTTGAGATAATTTATTATCCGAAGCAATTATTTGAACCGATATTGCAGAAAGAAAATAAATCCGACTTTTACTGAGCCACTCCATTCTATCTTCTATTTTGTAGGAAAAGAAATAACTCCCATATTTAGTGATACAATGTTTAGGCCAAGTGCCTCAAATAAGTTGGAAAAAACTGAATAGTTCAATGTATCTAGAAATTGTATTTTTTGATGTAATTATTGTTTTGATTTTAATTATTGTTTCATATTAGTCGTATGTTTTAAACCAGGTTAAACCGAAATCCTTTAAAGTTGGTACAAACTTCAAATATTTTTTGAAATTAATTCACTTGTATATTTTGTTTGGATTTGGTATGATCAAATCAATTTAAATACGTCAAATAATTAGGTGTATTTACATGAATTGTAATTATTTCCTAACATTTTAGGATAAGAACCAATCGTTTTCAAAAAAAAAAAATATATATATATATAAATATATATATAACTTTTGTCAAAATCCATCACAAAGTGTTACATTGAAATGATACATGTATTGTACGTACATATGATATGAGAGTGGGTGCATGTGAATTATTTTATTAGTTTATTCTTATAATTTTTTATGCATTTGATTACCAACACAAAAGTCTTGAAATTTCACGACAGCTGTCTCAGTGAATGGGACTCCAAGAATTATTAATTTTGTTTCTAAAATTTTTTCAGATATTACTAAAATGTATTAGTTAGTACTGAGCACAAAGTACATAAAACAGTGCATACTAGCTAATGCATTTATTACAATTTCATTGACATTTAAATGTTGCAATATTGTAGTGACATATGTCTCCAACAATTCATTATAGCTGACATTTGAAATTTTCAAAATATCAACACAATATGAAGCACGAAATTAAAATACAGTTTTGGGAAGACAAGAAAAACGGGTTCTTGTGTGAAAAGCCGAAATAAAAAAATGCAAAATACAATATGCAGAATATCAAATTTAAGCAATAGTTGTTAAGAAAATGCGGTTGGTTTAAATATCCCGCTTAAAACTTTGATCATACCAACGTGTCCGTTTTGATTAGCTGGTATGGTATTACTGGTTTCTTTTATTTCTATTTCTATGTGTTTTATTTTTTGGTTTAGTTTTTTTTGATTCTGCATTTACCAGAAAAATGCATCATAAGGACAATTCAATTCTGTTTCCAAAGATTAAATTGAAGGAAATACCATTTTTGTTATTTTTCTCATTGTGCATCTGTATGAATATTTGGTCGGGAAATATTTTGTACAAAACAACAAGAAAAACCCTTTCAGATGATGTACACAACATGCAAACAATACTGGTGAAATAAAATGATTCAAAGACAAGAAAAACAAAAAAAAGAAAAGAATTAATTCCTCAAATTTTTGTTTTTACATATATTTAACAGAGATTTGTTTCACTGTGTTTGCACATTAATGAAAAAAAAAAAAAAATAATAAGAAGAATTAAAATAACTAATAGGAAAATATGAATTCAAGCAACGTAGTAAGGAATAATATGTAAACCAGAAAGAATGGAAATTGAATGAATTAACAACGAAATATTCACAGTGAATTTATTTTAATTTGATCGAATCAAAGATATAAGAGAACAGGTCCTATCGTTAATAATAAACGCAAATCTTTTTTTTATTACATTGATATAAATATCAGTTGGAAAAATTGTTGTCGTCAACGGAATATGAGATGTATTAATATTCATGTTCATTGTCATTCTCTTCAAATTTGATTCATTCAAAGAACTGCATATTTATTTCAACAGCAGTATTTAAATCTTAAATTTTTCAAAATATTTCCAATAAAAAACCAACGAAAAAAATGTATTTCTTTGCATGAAATGACATTGATCTTACTTCTTTGTTTCGTTTTTAATTTCATAGCTAGCTTCTACTTGTATGTGACAGGTATTACAGTTATCCTTTTTGGACATGTGCAGGTGTATCAATATTCTCTTTTCGGACATTAAATGAAATATATTTTGAGTAATATAATATCTTCGTTTTGTATTCGTTTAATACTTGTTTTATTTTTCAAGAAATTCAAAATTATCATATTCTTGATTGTGTGATTATTTCACATAATATTATTGTTCATATAAATTGTTTTTCCACAAATCGTTGGTTAATTTGTTCACAGAGAAATATATTTACGAAAATCAAAATCATTTAAAGATCTTTAGTGATTTGATTCATATTCTTCGAATTTAATATTTTGTCTTATATTAATCATATTTGTTTGTGTGTTGTGTGTTTTGTGTACGACTAGCTGTGATCGAACAAACTCTTTCAAATTTAAAACATTTTTCGAGATTATTGATAAATAGTATTTTGCCATTCTCACTAATCAATAACATTAATATGGCAAATTTTTCAGTTTTTTTTCTTACTTCGGTTTTGTACGTTGTACCATCGTGAGTTAATAACATTTCATTTTTAGTAAGTGCTAGTAATCGTCAATGTTTATATTTATTATAATTATCTGCAAGTGATATGGCTATTTTCTAAGCCAATGTACGTGGAGCCAGTTTAATTACTTTATATCAATGATATATCATTGCCATTTTTAACTAAAATTAATTTTGGAATAATTCAAGTTCACAAAAATAGTAAACTATTACCTACTCTCCTTAGTGAAAAAAACCTTTGGTCGTGATATTTACGGACACTTCTGTATATATCAAATGAAGTAAACACGAGATTGTTTTACAATATATGTAGACATTTGAAAGGAAAATTCCCCAAAAGTACACCTTGCAGAAAAAATAAGAAAATGAACAAGAACTATGGAATATTGTATTGTATTGTATTGTATTGTTTTGTAATGTATTGTATTGTATTGCTGTTTCAAATATTAATACAGATTGCATATTTCATTTCAAATTTAATTAAGTATATACATTATGCGTTTTCTCAAATAAATCAGTATTTAGGGTTACAGCTAATTTATTGTGCATATACATTGTTGAATAACTCAACTATTTTTAAATAGGAAATTTAAATAATAACAATAATTCAACTATTTTTGAAAGGGAGTACAATTTTGTATTCATTATCTTATGTTTATCTATGATTAGATGTATTTTGCAGTCGTTTCCATTTTTGCAAACAGAAGAGCAAGTTTTCAAGTTGTTAAACGGTCTTAATATGTGTGGGTTCGGGAATGAAATTTGAAACATTTGGGCAAATGAAACTGATGAGGTTTTAAGTAATATTTGTTCATCTCAAAATTACTGTTGAAAATGTGTGTAAACTTTGACTGGAATTTTCTAAAAATAATTCTATTAACGTTTAGTATACAAACATATATTATCTTAATAAAAGAAATTACGGAAAGTCATCAATAATTAATAAATAATAATAATTAAAAATATTAACGACAGCACGTGCATTATTTTCCATCCTTTCAATCAAGTGGAATTTCAATTCTATGAAAATTATTAAAACTGTATTAAATGTTGTTTCGAGCTGATATGAAGTATCTAAAGCGTCAGATTGATGAAAAAAACATATGCATATTGCACATATATTGAGTCTTATTGTATTTTGCTTAGAATTAAAATAGCTCAATGGACACAATCACTTTTTGTCAAACTTTAAAAGAGATGTGATTTTACACATATAAAATATATTTAAATGAGTGTATATAATCGCATTCGGAGGATATTCATTTGATGTTTCGAATATTTTTACGAGCTATTTAATGCTCTCATACTTGAAAAATTTTTAATTATTATGTTATTTATTAAAATAAATGATTTCCTTTATATTTATTTGTACTTACGTTTCATTAAAACAGTGAAGTCTTAGTTTTTTTCGCAGCTTAATCCTTCTTTTCACCATCTTCTGGATCCTTAAGAGTGTGCCATTGCGCAATCGGACGACGAGGAGATGCCAACATATCAGACCAGTGACGTAGTTCCGTGCCTTGCGCACTATAACCCAAAACCACTTTACCAATAGGTTCAGATGTACCGATACGATCGTAGTCTACAACAGTAACTACCAGCTGTACTTTCTGAAGGGAGGAAATTTTAAAGAAAAATAAATGAATAATTTTTATCAAAGAGAAAAAATTCTGTCTACTGAAAAAAAATACATTGAAATTGGTTTAAATATGTTAACTTCTACGTTATAATGTGTGTAGATTAAATTGATTAATACCAAAATCTAATAATAATATAATAAAATGAGCAAATAAGTGTTTATGTTCAAAAAGGGGAGGTAAAAATGAAAACCTACACTAAATACAATTCTAGAATAAATAGTTAATATGCAATCTGATTTTCACAATTTCTTAAGTATTTTCTTATTAATGATCTTGAATATCTATTCAAGTATTCTACCGGATATACAGTATATTAACTGGGGGTTCTTACATTTGTATTCGTTTGCAAGGTTCATACAAGTCAATCGTGAATTAATTGTTAATACATACGAACCTTTTATGAGGGTGGATTGGGAATTCGTGAACCACTGAAAAATTGATTGTATTCGCATTCGTGAGTCATTTGCAATTGACTATGAACATGCAAATGGATTCGCTGCATTCGCGAAAGATAAATCCGATAAGAGTTTGTTGAAACGGTAATTTTTTTTTTCCAAAATTGAACAAAAATATGTGTCTTTTAGAATAAGTTTGATATTGAAATCGATGAATATAAATTTGCGACTATTATTAATAGGCTCAATTTACGTATTGAATTGAAATAGTGATTAAAGTACAATTTTGTTTATGCAGCGTGATTTATCTCATTTTGGAATGTATTATGAAAACGTGTTATTCTACAAAAGTAAAATGTGAGGAATTGCAATAGTGTTCAAAAAAATTTGATCCAATAATAACAATACCCCGGCTACAACAACTATTCATTACAAATGAGTATACATGCAACCTTTAACTACTTGTAATTTGCATTAAACCAGCTAAGTTTATTTAATAAAATTTAACTATCTATTTATGCAAATGGCATTAAAACAACGTTTTCCAAAGGAATTTATGTATTAACATTACACAAACACGAAGACATTTATAAATACTACATTACAATAATACAAAGAACATAAAGAAGTGAAGAATCTAGTGCAATGGATATAGAACTAGATAGTTTCAAGTGAAGATATTAGTCATTTTCAGTATGATACTTTACGAATTATCCATTTTTGATTTAAACATAATAATATTTCCATGTATTATCGAAGCTTATTTATAATGAAAAATTATATTAGTAACGTAATCATATTTGGCACAACTTTACTCCACAGAACTTTTTATGTAACGAATATTTTTTTCATCTTTTGGTTGCTATGGCTTTTTTAGGATCTCAATATAACATTTTTTTAACATCAACAATTGTTGTGCATTAATAGTAGTGTTAATTGTGGTTTTGTTATTGTTTATAACAATAAGACATAACAATAAAATGCGTTCGGACACGAAAATTCGTGTTAAATGAATGTTTTGGTGACTCTAAACCTATCGGTAATTGAAGATTTATTGAATTCAATGGTATCAGATTGCGTAGTTAGTATCGTGCGCGCGGTAGTCAAGCTGAAGCATGCCTTCATATTGACAATTACAGCAATTTGCGTCCCATTGACACTGTTCGCCTGATGAAATTCAATATTTCATTTGATTTTTCGTAAAAATTAAGTAAAACAATTATGTTTACTCTTATTTAGAATAAAATGATGAATGTTTGTGAAAAGCAAAAACGAAAAATGTTCAAAATGAAAAAAATGTGCATTTAAAAAAATCGATAAATGAAAAAAATCGCAAATCGCAACACGAAAATGACGTATAGGGCCTACGGAAACCATAGCAATAAAAAAATGAAAAAATATTTGCTACATAAAAAGTTCTGTAAAGTAAAGTTAAGTCTCATATTTAAATGAAAGCGCATATGTGATCTTCAGAACAAAAGTATTAAAATTCGTTTTTTAAATCGAAATGAATCAACTTCAACACCAGAAAGTATCAAGGAAAGAGCCTTGAAATTGTAGCATTTCAACTTAATGTCAGACTACACAAATTATGTAATGATCTGAAGAAGAATGAATTTTAATATTCATCCTCAAGATCACAAAAATGACGAATGACAATGTTTTTGAATGTAATGATCATTATGGGTTGGTAATAATAGCCGTGATCTCTCTATTTTCCAAACTTTCCTCGTTTGATATATTTGAAATAAAAATTTTCTTCAATTGATATACGAATGCATACCTGAATTTTGCAGACAATTTTAAAAATACATATATGAAATAACCTTGTATATATGTGTCACATTAACCAAATTGTTGAATATAAAAAAAAAATTGTTTTATATATTCAATTGAAAATTATTAAAATAGTTCGAAGCTTAGGTGAAAAATGGAATTCGCTGAATTTAAATGTATTAAATACCAGTAAACGAAAATGTAGTATAGTATCGTATTTTGGCAAGAAGTTCTTCAAAGAACTTTCGATTTTTTCATTAGCCCAAATTCTTTATTTAATAGAAACACTCCATAAAACTCCTCCAATGGTCAACATCAAAAAACTCATAAACATATAAACCTAATTTATTGAGGTTTCCGAATCTTGGAAGTTTAGTTAACGAAAATAAAAATAATCTCCGAAATTACTTATAATGTTAATTTTGATTTGTGTACGCTTTTCTACATAGCTTCTACACCATTCACTTGCATCTAAAACACCTTATCTACAAATTCTGCAACATAAAATTAACTTCTTTTAGAATAATTCAACGTTATTTTTGCCAATCTAGTTAAAATAATAAATTCATTAAGATAAATTATGGAATTTATTACAACTCAATCATCATTCAATATGGGCATGGTTTTCTAAAAAGAAAAAATAATGCCAGACTTCTTCAAAATATTTTTTCTCAATACAGCTTTCAGAAGTTTGAAATTGATAATAATTGAGCTATATCCACTCTATATTACTCGTGATACCGAATATGTTCACGTTGAGAGAAAATATAATTGGCGGAAAACATTTTATATATACACTGTGGATTTCTTTGCTATGAAACATTATATACGGTCTGCAGAGGTTTGCACAAAATATGTCAAATAAAAGTGATTATTAAAAAAAATAACAGTGAATTTTAAATAAAGTACGTGTATATTTGTGTTTTTCATATTGTAAAAACAGAAAAATAGTCACTTTCAGTGAAAAGATAAAACAAATTGTATCAATTGATGAGTTAGTTGCTTTAAATTCAAGCAAAAAATCGTAAGAATATTCCGATCAATCTACAACGAGAATGTGATAGGTCGAATGTGATAGGAGTCGTTGAGAACAAAAAAATCACTCAGAGTCGACAGATCTACTATTCAAAAATTTACATCAATTCATCGAGATTAACCAGATGAGTTAATAAGTTCAAAAAGTTAGAGATAATCATGTATGATTTATATTTAGTTTAAATTAGAAACCGTCTGACATTTTTTTTTAGATTCATTAAAATTCAATTATTTAGAACTGGAATACAAATTTTAAACACAATTCGTATTAAAGGGAAAATTTTGAAAGTAAATACAAATTTGGATTTATTGGGACAAAATCATCCCATTTAAGATTGTCGGTGGTCATCATCCAACTAAGTATGCAATATTACTATCAAAATTGTTGCGTAAGTACAAAAATTTGTAGATAAATTCGACTCATGAGAGTTATTAGAAAGAATTTACAAACAGAATTCACAAATTCGTCAACAGAATTGTCTTGACAAGTTGGTGTTAACTGCATTCTTATTACTCTGATCTTTGGTTTGGTTTGGTTCAATAAATTCCAGATTGAATTAATATTATCGACTTTCTGGTTGTTTAAATTTTAATTCTCAGTTGATATAACATCTCAAATTCAGTCGAAAAAAAGTGCTTCGAATGTAAATATAAATATAAATATGAATATTGCATTAATTTTGATATGAGTATTAAATACATAAATATTGTTCTGTTGTGCCAACATCATCAATTAACATACAATATTTTGTTTCTTTTTTTCACAGTAATACCAATTAATTTTTTTGTTTTCCATATATGAAAACCACATATCATATCGGGTTCACTAGGCTTAGGCTTATGTCACAGGAAGTTAACAGAAAACACAGAAAAAAATACATAAACTCTAACGCATTACGCAGTGGATGTTTTTTCTTAAATATTTTAGGATAGTACAATACATTCTCGCATACTTGTATTTGTTCAAATGGAACTTCGAATGAGAACGATTCATTGTAGTATGGATTCAGGGTGCATTTTTTGATACTTGTCTTCTTTTTTCTTCAAGCGTTTACCGTTTTGCATCAATGCTATCTTGACATAAGGATCTGTGAAAAGTTGATATGTGTTATTATTTCGAACACTATCGTTTTGATTCATAGTGATATTGAAATATTTTCTTTTCATCTTTCAAAGAAGGAAAATTCTCCTTTAACCGCATTAAGGGAAATATAACTTATTTTATATTATATAAACATTATATACGAACCATACAGAAAATAAAATATGTAATTAGTATATAAAAGAGAACAAAGTGTCGGCAAAACTTTAATTTGTCGCAATCTGAGCGGAATGGTTCCGATAATATTATCCACATCTGTGAAAACGAAAGAACCATTCCACTCATTCGAAGTGCGCTGATGTTTGCAGAAACAATGTGGTATAATTGATAAATATTTATCGCGTACATAATGTTTATATGAAACATATTTGATTGAAATTGAGAGAAAATAAATAAACAAATAAAATTAATGTCCTGTTCTTTGTTACCAGACAAACCACCAACATCCATTTTCTTCAGATTCTTAGCTTCCAAAATAACGACTGTAAGTTTTCCAGCAGTGGGTACATAACGAAGCGAGAAGCAGATATCCCCCAACTGTTCCTGTTATTTTATATAAATTGATATAAAACAAATGGATGAATTAATCTTATTTTTTATAGTAAAAATGAAAAAATTTACTCTTTTTATTTGGTTATTTTTAATGTTATTTCATTTATATCGTTTGATATCTTATATTAATTAATATTCAAAAAAAAAAAAAAAGGAAAATTTATGGATCTCATCCTTAAATAATGATAAATTTTTTTGGCCTAAAGTATCCATTTCCAAAATATTTTACTGTAAAAAAAAATCTCGAAGAAATTTATAAATTGCAAATTTAAATGAATGTAGTAATTACTCACAAAAAATGCTTTATTTTGTTAAAAAATTGGATTTATATATATTTTATAAACTGTTATTCTTCCATTATTTGAATATGGCTTTAGGTCTAAATTGAGTAACAAGCTATAAATTTTATTCGCTGCTTAGGTATGAAATTTTTTTTCTCCAGGTACCACGAAAATGAGAAGAACTAACTCCAATTTATTCAAAAATATATATTATATAAGTTATTATGGACTTTTTTTTGAATATTTGAATTTATCACGGATTTTATAACACCCAGCTCAAGAGATTTTTTGATTTTTAGATTTCAAGATGAATGAATCTGAGTTTTTCAAAAATGTGTTATTATATGTTAAGGCAGTTTCTTTCTTTCTATAATTTCTATGAATTTGTTTAGCTTCTGTTAATTGAAAGGTTTTTCGTTCAGGAAGGTACCAATAATAAACAGAAAGAAAACGGCTTGATTTAATTAATTGTAATAGTAAACATTTTCCAAGTTTTCAGAAGGAAGTTTATAGAAACCACACAAGAAAATATTTCTTCTTTTGGATGCATTAACCGACTGAGAATTAATAATTTTATATTTTTTTTTATAATCCAAATTTAAAAATGTCCACCCCAAAAGTTCGAAATGATTTCTCTTGAGTTTTGGTATTTTAAAATTTGTTAGTTTAAAGCATTTTCGTGGATGAAAAAAAGGTTATCCAAGTAGTCATTCCAGTCACTATAATTAAATACATTTTATGTAACGTTATGTTTGATTTTAAATTAAATGACTATACTAAAAAAGAAAGGATTTGAATTTTTTTCAATTCGTTTTTTGTCCCATAACTGTTGACTATGTGGTTATATCACTAGTAAATTCACAATATGTTGATGGTTAGCTATATGTAAATCGGTTACTTTTTATTTCACCATCATTATAAACAGCTTCGAACATTAAGCCAGAATTTAAAAATGTTTTGGTTTCTAATATCAAATTTGATTTTAAATTACACTGTTATTTCAAATGGATTAAAAATAAATCCAAAAGGATTAAAATATTTGCATATAAATAATTCATAAGATCACTCATATATTTTGTATTTATAATAAACAGCCATTAACTTGATTACGCGTAAAAAATCCGTTGTTTCATTTCTACTTTATTTTGCTATGTAAATCGTAATCGTCTCGGGCAACATTGACTGGAGAGTGAAAAAATAACGTTTTCTGTTCATTTGTTTTCATACGGTTTACAATACAGCCACTGACAGATCTTTTCTCAAAATGTATATTTAATTTGCCGGGTTTCAAAAAATGTGCAGATTTCTACATAATCAAAATTTGTTTATTGACAAGATGATTCGATGGTATTTAGTTTTTGATGAAGATTTTGTGTTTTTTTTCTGTTTTGTTGTCAGTTTATGTGAATCGAATCGGGAAATTCAGAATAAAAAGAGTGTTGCAGTTTTTAAGTATTATACAAATATGTGTGAATGTTAGCACAATAAATTAGCGGTGAAGGAATAAAATATAGCAACTATTCATTTGTTTTCATCCGGTGTATTATATGTGCAGTGATTGTTCGGGATTTTATCATTTTTTGAAAAGTGTGCAGATTTATGCCTGTGGATTTGATACCAAGCAACTGCACATTTTAGAAAACATGCATTGCTTCATCAGCATTTTGAAAGAGTATAAATAAGGGAAAATTCAGGAATTCATCATCATTCGATCGCTATTTCGTTCCTTATTCGCACGTATTATCAGAAATCAGAATTGTTAAAGTAAACCACCAAAATGGGTGTAGCAGGCCGCAAAAGAAAGTCTGAAGATGGTGAAGAGGGCGAAATAAGTGCAAAGAAAATTAAAAAATCCAGTGATTGCGAAGAAAAAGACAGTATTCGCGCCATAAATGTGCGCTAAAAACTATTTTGAAAAAAATGAAAGTGATAATTTGATGGATTATATTGTGCGATACATAAGCTCAAAGAGCATTGAACACGCAAAACTGTGTCACTTGGCTTCCTTACAGTTTTTGCACCGTGTGAATTTTAATTATGACCGCTAGAATTGGGAATATTTTGAAAAGAACAGTAAAGAGGCCAATGCAGAAATTATGGATTGCTTCAAATCGGTGCTTGAACAACACGCCGGCGATTTCGGAATGCCGGCAGAATTCTACAATTTGTGTGTTCAAAATAATATTGAGTTCCCAAACTTGACGATGGACAATCCGTTCCAATACACATCGTCAATGTATGCCACAAATGTTAAAACAAATTTTAAAGTACATATGAAGAATCGCATACGCAAATATCTACGCATTCAACTTCATAAAGTGAATGGAATTTATTGGGGTATGTATGTATTCAATCATGCCGACATCAACCGAACCATCAGAAATGTGGTGCATGGATATTTCCACGACCACGAATAATACGTATATGTTTACATAAGAAATGTCACATCATTAACACATTGTCGCCATCTACACAGTCACGGTTTGAAACCTTCACTGTACATATTGAATGTGGATACTATCGTTATCACAGATATGAATCCGTCAACATAAATTCAATAGTACCTACTCAGTATATGAATGACGACAATTCAAAGCAGAGTGTATAGGAGAGGTCGATGTGATTTTCGTTCGTTTATTATTTGTGGTCGATTTCCATGCAAGCTGGGATGAAGAGAGAATTGATATTCTGGCAACGGAATTGCACGTCATCGGTTTTCCTATAACACCATCCACAATGCGGTACTATATCGACAAACATTGGTTTGCTTCTTTGCCAATGTGGCTGAAATGCAACGAGCAGTTGAAGAGTTCAATGTGCGTCGTCAAAACGGTGAGCGGCTGAAGAAAATTTTTTCGATTCGATTCACGTGAGTTATACAACATCCTTTCAAGGCACGAGAAATTTCCACGCAATTTTGAAAAATCGAAAAAAGGAAAAAAAATTAGTGTGAAGGAATTCTTGGAACAGAAGCACACTTATTGGCAGCAAATCTTCGACCATTCGATTCACCAATATTTCAACATTTGATTTGAAATGTCATATTTCCAACAATGGTTGGAATTCTATACATCACAGATTTGCTTGCACTAATACCGATTCGCTTGAACACGCAGTTAGAATGTTACACTTACACCCAAATGCGCAACTGCGTTGGTATTAGTGCAAACAGATCTCTCATGTATAGAATTCGAACCATGGTTGTAAATATTACAACGTTCGTTGGAAATATGACATTTGAAATCAAATGTTGGAATATTGACTGTCACATTTCTCTGGGTGCATGAATCACTTCCGCGACCAACCCCAGCGATCAATCAACAATCAATAATCGATTAAAATAATTTAAGATAGAAAATTAGATATTTAAAATCTAAAATGTAACATTTTGTTGCAAGTCTATCATATATTTGTGGGTGTTGCTGCTGAGGCATTTGCTATGACAATCGCTGATAGCAAATATTGCAGCAGAAGAATTCACAAATGTAGGCTTTGTCGATTATAATGACCACGGGTGTAGTACAAAGCAGTTTTCTTACCTCCCGAATGCTAACGCCATCTCAATGTTTGTATTGAAAACGTAATTATGTGCAAATGTCGTCGCCTTCCTAGCAAAGATGCCGATAAAAATCTAAAGATGGCGTTAGCATTCGGGAAGTTAGAAACTGATTTGTACTACACCCGTGATAATGACACAACTTTATACTTTTTTCATACTTTCGCTGAACCATTTTCTCAAATTGTTCGGCATGGTGATTATCATGATGCTATTTGTTAGATGTTATTAATTAATCCATTTGGATTTTTTCTTGAAATAATCCTAAAGGATTCATTTTTAATCCTAATGAAATACAAGTGTAGTGAAAAAAACTCATGAAAATTGACGTGCTCTCATGAATATGCATGAGTTTCTCGCACAAATATTGCGAATCTATACGATTACCATCACAAATATATTGTAAGTAAGTACGCGTTTTGGGGTTTTTCGTATACAATTAAATCAAGAGTATAAATAAATTTTTAATAAACAAGCTGACATTTTACATTATAAAATAGAGATTTGTGTTACCTTTTTCATTTGGTTTGTCAATTTTAGAAGTAAAATTCAAAAACTCTCCATTCAACAAACAATTGGCAATTAAATCATTTTATATTTTGAACTATTTAAAAATATTTCAATGGTTACTATATCACTCTTTACAAGCGTTATGAAACAATTTCGAACTATTCTTGTGTGCACTATGTTCGATTATTCTTTTTAATTCTTCGTGATGTTAATGATTGTTCAAGATGGTCGGAAATACTTTCACACAAAGAACGAAATATTGAAATCTCCTTCTGAAAACTAGGTCTCATTACTAGTTCATAAAACTAATGCATAATATGCATATTTTGAATTATAAAATTTAATGCCGAATAAATTGATTTCTTGATCATTTTCAGTGACTTTTGAATAATGACAACAAAAGATGTGAAAGCAGTGCTTGGATGAAAATTTTGATCAAAGTAAGTTTGAATATTGAAAAATTTACATTTGCAGGAAAAAAAATCAAAGATTCCATGAAAAAAGTGTGGTTTGAAATTTGATGGATATTGATTTTGAAATAATTAAACAAGAGAGAAATATGCATACTCAATATTCTTAACAATAGCAGTGTGTATTAAATTTTCTGCTGTCTAAATACATTTCAACGTTTGGCCATGCAATTTGCGTTTAACATAATTTAATTATCGACGTAATAATAAAATCAGCACTTTATAAATATACATTGCTCATTACAAATTGCATTGTGTTCACCGTATGTGGTGTGGACTTATAAATTGAATTGAGTTTATAAATATGTGAAACCGATATCTCAGAAAAGACGCAAATATATAAATTATTGCATCACTTTTCCTTTTGTGAAATTTCATAAAATAAATATGTAAATAAATCACAAAAAATCTTGTGTATGTGGTGGGGTGGGGAGTGGTGTATGGTGTGTTGTTGCTTGATATAATGTTATATTGTTATATTGAATTCATATTAGTAAGAATTGGCTTACTTGCAGTTAAGTAAAATCTATTTGTAGAACTGGAGGTTTCGGATGGAAGTTGGTGAATAATGTGGTTCTAATGCAAGTTAGTTATAGATAAATGAGCCTATCTAGAATTTTGATTATGGCTACATTATGGAAATAATACCAGAATTTTTTTCGTGAAATAACTATGAAATTATTCTCGAAATTCTTGGATTTTTTGATCTTATCCTAACATCGTTTTCATGATATTTATCAAATTGCAGATATAAAAAGTGCGTTTGGTGTAATTAACAGTACAAATGCTATGAATGAAGGAAATTGAAGAAAAATGAGAAAAAATAAATAAATCAACTATCTCTTATAGTTTCTTTGTTAAATACTACTTATGCCAATTAAATCGAAAAAATGAATTCGGTTTTATCAAAATCTAACTCGCTGCTGTTAAATTATTACTTCAGAATAACAAATTATTTATCTATGTAGAATTGCAGTGATATCAATATGATGATTTAGTGAATTAAAATTAAAATAAACTTTGAAATGGTCATTTTACCTATTATATCATAAATTATATTTTTTTTATGAAATTTCACCTTGTTTCCAAAGAAAATAACGATATATTAATCAGCATCAGAGTAAAAAATTGCATGATGCATCAATCATTCAAAGCAATGTCATGCATTATTCTGATTGATATATAATGAAAAATTGATTTTGTGAGTGAATAAGATGTTTTCCATTTAAAACGGACATATTCCCGAATGGAAAAAATTCTGTTACAGCGAAAAGTTTATCTCAAATTGTAAAATAAGTTTTATAATGAGATTTTCGAATTATATTTATGAAAAATATTTCTTTTTCAAAATAAAGATAACTTTTTCTTTTGAAAATAATATGGTATTATGAGCAAACTTTTCAAACAAAGATGGTAAATTTCATGAAATCATGTTCAAGAAATTTGCTCAAAAGTGTGTAATAAGAAATATGTGTTTTTTCTTTACAATTATACTTACGTGAATGAGCAGTTTGTTTGTAATTTATATTTGTTTGGTTTTGAAGCGAAGCATGCAAATTTTATCATTAATTTTTTTTAAAATGATTTTTCAAATTTATATGTATTTTTAGTCGAGGACACAACCATTCACGAGCGTAAGCACAGCAGAGAAAATATATCAGGAAAAAGAGAAAAAAATGTTGTTATCAATAAAAATGTAAAAGTTATATAGTCCAATTTTTGCTAATAAAGATTTTTAACAAATATAATAAGGTCTAAATTTTTAAAAGTAAAAAGTAAAAAGTAAAAAGGAAAATAAATGAATATCTCGAAAGAATTTCATAAATTCCTTCAATATTTGAACATGTTCTGTTAATTGATAAGTGATAAGTTAAAATTAAATCTGTGTTTGTCCTTAAGAAATATTATTGTAAAAGTTTGTAACAAAGTATAAAGATAAAAGATAAAAATTGTTAGTGCATTCCATACAATTAAAAATATTTAATAGAAATATACAAAGTCAAGCAAAAGAAATCATTTTTCACTATAAAAATATTCAATTCTATGCTGCTATTGTTAAATATTTATTGGAATATTTGACATTATTCTTTTCATTCATTTAATGCAAAATGTAGTATTGAAAATAAAGGCAAGTACTTTTATTCCCGATGAACTTAATTTCGTTTTGAAACAATTAATTTACAATAACATTTATTAATAAATGTTTATTGTAGTTTTGATTTCATCCAGTGTATGTACATATGTACAAATGGAAACAACTTAAAATCATCGATTTATATAGTCGTTCCACCTATTGTTACTCGTTCCACTCGTTCAATATTTCTTTTCAATCATTGAATAATTTTAAGATGATTGAAATTATACAATATAGTAAGTATTAATTCAAAAAATGCATTGGATTTGAAAATTATATTAAATAATTTTGTTAATATAGAATTACGATTTGAAATATGCTGTAATTTTCTCTTTGCAAATTCGATTTAGTGTTAATTGTTTGTTGTTTGAAAATGTAGTCATAAAGATATTCAAAGGTTCTTATTCACTCATATAATAAATTTAGTGTTAAATAGAATAATAATAGCAGCATGGAATCGCGATTTTCAAAAAACTTTTTTCCGATTCGTAATACTTTGATTAGAATTAGTTTTAAAAGATCATGTATTTAGCTTGACAGTGCATTTGATATAATTTTACAACCCGTAATTAAAATTCACAATATGAAACTAAAAGTCGAGAAAAAGCGCTATATAATAATAAAATGTGTGTATATGTGTATGAGTTTGTAGTTTTTGTGTTTAAAATCAAACAAAGACTATGGTGTTTGTTATTGAAAACTTATAGAACACAAATCGTTTATGCTATTGCACATTTTCCATTTCTTTTCTGTGTCTTAAAGACTATTCTTTGGCATTTTGAACTGGGTGTTTTTTGCAATGCCAGGTTTATCTGCAAATTTTCGTGTTTTTCATTTGATAACGCGGTTTCTAAGAATTTATTAATGTTAAAATAAAATCAAGAAGAGGCTTCTATTTTCCACTTAAAGTTACTCCAACGAAATAGATGGACAATTTCAAAACTATTCGAATTCTCCTGAAAATATCAATAAAAAACTTACCTGACCACCTTCACCTTCAACAGACTGTAATTCACGCCATTCTTCGATCGTTTGTGCCAAATCGATTTGACACAGTGGCACTTTAACTTCACCGATTTGATCGTGTTTTGAGAATCTATCAAAATCAAAAATTGCAAACACAAGTGTTTTGTTCATAGCTTCAGCGTAGGGAAGATTCTGTAATAATTTATATAAATTTCATTCAGTAAGTTTTTTTTGAATGCCATTAGTTTATACAAACAAACCTTAAAAACGAATGATTCGTTGAAAACTGGATTGAGTGTCTTTCGGTGAACTTTAGTTTCAAATTTCTTTTTTTTATCTGGCAATAGATATACTTTAACGTATGGATCTGATGTGCCTCCCATATCCAAGGCTGGCAGCTCTTCGGCTTGTAGAACAGTTACATTAAGGCTATTGGAATTAAAGTCATACTCCAACTATGAATTGTTTGATATTAAAAAGTAAGCATTTCAATAAATGGAAAGGAAAGAGAGAGGAGAGAGAGAGAGAGAGAGAGAGAGAGAGAGAGAGAGAGAGAGAGAATAATCGAGGAAAATTAGTTATGGTTTAAATAGTTTTCATATAAATTAACAACAATGCATCTTTCGACATCAGTCATGTATCGGTCCACTTTTAAGCAGAATACTTACGTACATGTAAATAAAAACTAAACAAAGCGTAACTTATTAAAAAGGGAAGAATTTATCAGAGTATGTATATTTTATATAGAGAAACAAGTCTAGAACAGATTTTGGGACCGGCCAACCCTATTACGGCAACAACTTTACTAGGAAAAACGTCACACACAATAATTATAAAATGAATCCAATAAAAACCTTGTATTGCAATTTGCCCAATTTTTGTTCACTATGTTTACTTTCACCTTCATCCGGCTCTTCAGCATTTTCTGTTAATTCTTCCATATCAGGTTGGACCTAAAATATCGCAAAAAGAATCTGTTATAATTGTTTAACTGGTTCGATTACTTTACCTTTTCTTTATATGCTGAGCCAAGTAACTGTACCGATTTAAGATCTACTCCTTTCATTCCTTTTTTGCCGTCCTTTCCACGTCTTTTTCGGAAAAACCGCCGAATACATAGAAACAACAGTCCCAATATCAGGATTGTTATGCCTATGAAGATCGTTATCATTCCCCATTTTGGTATATGAGTCTTCGCAGATAAATCCTTAATGCCATCACTTAGTTTAGTGTTAAGCTCCCCTATAGTGCCCTTAGTTGGTGCAGATTCAGTAGTTGAAATTGCAGCTGGATTTGCTGTTTTAACATGAACATTTAATCAACATCAAAAAATACGTATTTTATAAACATATCAAATAAACATAAATATGAACAATAAAATTACGTACACAGAGTTGAAGTGAAATGTTGATGATGCTTCCCAAAGTGAACTAATTCTAGATTTGGAGTTGGACTTGGACTTGGATTTGGATTTGACTCCGTATTACCCTCATCTTTAGTAGGAATCGCTTGACGCTTGTAAACATTTCGACTATAAGCCATATTTCCGTTCATAAGTTGTCCCCTTTAATTTAAGTGTATTAAAACAATTACATCTTCGGACAAATGAATTACATTTGATATTTTTTAAAATATTTCGTCTTTTTTTTTTTATACGAAGTTCAAGAATGAAAAAATATTTTCGGTGAGTATTCATTGAAGATTTTTCTTATTTTCCCTAAATGAACCCCATTTACTCATATATTACATCGATTTGTGATGCGACATATGCACTTGTTTTTACGTAATGAATGAAGGCGTATTTTGCACGTTTTGATAATATATATTGGCAGAATTATAATTTTTTAAAAATATTCTGTAAATTAGTTCTTTTATAAATCTTCAAAAAACGCATTATTCAAATCAATAAATAAAAAAAACAAAAAAATTTAATCATTGAAACTGAGAATATTAAGTTTTGTTTAAAGAAGTATTTAAAATTACAAGTTTTAATTATTACCTTTTTTATAATTTTTATCGACAATTTTGCTAAAAAATTATTTGATTTTCACAAATTGACCGAATATATATTTAAGGGTTGAGAATTCAACTCTTATTAAAAGAAAAATCACTTGAACTATTAGATGTATACCAGAACTAAGACATTTCTTCTTCGTATCAATATATATTGATGTTATTAACTATGGCACCAGTTTTTCTTTCTTGAAATGATTAAACCGATGGATGTGGATATTTCACTGAATATAATCACAAAAAGAAGCAGACAATTTTTTTCAAAATGAACTATTTATCAATGAAAATAAATTCGCCTTTTTCAACAATGTACCACTCAAAATGGTGGATTTTTTGTATCAGCTCGTATGTGACCAAATAAAATATCGATTTTGATGTTTCGTTGTATTCGTATCTGCATCAAAGTTGTGTGTGTGAAATTTTCTATATTCTTGGCATAAAATAAACTTCAGATATTTCATTCATATCTATGAAATAACTTCAAATCATACTAACTTACAAACTGTATAACAATGTGTGGGGAAAAGGATGCGCATGTGCATTAAAACGTTCTTCCATGAGCTAAAGCGTGCAAATTTCATAGAGTTGAAAAAGCGGTTATTATACAATAAATTAAGCTTTACGCATTGATGAGTAAAAAGTTTTGTTTCACAAATAATTTATTTTTCCTAAAACAAAACACAATATTTTATCCAAAAATAGTTTTCATTTAGTTTTCTTCCACTCCCAATTATTATAAAATCGGCAAAATTTCAATGACAATTTAACTATGAAAAATATTACGAAAATCAATGCTCCTAAAGCATCTAGATGTACATGTGTTGTTGAAATTTGATGTGACGTGCATTTGATAGCTGGTGTGATAACATCTTCTTTTCCTAAAACAAAACTATTCGATAAATGTGCTGAATTTTGATGAAGAAGTCTAGCAGTTTCTTTCGCACGTAATTTCGAATTCTTATTATTTAGAATAATTTGTAGTTTGCGACTTAATGTATCTTTGATAATTTCATCAACGCGTAATGTACACAAATTTTCTAAAGCAGTACTTTTTATAATAGAATGAAGCTGCAAAAGTAAGGAATTTTTCAATAAAAAACATTTTAGAAAATCTCCATTCTTCAAATTTATATAGTATGCTGATTACCTCAATATTTTGAAATGGTACTATTAACATTGGGATACCATAATGAAGAGCTTGCCTTATTGCTACGGCTTCATCTTTTGTTATAAATAATATTGTATTTTTATGAGACAAAATAAGTTTACTTTGCAAATTCATCCGCACATATATATTTGATGGCAAAATATGTTCTATTTGATCGTATTCCTATGGAAATTGAAAAATAAATACAATTTTCCATTGTAAATAAAAAAAAAAACAAAAAAAAAAACTAAGAAAAAGGAAATTTTATTCGCACCTTGTCATATTCCCAAACAAATATTTGTTTCATAGTACGGAAGGTTTCTATCATTTCCATTTGAATATTTCGCGGAAGATTGGTTCCAATCTTGACATAAACTACGCCATAATGTGCATTATCTAGAAAATCCTAAATAAAAAAAATAATATAACTAAATATATTAAAGGATTCAGATATTTAATGAAACTAAAAAAAAAGAATTTAAACTATTCTATCTACCTGAAGATTGTTTGAGAATCGCTCAGCCATTTTATTTTGAAAATTATCATTCGAAATCTCCATCTTAATAAAAATTTTATTTTCTAACGTTATGAACTTATTAGCGCCAGTTCAAACTTTGAAATGATTGTTTGACATTTAACTGTTTATTTATATTACTGAGATGTATGAGTTGTTTTGTGTCTGGAACTGATAAGAGAGGACTTGATTAAAAAAATGACACTTGATCGGTGAATGTTCGTAAGAGACGCAGCAAGTATGCCGGTCAATTGATAACAAGCAAATGAATATTATGTATCAAACTAGCTACGAAAAAGTATTTCATGGAAAAGTTACTTCATATATTACATCGAAATACAAATAGGTAATGTGTCTGTACTATGTACTTTAGAACGTATCGAAAGTCCAGAGCACAACAGTTGTAAATAGGTTTGTTTTCGTGAATGATTTGTATTTTGAATTAGGCGCTATAGCGTCTATAGACATAATTATCACAAGTTTGAGGGTCAATGATGAATATTTACCGTGTCACAGAATTACAATTAATATAAATTTGGAATTTTATCAAATTGATCGGAATTTTTGTATAACCGTGATCATATCCCATAGAACCGAATTCTTTCTGATTTTATTTTATAGAATTCAATAAAATGAGAAGAAAAATTCATCATGTATGCTTATTTGAAATCACGAAGTGAATCTAAACAAAATATTGAAACAACGATGAATAATACATAACGTAATTACCTATAAATAATCTATCAAATTTTTTGAAATTACATATTTTTTCTCTATTGAACTGCACGACAAGAAAGAAACCAGAACATAAGAAATACCATGAAAACCTTACAAGTGCAATATTGGAAAGAATCACAACATGAACGCATCCTTCATTCTAATTAGTTTTGTAGCATCTCCTGTCATTTTTTTCAGCTGTCATTATTTTTAATTTAATCAGTACTCCGTTTGTTTCGAAGAATTTGCAAAAGTACAACATAAATTCAACAAAATTAGGTATGCAAAATTAGTTATATTTAATATTTAAAAAAATTTCAATTATTATTGATCAAATTATTGATTGTTTCAAATTGTTCGAATAATATTTATTTGATATTGATAACAAATTGAGAAACGGTTTCATGTATATATTTTTGTTTATTTTGGAATAACTTAAAAACCAATTCATTTTAAACATTATGTTCGTTATTAAATTTGTTCTCAACTGCTCTTCATTTTGTTCTAATAAATTTTTTCCTTTATGTTTTGATCGCCAAATCTCTGCCAAATAATTTTTAGCCCAAACTTAGTTAGTGAAAATGTGATGTAAATCATGAAAATAAGAGCAAATATAATATCCAAATAAAAATATGTGTACCACGATACATTGGGGGCATTTGGCTTGAAAATTGGATAATTGTGTTTATGTCGGGCTATAAATTCAATTCGATACATTACTTCCTCCATTGGATCGACTAAATTATCACGAAATTGCTCAGAAACTATTTTTACTTTATTGGCATAGCTCTTTTGTTCTAAAACCAAATTCAATATTTTATACAGGTTTTGTACTGAGACTTCATGGAAGTTTAGCATTTCAGCAAATTCGGCATCAACACATCGTTTGGCATTTCTGAATTGATCGGAATATATCGGAATAAACACCATTGGAACAGCCCAGTAAATACTCTCTTGTGTGCCAAATATTCCTGCAAACAACAAAGATATTTTTACAGGTAATTACAAGTATTGAAACGCTTTAAATATGAATATTCATATATCAATTATCATACCTCCATGGGTTAAAAATAGTTTGACATTTTTGTGTGAAAGAACATCATTTTGTGAAACCCATTTTCTATAATTGTGAAATATAGTTTAATTATTTTTTTTTTTTTTTTGTATAACCACTATGATTTGCAGTGAAATTTCAAACAACTTACTTTATCATTACATTAGGTGGTAAATTTGATAGTGTTTCATTCTCAAATTTCCATAAGACCTTTTGTTTCAATAATCGAAATGTTTCGAGAAATGCAACTATTTTTTCATTTGGAAGATCTGCGGACCGAATGCAAGATCCAAAACTAAAGTAGATTACACCATTTTCTGATGCACTATCGAGAAATTCCTATGAATTTAAATACGAAATCAAAGAAGTTATTACACATATGAGAGGCTGCGAGGAAAAATGTTACACAGAAAAGTTCCGTGGAAAAATGTTATTATTCAGTGTATTCAACATACAAAAAACAACAACAAATACATTGAATAATAATATTTTTCCACGGAACTTTTCTGTGTAACATTTTTCCTCGCAGCCTCTCATATGTGATGTTATAATATAAAGAAATATATAACACTTGCTTGAACATCAGCTGACAGAGGCGATGGAACAGATTTAATATGAATTCCTGCGATATAAGTCAGGCCGGGCATCGATGGTCTGGCAAATGACATACTCTGATGGGCATTAATTACCCGAAAAGAAATATTCTTTTCTATTTCCAAGAGCGAAGGTACCGTTCCTGTATTCAAGAAAAAGCTTGTATTTAAACACAATAGTTTTCTTTGAAAATCATGCATACCATTGAAAGTATTTTTGAAGTATTTATCCGCCATTTTTTGCATTGTAGCCATGTAATAATATTTCCGTAGAATACAATCAGTTACTCTCCAAACAAGATTTATAAAACGTTCAAAAAAATTCATATTATCTGTGAACATTAGCACATGATGTGGCACAAAACTTGGTGTTATAAGACCCATAGCATTATCAAAGTAATCAGCGTGACCAAGTGTTGCGATGGTTAACAACGGTGCATTGAACATTTTCGCAAATGGGAGCCAACTGTCGTGAAAAAATTGCTCTAAAATCACAATATCGAATTGCAGATCCGTTCGATTTATGAACATTGCCACATTTTTGTCCTGGAAAGCATACTCAGTACTCTTTATTCCAACATCCCAAGTTAAAAATAAATTATTCAATACACTGTCGTATTTCATAGAGAAGAATGAAGACGGTGGAACTTGTCAAAATATATATATATGTAATAGAAATTTGAAAATTATTTTTACAATGTGTTTTGGAGTTAAAATAAAGTAAAATTCTTAGCTGCATCACACTACACCAAAATTATTACATTAAATGATGTTTCTTAAGAAAAATTAAATTTATTGCAAATGGTGTATGTGTATAAGTGTCTCAGTTGTAACATTGCTATTTTAAACGCATAAGCGAAGTACACAAATTTCTCAATGTCACTTTACGTATGTGTTGACCTTAAAATTGGCAAATAACATTATTTTTAAACTCACAATCTGAGAAATTATATGGTGGATTTATCAAGACTTCGGTATAATTAGGATGTGGCTCTGGTCGTTTATAGTTTGTAACTGTAGTAACCTATCAAGATATTTTTTTAGTATCAATACTGGATGTCAATTCAGAATTTTCTTACATAATGTCCACGCTTTAAAAGTTCTTCTGAGAAATTTTTCAGCCAAAACCAATGGGATGGAGCGGGAAATGGGACAAGATACAATATTTTAAATGTATGAGATAATGTGAATAATTGAAAAATGATAACAGGCATAAAAATTTTCTGTAAATGAAAAGATTAAAACAAATATAGCAATTATTTTTTCAAAACCAATATTTCTCCTTATCACTGTAAATTTTTTTCTTAAGGTACATGTGATTAGAGAGAAAACTAGGGCAGTTTCACATTTACATAATTTATCAACAATTATGAAATCAATTTTCACATTTGACTGAGATGATTAGCTAAATCTTCAAAAAGTAATAAATCCATTCTCTGGTTTGTAAATGATAAATTTTTCTAAATCCATTCTCTGGTTTGTAAAATAATCGTAAATGATAACGGTTTAAATTGTTTTCAATTCTTTTACTTCGAAAACATACGCACAATAATGATGGATCTTCAAAATCAATTTCAGATATGTATCTATAGATAGCAATATATAAACTAGAACAACAATTGCAGATTTTAATTTATTAAATATTTGATAATAATATATTATAAATCAACAGTTTCAATACCATTTTGTTATTTAAAATTGGAATTGCTATGAAATAAATCACTGTTGCAAACAGCTTTGAAACTTTACACAATCAATATCACTGATTAACTGATTCGTTGCGGAGCAATGAAACAGTATTAAACAGTTCTCAGTATCTCACTTTTTTCAATTTATTCACACACAAGTTGTGCATTAAATATAATATATGTCAATATAATATAACAAGTATGAAAAGACGGTGGATGTCTAGGGGATATAGTTATGTGAATTGTAATTTACTGAGATTAAAGTGATTCACAATTTTAAGTTTGATATAAAATTCATACAGATCTATCCCCTTAGTAGACATCGTTAGGACCTGATTATTTATCACATATTACAATAAAACCGAATGCTAAACAAAGACGGAGGTGCAACAATAATTCGTGTCTCACAAAAATATTCGATCATTACCCTATAATATATCGCGCATTATTTCCTATGACATTGAACCGCCCGACAGTATGAGGAATTTCTATGAAAAAAATCTTTTGAGTTTTCATCCACGCGTGTATATTTTCTTGACTATATTTTACTACAAAAATCAAGATTTGAATGAGAAAACATTGCTATTTTGTTCAATGTTATGGATTGAATTATAGGTAATATTATAAAGAAAACAAATTGAACAATTAATAAAATGTATTTCAAAAAGAAATGTAATATTTAATCATGTTCAACTGTTACATTTATATTTTAACAATTATAAATTGAGTACATTGTGTACACTGTACATTGTATTTATACAATGAAGAAGAAATTTTAAACGAGATCTGATGTATATCTGAAATGTATTGTAAAAAGTCTTATTACTTTTTCTAAGGATAAGATACCTTTTTATTACTTATATCAATATTATAGTAATTTGTTTTATCATGAAAATAGAAAGTTTTCAGCACATTCTACTTTTATAAAATAATAATTTCTAAGCACATATGTGTGTAACACCATGTGCAAATTTATATAATACATTCTAAATTCATAATATAGATATTTAATTTTTTGAATATTGATGAGAATAGCAGATAAAACGCAATTTCTTTGGAAAAAAATGATTGCCTACTATATGGCTTATATATTGAATTGTAAAACAATATGATTCAAAGCTTTATTTCAAAGACTTTAAGGTACGCGAAGGAAACGATTTATGATCTATATGCTTTGTTAATTATACTGACGAAAAGCAGAGTGATTGGTATTCACTTTATTTTGTGAATTCTATCAATTATTATTATTTACATTTCTATTTAACTAAAAAGATGATTCCAGGTTTTTTATTTTCCTAGTCTACTCAATCATCATCACAGAAATAAAAATATTTTTTAAAGGATTGGTAATAACAACACTCTAATTTATACTTTTTGTGCAAGTTCAGTAATTTTTTTTTATATTAGCTTTGGATTAAATTTCTACTTTGAAATGAAGAAAAAGTAGACACACGTTAGCTTAGAACTCTTGAAAATTTCTAATTTGTTGACGTGTTAAAAGACACGTTACAGCTTTAAACTTGAAAATTTCTTCGAAGTTGACGTGTTAAAAGATAGATGCATAACTCAAGCCAAACGAACAAACTGTTTTAATGTTACTCAGTTTCAATTCATTTGGATTAAGTAATTCATCCTCTTGTGATGCGATCGGAGATAGTAATGATCGAAACTTTGATAGAATCTTTAACTTTTATTCCTTCCATTAATTTATATCTCATTAAATTATGCGAACAATTGTGCAAGTTACGTTGTATCTGGTGTGCTACATGATGGGGGTGTTTGTTTAGGAATGTATATAAATATATATATATATGTACTTCTATATGAATACACATGAACCTGACAAAATATATGCACTGCAATACACTTTACAATTAATTTACACATTGAGTTCATCGATGAAAAATGTGTGTAAATAACCGAATGACACCGGTAAACTTTAACACATTTCATAACACTTGCTTTAATACGTAAAATTTTTTGTGCTTCACCTTCCGACTACTTCTGTTACTGTTCGGTAACTAATTTATTGTTCAGTATATAATTACAGTGCGGCTATGATACGTGTGATATCGTACACGTTTTACATACTTACTTAAATGTATTATATATTTAATGCATTGAACACTGTCTTATCATCTAAATTAAAATTTGTGTCTGTTTTTCAGGCATTCTTTGGATCCGCGTGTTTTTTCTTCTAACACATAGTCAGCCACAATTTGCCATATACTCATTCTGTTCATCTGTAAGTATTATTATGCCCCACAATATGTTTATATGTTGTAAAATTGGGTAGATTGAAAATTTCTATAATTTTTATTTTAATGCTCAAATTCATAACTGAATATTATAGACAATAATCAACACTTATTATTTTCTGAAATGGCATCTAAATTTATTACAAATGTGGTGCTACACAAATGTTCCCATCAATACATACATAAAAACAAATGTAGAAAAATGTATTTGAGAGAATAGCAGCAGTACATAAAGAATAAGGAGAAAAAACCAATTGTGTCAATAATTGTTCTTTATGTACAAAGCACATAATAAATTGACAGAAAGACAATTTTTATTTAACTTGTAAAATTGCCCCACAATTCATCGTTATTAAACTTTAAAAAAAAATTTACTTTAGTTTTACACAGAGCATAAAATATAAGCTAATATAACAAATAAATTGTGTATTACAGATCATGAGGAGACGTGAAATTCAAAGTTTTACATTGAAACTAAGTGATTTGAAGGAATATGAAACAGTTCGGAACGAATATTTGGAAAGAAAATCACTTCAGACCAAGAATGATAATGCCAATATGACCCAAGACAATCCAATGAAAACAGCACCAAAATGGGGACCAAAAAGCAAACAAGAAATCCAGGAGCGTATTGGAATAAACAATTAATATGTCGAAAATAATATTATTTTATTGCATCATTTTTATTATCAATTATTAAATAAAACTGAAAAGAAAAGAAAAAAATAAAATTTATAAGAAAAGCGAACTCTACACATTTCTCTTTCAAAATGACTCAACCGTACTGTCTTTCGCTTTCGTATTAAAACCAAAACCAACTGAATAAACATTAGTGAGTATGTGGTATATACATATGTGAGATGAAAGTATAATATATATATACCTACATTACCAAAAAAATATGATAGTTAAAATATCTATATATATTGAAAAAAAAATCTTTTTAAAAAGAATTTTATTTTAGAAAATGTTTTGTTGTAAATGTTCACATACATTGAGCAATTTCTAACGAAATATATACAATTATGGGTAAATTTTAAGGAACATTTTTTGATCCGTAGATACGTACAATCAATTCAAATCGCATTAGAGTAAAATCTCTGGCATTGTATGAAAACAAATTCCAAATGAAGAAAAATCAATTCAACAACGAAACAAACCATTTCCCAATTCCTTCTGGATATTATAGTATATACAATCGCTTCTCCATTCCAATATCTTAGTGCAATCGTTGCAGTATCCAAATAAGTCAATGATTACTTTAAATTATCTACAAACCGCGTGTGCTTGGTATCATCTTTGTGAAATTGTAACGTTAAATACCATTTAAGTTATTCTTCCTACAAAAAATATGTTTGAAATCTTTACATATATTGACGTTAGAAATGATGTTACTATAGCAACGAATTTTATTATTACTTGGAAACGCTCAAACTATTGACATACACCCTTAAATTGTGTACGAAATACTTTTTTTTAAAATGCTGTAAGTATTTATATTGGGCGTCATTTTATTATTTCCAAAGAATGGAATTTAAACAAATTTTCCTTTAGTTCTCATTTGGAAAAAGACGAAAAGCGAGAGCAAGAGAAAGAGCTTAAACTAAATAAAGAAAAATGTTTTCATCAAAGTATACAAACGATTAAAAAGAGGAATGCACAGATTCTAAAGGTATAGCTATTGCATTATTTGTTAAGCCTTATAAGCATTTTTGAATATTTTTACCATAGGAAATAGAAATGTCTCGAGCAAGAATTCGTTCTCTATCCATATATAGTCCATTGGAAACTGTTTTACGCGACGCCATATCAGATTATGTGCGATTGTTGAGTAGAAATTTCAAGGGATGAGTATATTATAGAATTTACAATATTCTACCTAAAAAAATACAAATTCAAATATCTATTCATATATAATGTTTTTTTTATTGTTTCCATATGTAATTAACATTCCGACATTTCAATGTATTAAATAAACTTATGGCGAAATCTTTATTTAGAATACTCTAGTGAGTATTGAATGGTTCTTTTAAAAACAGTTTATACAAAATGACCAGAGATTTTTCTCGAAATTATTTTCATTATTTAACCTAATTAAATTACAATGTTTTGTTCGTAAAAAAATTATTTTATTTGTTTTCTATTCAGCTACTTCGGTTTAGTGTCCTATTTCGCTGTCACTGTCACTTTTTTCTATAAAGGAATAAATGTAAAAAATTGTATTAAATAATCACTCTGAATAATGATTTTAATTTGAGACATTTTACCTTTTTTACCAGGGTAAGCATGTCGTTTTAGTCTATCATATAGGTCATCTTTATTACCATGCAGACCTATTGATAAAAATATTATAAAAAAAATAACATTCGCTTTATAACTCAACAATAATGTTCAATTTGTTTAGAAACATAACAGTTTTTCATAACTTCTTATTGGTGTCAATAATTTAAATCATGATTTAAGATCAGAATAATCCGAACAAATTATTGCACATTACCTTCTTTCATATATGTTTCATTATAAAAATTGGGCATTTCCCATCCATCTTCTTCGTCGTCATCATAATAATGTGCATAAGTACTATGATGTGATGGAGCTATACTCTCAGCATATGGTGCATGTGCTCCGTAGTAGAAATTAACTTGCGATCCTGTTTGATCTATGGCAGGTGTAAGCATTTTCTTTGTTTCTTTCTTTTTAGTTGACCGTACACAAATCATCCAAATTAATAGTACAATAATAACAATGAATATTACAACGCCTGCGATACCACCAGCGATATATGCAAATTCCGATCGTTCCAAGCATCTAGGTCCGGTGAAAGAACCTGAGCATCGACATGAGGGTGTTCCTTTTAAGTCTTTAACGCATGTTCCACCATTATCACAATGGTTTTCGCATACATCCGTACATTCTGTGCCATTTCCAATGAAGCCAGGTTTACATTTACATTCAAAGTCTGATGTTTCTGGAACTAGAATACAATATGCATTTTGATCGCAATGCGTTTGTCCTTCTTTTATAGTTTCACATGGATTCGTGCATTCAGTTCGGCTTGTTGCACCAACTGTCTTTGTACTATGATTGGGTGGACAAGCAATGCAAGTTGTCTGTTGTGACTCCGACTGATAGAAACCTTTCTTGCACTCAATACAACTATTCAATGTGCCATTAAGATATGTTCCCGGTTGACAAACTGGTAACGAACATTCTTCTATTGATGATGCACCCACTTTAGGTGTTGTTCGTCCTAATGGACATGCAGCACATGTCGGTTGAATTCCTTGTGATCTATATGAACCACGAGGACAAGGTTCACAACGACCATCATTACCCAATTGTTGACCTGATTCACATTCATCGCGACATTCTTCTCTAGAAGTTGCTTCAGCCGAACGTGTCGTTTGACCAAGGCCGCACAACAGACAAGAGAATGAACCTTCATCTGGTTGATAAAATCCATGGCCACATGAACGACAAAGTCCGCTTTCAGCATCTAAGTATTTCCCAGGTGGACAACGTTCTAGACGATTTATTACAACCAAAATAGAATATAATGAAAGATAATCCAAGAATAAATAATAAAAATGATTATCTGAAGAATAAAATTACCTTTACAATCTGCAGCTGAACGTGCACCGCTGCCAGCTGTCACTCCAATTCGACCAGCAATAGTTGGACATCGTGAACAAGTCAATGTTCCAGTTTCGGATTGATAACTGCCTTGTGGACATGGATTACATGTTTTATTTGCTTGATCAAAATATGTTCCAACCGCACATGGTACTGAAATGAATATTTTCGATTAAAATAATATAATTTAATTAAACAAAATAAAAAAGAGTTGAAAGTACACTTACCACAGTCTGGAACCATAACAACATGACCAATTGGGCAGGCATACTCTGACGACAAATTCAAAGAAGATGGATCGGGCACAGTATTTGGTAAAATATCTTGAACCTCAAATTGATTTTCTTCAAGAATTAATTTTTGTAGTAAAGTTTTCACATCGGATCTTTCACCAGTCGACGAATGAATAATTGGATCACTAGCAAGTTGAAAACGAAAGAGTAATCATTAAACAAAATATAGAGATTTTTTTCAAACATTCAACAATTCAATTTTTTTAGAACTAACTCAAAAAAGGGATTATTCAGTTTACTGCACAAATACAAAGAAAAAAAAAATAATAAAACATTTTCCCATCACCAGTAATATAAAAATATGTGTGATTTTTTGTTATTAACATGAAAAACGAATATTATACAAACTAGACATACTTTACAGCTGGGAACACGACTGATAATGTATAAGTATCACCACCTTGTTGTCTGCTTTCACGACCTCGAGCGGCATCGTTTGATGTATCCGTAGCTATACTTCTATATTGTACAATGTAAATAGCTAAATACTTTATCTACTATGATTATTATATAAGATATTATGAAGATCTATTTATCTAAATGTAATCTATTATATCAATTTCTATTGAGTGCTCAAAATAAAGGAAATTCATCGTTTTTTATTACAAACGTATATAATAAACTATTCGAATTCTACGAAAAAATTCCTTGAATTGTTCTATTCTAAATTCTTCTTAATCTCCTTTCTTACTATGTTGAAGTATAATTTTCATTTAATTTTATGCTTACCGTTCAGTTGGAATAGTTATATCAACAACATAAGTGCCCCCACTGTTATCATCGTCGGCTACATGTCGTCGGACACGATTTGAGCTTCCGCTACGATAATGGTCACAATTAATATCGATCTGTATATCTCGGCATTCTCTGGAACCTTCGTCAGAGTAAGAACAGAAATTCCAGTCTCTGTTTAGTGCATTAATTGCATTTTTAACCCGTTGTCTCAATACACCCTAAAATTATAATACGAATTACAATTTCGTTTCTCTGAGTATTTTTAGTAGATTTTAATCTTTAATAATTGAATATCTTACTTGACCAGCCTCATTACAAAGAACGTCTGACGGGAAAAGCATTCCAATGCGGAAGACTCTCTGCGCTGGTTTTGATGCTGAAATTTAAAAATTATTTCGAAAATATTGAAAATTATATAATTTAAATGGTTAATGCAAGCGTTCAACAAATTTTCATCATAACACAACCAAATTGAGAAATTTGAAGCTTACGTGAACATGATGGATAGACAAGCAGTTGCGATGGATTTGGTGTTGGTGTTGGACGCCAAAAGCCTTCAGCGCCGCATGTGTAAAATTCTGGAACTAAAATAATGAAAAAAAAAACAAAAAAATAATTAAATTCTTTGAAAAAATATCTAGAAACAGTAACAATTACCTGGTTCAGAGAAGCGTAGGCCTGGATTGCAGCTAATTTCACAAACTTTGAATTGACCACCAGCTCCCCAATCTTTACAAGATTGTATTCCACCAACTGGATCTGGTAATGATGGACAGAATTCAGACAGAACAGATACTTTAAAACTGCAGGATGCTGTATTTCCAACTGCATCAGAAGCAATATATGTTATTTCATATGCGCCCCAAAGTAATGTTTGACCGGCGCGATGTCCACTTCTTTCAATTACTTTTGCTACACCCACATTGTCAACAAATACAGGTTCATCCCATTGTACTTGAGCCGAACCATTGCGTGAAATTATCCAAATATCACCCGGACAATATTTCGCATATGGTGGTTCTTTGTCCACATCGATTTGATTACATTGAGCTCCATTATGTGATGAAGCACATTTCTTTTGCCCGCACGTCGATGGGACTGACCGATCAACGCCTCCTGATGTAATTTCAAAACCTGCCCAATTTAGAATCAAGTCGCGATACAAAATAGGTTCACTGCGGCAATCACGTACTTGTTTTTGGATTTCAGAAGTAACATCTAATGCACGTAGCCATATTTGCGCTTTTGTAATACGTCCTTGAAATCCAGCTTCAGTATATGAAACTGATGATAGTGATAATTGTTCAGGTTGTGGTTTGCCCAAAACTGCCCATATACTAAATAACAAATGAAATAAACCAAACGCATGATAATTCAATAGAGATTTGGTTTTAATTAATGGAAAAACTTACTATTCAGGTAATTGTCTACCACTTCCATATTCAGTTTTACTGGCAATTAAACCTTCTGTAATCAATAATAATTGGCCAGTATTACCATCCCATACAATAGCTATATGATGCCATTGACCATCGTTGATTGTAGCATATTCTCTAAATGATAAGAACGCATCTTGTAAATCGCTGAAAAGTGAAACTTGTACTCCACTTGAATGTGCTTGCAATATGAGACGGCGTTTTGTGGTAACATGTGGTGAATCAACACTGTAGAGTGAATAGAAAATTCCAGAGTCATCTTTTTGAGAGAATTGTACCCACATTGCAATTGTGAGACTTTTGCTACTACTCGTGTGGAATGGAATAACTTGAGCAGCCGTTGAACGTGTTGGATCGCTGAAGTACATATCATAATCAACTTGGATTGCTGAATAATGGGGAATTTGTTTGAAAATATATTGGAATGAATTATTTAATAATTTTTTTAAAAAAATATATATTATATTACTTTTGCGACAATCATCTCCAGTTAAATTGAATGGACATTGACAATAATATCCACTTGGTAAATCAATGCACGTAGCACCTGGAGCACATGATGTTTCTTTGCAATCGACTATATCATTTTCACAGTTTTTCCCCGTAAACCTGTTTTAATGAAAAAATAGATTGGAATTAAATCTATTCAATTTTTGGGTTTCTTAATGTTTTTTTTTTACCCAGGTTGACAAATACATGTATATCCTTGTCCTTTATCTATGCACGATGCTCCATTTTTGCATTGATTAGCTTCACATGCATCGAACTCATATTGACATCCAATACCGGTATAATCTTCTGGACATGTACAATTTAAGCCCGAACCAAAGTCTCTACAAGATCCACCATGCATACCTTTTTTTCATTAAATTATTAGAAAATATTTAGTTAAATTATTTTCCTTATTTTTATCTTATATATTTATTTATTTACATACATGGATTTCCAACACAACGCTCAGGAGCAACCTAAAAATAAACCAACGATATAAACATTTCGGTTAGTAAGATTATCTTGAGTTGTATTGTATTGTATTGTATTGTATTGTATTTTATTTTATTTGATAATAATTACCTCGCATTGCTTTCCGTCTGTTCCTTTGGGACAAACACAGAAGTAGTCTTGGAATAAATTTATACAATTTGCGTCGTTTTTACAAGTTGCAGTCGAGCACATTTCCACTTCATTTTCACAATTTTTACCAGTCCAACCATCCTCACAGATGCATTCATAAGATCCAATTCGATCTACACATTTGCCACCATTGAAACATGGATTATGCTTACAATCGTCGATGTTTTCTATTATGAGATTATTTCGCGATTATAACATATATTGTGCTTTAATTCAATCAATCAATCAATAATACCTTCACAGAGATTGCCAGCATATCCTGTACGACATTTGCAAACAAACTTGTTGTCAAAATCAATACATTCTTCAGTTCCAACTGGATTACATGGATCCGACAAGCATTCATCAATTTCAGCTAAATATCCAAAAATATATTTGCCCGTTAAGAAAATACAATAGACTTATCAAATTTATAACGCACCTTCACACTGCAATCCGACGAATCCAGGTCGACACCTACAAACGTAACCATCAATTTCATCGATACATGTGGCACCATTTTGGCATGGACTGCTCTTACAATCATCCGTCATATGTTGACAATTTTTCCCTTCAAAACCAGGTTGACAATTACATTTATAACCGTCAATTAAATCTACACATGTACCATCATTTGCGCATGGATTTTCTTCACAATCGTTTATATCAATATCACAATTTCTGCCTGTCCATCCAGGGTGACAAGCACACTCATAGTCAAAGAGACGATCAATACATATTCCTAAGGGGCAAACAACAAAAGTAAATAAAAATAAATATTGCAAATATTCTGCAAATATTGCAAATATTGTAAATATTGTTTAAATTTGAGATTTGGTATAGTGGCTGAGATCGTGATTTTATTCCCCTGAAAAAAAAAACATGCGAAAAATTAGCTTACTATAGAATAGTACTCCTCACCATAATGGTGAGGTGGGTCCGTAGACCATGCTGTTCTCTTTTTCTCTCCTTCCATGATCTGATTGAGTCGACAATGTCGCCATGTTGAATATTGACTTGATCTCAGCTACCAAATCTCAATTTCAAGCAATACTTATTTTGCCATCAAAAATATATTCACAAATGCTAACTTATTGATAAAAATGAATTGAATTTTCACTAGATATTTCAAATATGTATGGTGGTGTAAATTTTTGAATCTAGCAAATATCTCATAAATATTTAAATATCGCGTGAATATTCTGAATATCTTCTACTAAATATATATATTCATAAAGGGTTCTCAGCCCCTGGCACATACCATTTGAACAAGGTTCTGATAAACATAGATCAATTTTTTCATGGCATCGTTTACCAGTAAATCTAAATAGAGTAAAGTGGAAAATACAATTAAAAAAATTCTTAAATTCAATAAAATTAAACATTGGCACATACCCAGGTGGACAGGAACAACTAAAGTCATTAATTAAATCGGTACAGTTCG
The DNA here is from genome assembly GCA_029041755.1 of Resseliella maxima. Lineage (NCBI taxonomy): Eukaryota > Metazoa > Arthropoda > Insecta > Diptera > Cecidomyiidae > Resseliella > Resseliella maxima. Next base: position 319,190 of record JAQOWM010000799.1, read on the forward strand.
ATCCTAATAAACATGGATTTTCAGCACAGTCATCAACATTGATTTCACAAGATTGACCACTCCAACCTGGCAAACAATCACATTTGAAACGACCTTGTTTTAATGCAATACATTCAGCACCATTCGAACATGGATTGCCATTTGTTGTACATGGATCAATAGTTATATCGCAATCAGTTCCTGTATAGCCACTTCGACAAAGGCAGGTATAATTTCCATAGCCTGGCTCATTTTTACACATGGCACGCGTTGGACATGTGTCTGCTTTACAATCGCTTTCCTCATCTTGACAATTTTCTCCAGTAAATCCTACAGGACATTTACAGCGGTATCCTCGAGGTAAATCAGTACAGGTTCCACCATTATAACATGGTGATGAAGCACATTCGTCAATATCAATTTCACATCGACGTCCCGAAAATCCAGCGGGGCAGAAACTGATAATTATACATAAATTATTAATTTACAAACTTTTTTTTTATAAATTATTATCAAATAAGTAAATAAATTTACCATTGAACTGTGTGACCCATTGGAACACATAATCCCCCATGTTGACATGAGTTTTCCGTGCAAACAACTTGTTTACAATCGTCACGACTAACTGAGCCTTGGTTGTCAGTTTTTGTGTTAGTTGGACATTCATTGCATGTAGTATAACCAACAACATTTTGATAGAAATTCAATGGACATGGTGAACATGGCGCCAAACCAGTTGATGAATAAAATCCTGAAAAAATGTTGAAATTCCGAAGAGAAAAGAATTATACGATTTCTAATAAGTATTCATTTCATGACAATACAAACCTGGCGGACATTTTGGTCGACATCTATCTTTTGAGGGTGTGGATGGTTGAAAGGTAAATGTATCTGCCGGACATTCTTGACAATTTTTAAATCCACCAGTTGGTGGAGCTCCCGAAAATGAATTACGTGGGCATTCCAAACATGGTACTAATCCCTGTACAAATTTAACAAATTAGTTTTTAGTTAGATAATTCAATGTATTTGTGAATTCGAATGAAAGAGTTATACCGTCGGTGAAAATGTACCATATCCGCAGACTGGAACACAGTCGTTAATTGATTTCGATCCTTCTTCTCGTGTGTATGTTCCACTTGAACAAGGTATGCAACTACCTTGTCTATCTCGATTTTGGTAAAATCCACGTGGACAGTATGTACATGAACTTTGTCGTTCTCCGGCGTAAGTACCTATCGGGCAATTAATTTTATTATTTATTCTTAAGTATTTTTATCTATTTTATTATTTAACCTACCTGCTGGACAGTGCAAACAACGGGGAACATTATTTGTATCCATATTCAGTACTTCACCAACATCACATTCAAATCCACGAGCGATATTACTTTTCAATGCACGCAATGGTGGGCATTGATTATTGATGCTTGAAACATTTAATAGCGGTTCTATAACTGCACTTGCATAAGGTACACTCAAGTCAAATATCAAACTCAATGTAGAACCACATAATTCGTACAATTGTGGCTGTCTAATTGCAGGAATGACTACTAAAACAAAGTCCAATTTGACAACATTTTCCTCCAATAATGCAGATGAAGAACGAATAAATGAAACATTCATATTAACATTAACGGCCGAACATCGAGAGGAAAGAAGACCATTCAAACTGCTATAATATTGTTTAAGCCAATCTTGGTATTGTGGTAAACATGAAGGATTAACAACACCATTTGCACGATATGTAACAGTGGCAGTTACATGATAGTCAGCTTGTTCAGTGTTTTCAGAAACACAATCTGGTACAACCGAAGTTGGTCGCCAAATACGGGAATTCTGACATGAGAATGTTTTGATTTGCTCCCCATCAGTAAATCTGTATCCTGGTTTACAAGTAGCAATGCATTCAATGCCAACATCTCCTGTTAAGCAATTCAATGCTCCATTTACTGGTTCTTGAAGTTCCCAATCGACGCAAGGTGAAGGTTGTACAGTTACTTGGAAATTACATGATGCTGTGTTGCCAAATTTATCTAATTAAGAAACAAAACCATTCATTAATATTTCTGAGAATTTCGTGCATTATAATGGCCCTTTTAATTAAATCTTACCTGCTGCAGTAACCGTAACATTTTGAAATTTTCCTACTGGAATTGTTGCTCCCTCTGGATCATATATCAACATAACACCATCACCCGAATCATCAGTGACCGTTAACTTATTTCGTGTTTCAGTAAAGTTAACAGTATGGCTTTCTTGTTTATCAAGTAATTCAATGACATAACTTTGTGGACAGTTTAACTTTGAAACAAAGTAAAAACATTTGATTAAAATATATGGCTTTGGAAATGATTTACTTATCTGGAAATTTACCTTTGGAGGTGTCTTATCTGGAACTGTTATATTAATTTCACAAATGGCAACGTTGCCATCATAATCGAACGCGACATATTTAACAACTGTATCATGGAAAATGTGCATTGGTGTTTTGAAACTAGGTGGCTTTACTTCTAAACGAGCTATGGATCCAGAATTATCAACGGCAGTGGGTTCACTAATAAAAAATTCATCAAAATTATTACTGGAAATTTGACATCAAAATTATTACACTTACGTAAAATTCACAGGCAAAATGGCACCATTTGCATCACGTTTAACAACTATTGGTTGTTGTGGACAATTTTGGAAAACAGGAGGTTCATTATCAACACAAGGTGAATATCCATAGTCATAGCCTAGAAGTGGCTCTTTGGCAACTGGTTCTTCACAACCCATCAATTCGAACTTTAAACAAGCATTTTCCATATAACTAACAATTCCCAAGATTACAAATCGAGCTTGAACATATTTGGGAAGTGTAATCATTGCTAATTCTCCATAATTTCCTGGTTCTCTCATTGTAAGATTGAAGTTGGGATAATACACAACATAATTTTCGTTTTCCGATTGTTTATAAAAGAATCGAATTTCCGTCTATTAATAGAAAATGGAATAGAAAAATAATACTCATTGTGAAAATACAATTGAATCGGAAATGGAAACGAATTGAATGTAAAAATAAATAACACTAAAGTATTACCGGTCGCCCAACAATATCATTTGTAACAACGCCTTTCACTAAAATTGCTTTAACTCTATATTCTTGTCCCAAATCTACACTAACGTATGTGAATGCTTCTTGTCTACCGCACCAACCAGTAGCAGAATTCAATCGAATATTTCTAGCCTCATAAAACCTACGCTCTGAAGTGGCATTGATTGCACTATCTGGGATACGACCCGATGTTATTCCAAGAGGCTTAATAACTGTAAAATAAATTTATTCATTGTTCATTTCAAATATTTTTAATATTTAAAAACTAAAAATGATTAATAAAGCGACTGAACTTTAATTTTGTATCCATTACAAAAATATAATTAAAATATAACATTATTTGTATTTATAGTTGATATATATAATGTTGAGATATAATTACCTTTACATTCTGGCTCACGAATACAAGTGATTGGTCGTGGATTAATGAGAATATAACCAGGTCTTGAACAACTAAAGTTTACTTCAGATCCTATACAAGCAAATTAAATAATTTAATTTCTGTTTGAATATTTTAATATTTCAGAGAAACAATTACCTTGTTCGTAACTTCGCGCCACTTGAGTACCATCAGAAGGTCTGCCAGGATCTTCACAGACTGGCCCTTCACATCGTAAGTCACCAAAATCCCAAATTCCATTCGATTGGCAACGAACAACATTATCGTGTTTTTCAGTTTGTCCAGCTAATTTGAAAGTATTTTGACATCCGAAAAAGAATGAGCTTTGGTATTTTGTATCAATAAATTGTCCATATTCAGCGCCAGGTGTTGGCATTGGTTCACCACAATCAGCTCTCGGACAACTTGGTTGAGCTCCAGAGAGCCTACAAAGAGAAAACAACAAAAATGAATTGTAATTTTCAATTGGTACATAGAGTTTTCACTTACCAATAATTCGGAAGACCTGGTTTTGGATCGTAGACGCATTGTCTGAACATTGATGTAGCTGTATTTCTCAAATTTCTTCCAACTGTATTACAAGTTAATGTAACATTTTCTTTAAATGACACTAAAACACTGTTTTCATCCGGTCGAATGACAGCAAGACCACCAACTTTATCATCAGGAAGTGAAACACATTTTGCATCTGAAACGAATATATTTTTTTTACAATAAAACTGAACATTTTGCTAATGTGAAAAAATGTTGAAAATTAAAAACAAAATAATTACACGTGCACTCGGGTATAGTTCCATTCCATTGACCATTCGATAAACATAAAAGTGCTGAACTGCCGGACATAACATAACCAAAGTTACATTGGATTTTAACTAAATCACCGAAATGATATTTCTTTTTTGTCGATAGTATTATTCCGTTTTCTGGTGATTCTAATGTTGGGCATAGCACAGCTACACATGATTTATTCAATTGCAATGTATCACCATCACGTAAGCCTGATTCTGTTTTTTCAATAAAATAACTAGCGGTTCCATTTGATGTATATAATTCATAGCCTGAATTACATGCACATGAAAATCCACCAGGTGAATTGATACATTTCTGATCACAACCGCCGTTATTTTTGGCGCATTCATTAACATCGACACAATCCAAACGTGTGCAACCCATAACTTCCAATCGCAAACAAGGAGCAATAACATAATCTTGAATTCGGAAACGTACATATCTTGCTTCAATTGGAATTGGTAAATTTAAAATTGAAAGAGATGGTTCAAGAATACGGAACTCAACGGCTGTGCCATCTGGATTCGCGTAATCTTTATATACATCAGCCAAATCATCAGTATATTGTAAACGTACAGCTGAGGTAAAGGCCAATTTATCATTTCGTTGCACTGACATTGTACGGAAACCTCGAATTATGGTCGGTGCTTTGAAATCAATAGTCACCCAGTTTTTACTTGGTTCATTTGAATTTCCACACCATCCCTCGACCGAACTCAATCTAACATTGCGTTTATCATAGCCATTTTCAGTTGATGACACTATTATACTATCGTCGGAAATTCCATAATTTGCTATACCAAGATCACCAACTGGACGACATTCATTAGTTGGTGCAAATCCTTTTTTGCATTTGCAATAAAATGAACCAGCTGCATTTTTACATTCTGTTGAAGCTAAGTCACATTGTGATTGACTACATTCATTGATATCTTCACAAGTTGGAACATTTTCAAACGTCTGTTCAGAGCTGCAGCGTATGATGTTTGTTCCGTTCAGCTTGTATCCTTTATAACATTGTACGCGTGCTTCGTCCCCAAAAAAGAATTTACGTTCTGTATCAACGATGAAACCATTTTTCACTTCTGGAATTCGATAACATTGTTTACGGCTACATGTTGGAACAACATCACTCCAAGTACCGTTTGACATGCAGATAAGAACTGGATGACCGGAGCGTTCATAACCTGGGTTACATTCGTATCGAACAATAGATCCATAGCTTCTTCCACCACCATTTAACAATGTCACATTGGCGTGTGTTACTTCGGGCAACGGAGGACATTGTGATGCCAAACAAAGTGGCTGAGCAGACCAATGACCGTTTGCCAAACATGATATTCTTTCGATAGGTTTACCTGAAGAAAATGTGAATCCGGCATAACATTGATAAGTTGCAGCTCCGTTATAAGTAACATTAGTGGAGCCAATTGAAAATCCATTGTCAATCTGTGGCACAGGACCACAATACACCTATTTTATCATAATTTACAGAAAATGAAAACAAAAATAAAAATATGTATACACATAACACAGTTTTTAAGGAAATATAGTTCCAAATTTTTCATTCGTTACATTATTGCATGCAAGAATTGACTAGCATAATTTGATTTGCACAAATAAATAATCCATTTACCTCTTGGCATTTACTAATGTATTCAATGCTCCATTTGCCACCTTTTTGACAAACTGTTTGTATTTTATTTTTTCCAGTTGCAAATTCTTGTCCCGTTGGGCAGGTGAACTGCACTACTGTTCCAAATGCTGTATCTCTACTGGAAGCTAGCGCGCCTTCTCCAGGCCTTAAATGTTTTTTTTAAATCATAAAATCAATATATAATTATTTATAAATTTTATAATTTTTTTTTTTTTTTAAATTTTGTTTCAAATAAGTAATTACCTCAAATCAGGGCAATCTGCAGAAAAAGTTGCTGAAAAACCGGCTGTATTATGTAATGGATCAGAAAGGAATCTAATCAACATTTCTCCTGAGGAAGCTGTTAAAGTTATCTTTGGAACAACTGCACCAGTGAATCCATTTCCTGAATGCAGCCGAAGTCCAGAAATAGAAGAACCATCAAATACTTGCACCATATCAGTCGAATGTATGTTGAATTTATCGAAGCGGAGTGACAATGGTGTTTGATTTGGATTTTTTACTTTAAATAAACACTCTTGATTGTTTGGATAGCTGCTTAGTCCAAAAGCAGGTGAACTTATTGTGCCATTATAAGCGTGAAGAGTTGCACGACAACCTTGTGTGTACCTTAGGCTAAATCCTTTTCCGGATTCACCAAGGCTTGTTTTAAAATATAAATAGAGTTTATTGCCAGTTGAAATTATTACTTGATTGTTTTCGTCTGTTCTGCCAGATAATCGTGCCAAAATAGAACTGTTTGGTGAATCTCCATCTCTGATGAGCAAATAATCACGTCCATGAACTAAGTCCAAATCTTGTATTTCAACTGATATTACTCGGCCAACTTGGGCTTGTAAAATGTATAAGCATTCTAGTCCGGCTGGATATGGTTTTGGATATCCGCTACTTGTTAATACTTGACCTTGAGTTGAAGCTTGTAAAATTCCACCACAATTCTGTGGTTCGGTTTTCCACGTGGCTCGAAAACCTTTTCGCTCAACACTTCCATCAGATGTGAATTTTACTATCATGAAATTTGAAGCCGTAATAAATGGTTTGTTTGCCAATTCTTCTCGGCCTGAAAGTGTTACCAATGAAACAGCCTTATCTTCGGTTCGACCCCCAACTAAAATTTGGACGGTATCGAAGGATTTTTCGGTTTCAAATTCTTGAAATTGTAGTATAATATTGCTGCCAATTGGGCCTTCTAAAATCCATTTACACTTGGATAATGCATTGTATTTGTGTGGATAGTTAGGAGATTCGATTACATCACCACTTGATTGCATATGAAAATTACAATTAGCTGGACAATTGATTTCGTCTGAGCCATCAGTGCAATCATCTGTTCCATCACAAACGAAAGCTTGATTCACACATTCACCATTTGAACAATGTACTGAATTTTGTGGGCATGCTACGGATTTGCACATAAAAGGCAGCAAACTTTCGCATGTATCTAATTCCCATGATTGAGCTGATTGCGATTCAGATAGTACTGCTACGCACTCTCCTACGGCTGGATTTGGTTGATTTAATGACCAAAAGCCCGAATATTGTGAAACTAATGTTCCAGCGGCTGATTCCAAAGTATTTGTACGTAAATCATCTAGTGTTGCTAAACCCAGCCAATATTTGCTTGATAGCCGTTTGTTGGCATCATTTGATAAGGCTAGTGAAAGTGTTACATTGTTTTCATCAAATGAATCGATTGTGGTTAATTCTGCTCCATATCTAAAATATGAAAAAAAAAAAAAAAATAAAATAAAATAAAAATATTCGACGCCATATCCCACTCTTCCTCTCTATGGCTGTCTATTTGTATAATAAAATTTCACTTGAATTTTAACAGGATTGTAATAATTTCGAAACATACTCATTTTTCAAAATTCAATTTGAATTAAGTTTTCTTATGAATTTTTATAATTCTCGTGATTAAACAACAGTTTAAATTTTTTGAGTTCACCGTTACAATTACAACGTGGATTGTTGAGAGTGTGACTATCACAAAATAAAAATTTCAAGGTAGACTTTTTTTTAAATATGACCTATAATTGTAGTATTAATTGATCATTCAAGTTTTAAATTCCACAAAATATCTGTTAAATGTATTTTTAAATAATATCACAAGTCTGTTATAATTGTCAAGATTTATAGTGAAATTTTCTGACATATTTTTCTTGAGTAGAATTCAGACGACATTACCTTCTACATAATTCGGCTGCTTTTTCCCATGAATGTTTGATGCCGAAATATTTGTAACAGTTTAGACCACGTAATTCCCAACCTACAGAAAAAATATGCAACAAACAATTAGTATTAAGGTGTTTTTTAAATCAGGAATCGAGAAAGGGGGTTTCTTGAATTGAAGAGAAAAAAATTCTGAATCAATTGATATAATCCACAATATTTTGCATTTGATTTTCACACTTCCCGAAGCAAAAAGTGAATTTTATTATTGTTCCTCGTATATATCGAAACAAACCATTAGTTTTAACTGTTTTCTGAATTTACAGCAGATTTTTTCTTCATAATAAATTTAGGAATCTCATTTGATTCGAATTTATTGCAACATGTATGATTTTCTTCATAAAGAAAGTGTTTCAAATCAGTGTCCCAGTGTACAGAAGTGGTTTTAATAGCAATAAATATAATATAAATGATAGAACGACGAAATGAAATGATTTTCACCTGTGTAAAATATACAGTAGATGTTATGATGAATAGTGTTTTATATTGTGATCATGACTAATCTGTTTATTTCAAATATATCATTCAATGAATTCTTTGTGATAGTTTGCAAATTTTTGATTGCCTTGGAATTTCTAAAACAGGCGAACATTTGTTTACGAACAGTTACATATTGATACATAACAATCAATTCATTTCACAGGAATAAAAATTATCCAGTGGTATTTCAAAATGTGTCAAGTGTTCGATTCGATGTTGATTTATTACTGTTAGTTTTTGATAAAATTCGCCTCAAATCATCAGAATTTCACAAATCACTATCATTCGGAGACGAGATTTTGACCAATTCAGTCGCTTAGATTAAATGAAATGAAATTTTCTTGTGATTTGAAGTAAATTAATTACTTTTTATTGGATTTTTAATTGGAATTGAATTATTTGTGGGAGTGGCATATCGAATGGAGTGATTTAGTGGACGCTATTTTTCGTTTACTTTTCTTTAGTTGATTTTTTTTTGGTAATTATTTAACAATTGCACATTTATTTGACTTTAGTCTTTGTTTTATTTTACTTATTTAAATGCGGTTTTTGATTCAAAGTTATTTAGTTTAATTGTGATTTTAGTTTTCTTCATTTTTTTTCTTCTCCAATTCGATATAATTTAACACATTCAGTAATAGAGACAAACAACACCACAAAGAAAATGAATTATAATTTAATATTTATGAAAATTATAGGAGTGGATAGAACGTGCTAGTTCAAAAATTCAGCAAAAATCGATTACCAAAAATGAATGAAGAAGTTTAAATAGTGTTCGTTTTCAAACTAAATCGTTAGTGTCTATGTTTTCTTTTTCAATAGAAAAATGGCGAATCGTTTCAAGCCATCCATACCAGCGAAGGGAGAAACGAAGGATGAAATCACAACAGTCAAATGTGCATTGAATACAATCAATCGCTCACAATACCGAGAAGCATTGATTAACAAAATGCCGGAAATGAGCTTGCAAGCCACTTCTATTTGCGTCTTGGGGTCATTGCTATTTTTATTTGAGGTGCAGAAGGCCTATGAACATAGGCGTCGAGAACAATGATTTCACATTCTTCGGTGAAAGTGGAGAAGAAAAGTCTTCAACAAGTGCTATGGCATAAAAATCATCCGCCGAAAGTGAAAAAGTCAAAGTACAGACCACGAGGAAAAAATCCACGTGGACCACGACCAGAGCTGAAACGTATCGAACCAGATTTCAAAGCAATTGTCGAAGGTCTTGACGACAATCATCGTATTGATTGGCCCAATAACAACGATTTCAGCAATGGCCTTAAGCACTTGACCAATACGGACAATGTCGTTACCAACTTTACCACGAATGTGAGAAAACATATCATCCAGTATTTGAAACTGAAAGTGTTCCAATGGAATACATTTGTAGAAGATGATTCACAGAAATTTTTGCCAAGTGACATCGATAGTGTTGTGAAATTGATTATTTAACAAAAAAACATCAGAGTGCCAATTCGGGATCCACACAAACTCGAACGGTGTCACGCCTTGTATAACACGGTGAACGCCCTGAATGTATTTCCAGAAATAAATTTGCATGACCTCACAACTGACGGAGAACATTGGTTTAAAGCCATGCCAATATATCTATCAATGCAACGCGAGATAGATGAGTACAATCTGACGTGGCCACATCAGTTCCCAACTAAACGCAAGAAAAGAAAGCGGAAAAAGGCAAAAGGGAAATGGAAATGCAAGCGCAGATAAATGCGTGACAATCCAAATTTTCGGCCAATAATCCGAAATTTAGTTGTGGTGCCGATGTGTAGTTTTCGACGAACGTACTTCAAAATTGATTTTTCCTCTATACACCAGGTCTTATTTTCGCAAAAGTTGCTGCGGAAAGTGGAAAGCGAGAACAAAAACAGAAAAACCAACATAACAAATGTTCCGTTAAAAGATTTCAATCTTTCGAGTAATTATTATTTGGATCAGTATACTGTAATATAAAAATACGTATTTTTATATGCGGAAAATTCGACGATTCGTGCGCAACAAAAAACAGTTTGACTTTTTCATAAACACCGATGGAATCACTGTGGCTTTGCAGTACTCGGCCAAGAAAAAAACAGAAAGGAATGAAATCGTCCATTCTCACATCGTTAAAAAGGTTATGGATGGCACGATCAAGAATTTTGTTGGTGTTGATACAAGCGTGCGGAGCTGGAACACGACAGTAACACACAACATCAAAACTGGCACATGTAGGTAAGTTTTGTAAACATTTATTCTATAATATTTTAATGCAAAATCCATTGTGTAAGACACTTCCACTTCCATTCAATAATTAATCATTTTTTTTCTTTTTTTCAGTACAATTTCATCATGTCGAGCAAGCAGTTCCACTGGCAGACGGGCCAAAAACTACCGAAAGCAAAGGCAGGTCGGTCGACAAAGCCGTTTGTTGAAGAGGAGCACCGAGATCGGAAAACCGTGATCTATATCCAGTGATGCCATCGGCACACGGACCACATTGGCTGAATTACATCAAGCATCGTGTGAAAATGATGAAGCATGGAATAAGCGCTTTCTCCACTGCTAAATACACTCGACTCGCCCTAGACAAACACATCAAAAGCAGTAGTGTTGTCGACAAATGGGTGAACATGGTAGCGAAAAAGAAATCAACATTGTTCTTGTTTAGTGCTGATGGCGAAATACCAAAATATTCGCAAATTTGAAAAGAGCTCTTTGCTTCGGGATGTGTGAATATTAATCGCAGCCCTGTATGAATACAGTAAATCATTTGACACAGAATTTTTTTCTCAACAATTCAAGACACCCTAACATGTATACGATGATGCAAACATCACTGCACCTCTTAAGACTCTTTACACTAATTTTCTGCATTCTTTGTACTAATGGAATATTGGGCGTTTTAAACAAAAAAAATCTTTAAATCAAATCTAAGGCGCAACACATAAATTATAAAACAGTTACTTTCAAATAGACGTCCACTTTTCCGTTAAGTTTTTTAAATTCTTCAACATGTAAATTCTGATCAATAAAAGCATGACAAAAGTACTTCCAGAAGAAATCAGCGTACTCGAAAGTGATTTTTGGTATTGTTTTCTGCGCTTTCTATTACAAGCGTAGAATATATTAACGGAAATAATGCCGTTGAACTCTTCAAATATGTTCGTTTATGGTACAAGCAATGTTATGAATAACAAATTTCACCTAAATTAAATGCGTCATAACGTGAGTAAATTTTTTTATTATTTGTTCAGAAATGCTAAATATTGAATTCAAATTCTGTTTGCTTGAAAATATTCTACATAGAGGGTATAATTATTTTTTTCATCTTTGATTTGATGGGTTCGTTTTACTTATGATATTTTCAACTCTTTAGATACTAAATTTTCTCGTATATTTTCATATCTAGTTTCTATTACTTTGTTCATTTTTCTATTTTAATCATGAAAATCGAGAGGTTATTGGCCTTGAAACGATCGGAAGCACATAGTCCATTTTTAAAATGCAAAAACCATTCGACCATAATATACTGTACTTGCATACACCGCACGTTCTGCTTTTCTTTGGTTCAATAACGACTGGATAGTACTTTTTCTTCTTCTTCTGCTTGTATTACTTATTAACTTAAGTTTGAAAATTAAAGTAATATTATTCATATTGATGAAGAAAACTTCATTTTGATATATCAACTGGTTTCGTTAATATTGTGAAAATGATGTATGTATTGGTTCATCCGTGTATGATTTACGTATTTTCAATTGGAATATTGTTGTAGTAAATATACGACCATTGAACGTTACGCAATTTCACCTAATTTGCTAAAAAAACAATTTTAAAACACCCACAAAAGTACACATTTTTGGTGTAATGTATCTAGTTTGACTTTTTTAAACTTAAGTGTTTTTTTTTTGCACGAGAAAAGATATCGTGTTAAATTTTCTCACACAAAAAGAAATTTGATATATTTTCAAAAACTAGTAGTAATTTTGCAAATTACCACCATTACTATTGGTATGCTTAGTAATTTGTGTGGTTAATTCACAATGAAATATACGCATGTATTTAAAAAAAAAATGCTCGGAAAAGCGATCTGAGACTAGTCGAGCGGGAAATTTTATGGGAAAATGTAACTCTTTGGGTGATTTGATTTAGTAATTTCTGCTGTTAATTTTTTAAAATGAGTGGAAATAAATATATATGAAATAAATCCCAGCATGGATTTATGCCAAACAGAAACATTGAAACGAATTTGACAGAACTAACTATGCGTGCGGTTGAAGCTTTTGAATCTGGCAAACAGCTTGATGTATTTTTATGCTGATATACAGAAGGCGTTTGATACTGTTGATCAATCGCTTTTGATTCGCAAAATGACCTAATTCCCCAACAGTAATAAAACCTTGCGATAGTTTGTGTCATATTTTAGGAACAGGAAACAGGTTTTCAGAGTGAATTTATCGGTTTCTATTTCTTTCGATGTACCATCATCAGTTGGACAGGGTACAATTTTGGTTCCGTTGTTGTTTTTAATTTTCTTCGATGACTCTGATATGAATATTGGATCGACTATTGCATTGAACTTTGCTGATGATAAGAAGTTGCTGAGAGTTGTTAGTAACACCAGTGATGCCCTCGAATTGCAGAGTTCAATTGATAACTTTATGATATGGTGCAATGATAATGCTTTACAAGTTATTATTGCGAAATGCAAAGTGTTAACTTTAACTCATAGGAGAAATCCAATTAAATTTGACTACTATGTGAATGGTTCAAAAGTTGATCGAGTTGATGCAATCAGAGATCTTGGTGTCTTAATTGATTCGAAACTAAACTTCACAGCACACATAGAATACATAAAAAAGAAATCAATGGCGATGCTTTCGTTTGTGAAAAGAACTTGCAGGCGGAAATTTGAATTGGACAGCGCAAAATTGTTATATGGATCACTGGTTCGATCTAACCTGGAATTTGCACAGTTTGGATGCCCCATCACAAAAGTAATAAACTTTCGATGAAAGTGTTCAAAAGCAAGCTGTTATTTATTTAAATGGTGATTATTTGAACAGAGAAGAAAATAACTATGTACTGTCACCGTATGTGGAGCGTTGCAATGTCCTTGAATTGACAACTCTGGTGAGACGAAGGATCAATTCAGCAATTCTATTTATTCACAAAATTATCAGTGGAAGATATAATGATTCATACATTCAAGGTCAGCTTGATTTGAATACTGGAAGAAGGACTTTCAGAAACCCTGAATTTATCAAAATTAAATGCTTCCGTGCTGACTTTCGATTGTATTCACCATTCAACTTGGCTTGTCGTGCATTAAATCATGCTTCACTATTCATTGATCCAAGCTTACCGCTCTATGAGTTTAAAGATAAATTGTTGAGATTACCCGATGCTGCGTTTGGTGATTTGCTGTGTTTGAAGTGACTGACACTGATGTGGGGGCGGAGAGTTTTTGTTTTTGGTGGTTTCTTTTTGTCATTAAAAAATGAAATCTCCAAACAAGGTCAACCATTTTATTTTTTGATAAATTCTAAAGAATAACACAATTGTTTTGAATTTTTCTCAGCATCGTTCCTTGATTGAAATGAGACTATACAGCCCAACGAGATAGATAAGACTAAATGTGATAAATGCTCGAAAATGCGATGACATATCCGATAACAATATATTGGATATTTGATCATTTATTATTAAATAATGGAGCAATTTAGTATTGTGTATCTAGATAATTCTATTGTTATAATGTAAATTATTACTGACAATTAGCTTTTTTAAGCTTGTTTTGGTTGACTATCAACTTTTGTTGTGTTTGATAATTTTGTTTGATTTATTATATTTTTGTTAGTTGAAAATTACTTTGTATATTGACATAATGGTCTTGTAATTTTGAATTCAAGGATTCTGTGAATCCAGTTGTTGTATTGGAAAAAGATCTTGGTTTTTAACGAGGAAAATTGTACGATTTTCACTCTTTTTCCCAAGCTAAATATTTGAATTTGTATTAAATGTCATCCTGTTTTAGGTAGACAATAAAATCATTAATAAATAAATAAATAAATAAATAAATCATACCATTGGGACATGAAAATAGTTCCTGAAAAAAATTATAGAATGTGATTTAATACTTTGTATGCATCTTATTTGCTTATTTATTGTTCGCTATTCATATGCACATATTAAATAAATATATATTAAATTATATACAGATAAAGTCTTACCTGTGAATATATGGATGAGACAAAGGCGGCCAGCCAAATCACAACGGCTGCCGATCCTGATCTCATTTTTGTTCTGTAATATAAAAAATTATCATTATTTATTTGGTTCAAATCTTATAGCCCAAGATTAGAAATATTAAGAGATATGAATATATGAACAATGACAAAATCATTGATTGTATTTTTATATGAAAAATCATTTAGGGGCGAATCACTATTGATAAACGAAAAAACTAATAGTCAATAACATCAAATAGCAAACAGTTAGAAATATACAGTTTTTCAAATTAAATTTATTACTTAAAATGAATAAAAAGGGTTTACCACATCTCGTGGTTCTGTATAAATTCATATAGTAGAATTCAAGGGCAACTATCAAAATTTTGATTTAACTCTCATCTAATACAACTGACTCTTAAATTTGATCTAAAATAACTTAAAATTCCAAATAATTTTCAGTGTTAATTAATCCATTGACAGCATGCCCAAAGTATAACCATTGAGCAATTATTATTATTCATTGTATAAAATCAAATATGAACGCATTTTTGACTATTTGCATTCCTTCCATTTAAAATATGTGATATCCATTAATCATGTGAAAATATAATATACTTTTTTATATTTTCATTAAGAAAAGTAATGAAAAATGTGAGTATGAACTGTAACAGACGATTTGAAACCTTCCTTGTACTTCATTTTCATTCACATTTGCATTTGCATATGCAGAACTACAATTTGAAAAAAAGTCATATACAAGAACACTTGTTTTTATATGTAGAGTATAAAACGCTCGATGAAAAATCAAAACCGGCAACGAATTATTATATGTGTTATAGTTTGCACAATACGGAATAACACTAATTATGTTGAAATAATGAAAAGATTTGAAGTAGGACACGAACAAGTTATTTCTGAAAGAAAGCTGTTTCGTTCTATGCAATACGTATTACATACCGAGCGTAAGCGAACAATGAATACATATTCAAGCGGAATATATATATATCAGAGTAAAAGTCGATTCATGCGGAAATGTGTTTTTTTATTTCTCGTAATGCTGTTTAAGATAATATACCTCTCCGTACATCTAAAATAATTTCCAAACAGAGTCTGTTCGTAAATCTTTTAACATCTCTTCGGAACACAAATGATGCGAAAAGATTTTCATTTTGCACGTAGAAGCATTCTGATTTTGGATTTTTTGAGTTTGGAAAACAAAATTAAATCACAGTTAATTTGATCAGCATTGGTTCAATGTTTATATGATAATAAAATGCCAAAAAATGCTTTTTTAATTTAAATTATGTCATGCTATCCAATGTAATAGTACGTGTAAAATAGTTTATTTGAACTTTAATTGTTTTTCATTGTTTTTAGTTCCACGTTTTTAGGTTACTGTAAAATGTTGGCCTGCCGCAGCGCAGTATAAAAATGTAATTGAAATGATTTGCAACAGAATATGTGAACGTTATTAAGCACATTGTTTTATTTACTTCTTGGGCACAACCGTAGATGTTTATGTTTTAGTAATCTCCTTCAAAGTGTGTGAACATTTGTAATTGCTGTACTGTCTGTGCAATAACTTATGTATAATATCATATTCACATTAAAATTGATTAATATTGAATTTGAGGTTTTTATAAAAATTGGCTAATAAAATTATTCATTTACATTAATTTAAAAAAAATTTGGAAAAAAAAATTATATTTATTTTCATACGATTATTATTCTAAATATTTACTATTATAGACTGACTCAACGTCCATAACTTCAAATTAATTATAAGTTTTTTGCTCATGTTTAAATCACTCAAACACAAATTGATTCAGTCTTCTATCTTATTTTCTTTAGAATTGAACGATAAAATGAAAAAAAATTGTCGAACTTATATTAAGACCTAAGTTGAAATTTTATGTTGCTTTATGGTTGTATATGTTGAATGAATCTTATGTTGTCGTTATTCTAGTAGAAATAATTGTGTATGTTCCGTTCGTTTGTTGTTTAGCCATAAAGTCAATTGAAAAAAAATATACTAACTTTTCTGATGTTATTATTTTGTACAATGGTTTCTTGAAACGAGTTTTGCACGTGTTTGTGATGATCAGTAAAAGGTAGACCTGTATTCTATAGTGTTTTTTTTTGTCATGACGGAACATATTTATATCCCCAGTTCAGTCATCTTACATATCTATCGACGCAATGCATTGAAATGCAAACTATACAATTTCAATATGAATAGGTTCGAAATAAAGGTGCATATACGGTGAATATTTATTTATACCTTATGAAAATGAATGGATATGAAATCGAAAGATTGAAATCATTGAATCAGCTACATAAACTAACAACCGATGATCATGATGGTGATGACCAAATTGCAGAGTAATAATCTCTAGGAAACTTTATTCCGTTAATAGCTGAATTCGGACACAAATTCATGTTTTTACTATGTTGAAAAATCACTAATATCGACGTGGAAAGCCACGTAAAGGCAAAGACAGATATGGATATTAATATGCATTGAAACCGGTTTTACTTTTTTATTTGAAAATTTAAACAGTTAAGTTGTATGATTGTCATCAATTTTGGATTTTTTTCCTAAAAATATCTATTAACTGTGATCGCATTTCTTGTGTGAATTAGTTTCGAATATTATATAATCGAACTGAGGACATACTAAACAGTTATTGCTGTAATTGTTACAAATGTTAGATTAGGTTAAATTCGAAAGTAAACTTACCTAATTTTAAATTATCTTTAATGTATCGGATAATTTACCAGGAAGCTCCAATTACAAATCCAATAATTTATGCACGTATTTCGTTTTTCTTGTTTTCACAATTGTCTTATAACAATAAATCCATCACTGAAAAACAAAGAATTAACACTTAATATGACACTTTTGAAAGTTTTTTTTACAAAGACAAATAATATTGATGGGATGAGAATCGGATATGTCAATTCTGAATTAGCACAATTTTTATAAATTTAATTCTTCATGAAATCAATGAAAAATATATTTCACAATATCTATATTTTTGTGTGGTCAAATGAAATAAATTGGAACAATATTCAAGATTTCAAGACCATGGATGAGTAAGAAAGCCCATTGAGTGATGATGGAAGAAATATGAACAAAAGAAATAAATTGAAGATGATTTTGTTTTGAACTGAATAAATGGTAACTAGCTGTTTTTTTTTATAAATGTATGCGATGCCTTTCCTTTTTCATCATCATCATCATTATCGTCATCGTTTTTGCCACAATAATTGTATCTCGCCACCATTTCATTGGTGTTTTTGTTTGGTATTTTTATTTCATTGAAATGAAACGAAATAAAAAGAAATGAAAGAATCGAAATGAAATTGTGCTAAGATCTCTTACGTTGGTATGAAGTGCGTTCCAAAGTATATAAGAGGAAAAAAGTAACATAAGTGTATAAACATCTCAACACGCAGCTCAAAAGTGCGATCTATGAACGAATCAACAAGTACAATTTTAATCATGACTGAGGCGTTGGTCATACTACGGTTTGTATATACAAACAGCTTTCTCTATTTGTTTCCATTTCTTCCTGTATTTTACTCAAAACCAAATAAATAAGACAATTCTTTTTTTGTTATGCGCATGATATTTTTTTTTTCTTATTTTTTGAATCCAGAATGACCTAAAATGTAGAATATTCCAATCCGGGAAACTTGTAGACAAATTATGACTTCATATTCATATTGTTTCTTATTTTTATATGTGAAAATACAAAGTATAAATTCAAAAATTCAATAGACTGTGAGACACCGAACACACTTCAATCCGTACTCTTTCGAAAGGTATAAAACATAATTTGTATTCTATTAATAATGCTTGAATAATCTTCCACACCTTTATTTGAATAATCTTTTCAATATTAAATTCTTTTGCGTTATTTCTACACTTTTTCGATTTATCCCTTATGGCATTAAAACTACAATTAAATTGAAATCTCTTTCAATTTTATATTATTTCAAAAATTCAGCGAAAGAATTTAAATATCACCAAATGATCACAAACACTGTTTAGCAGTAATATTAGAGAGCTTAAATTGCAAATCAAATATTTCAAAAAGAAATTCACACACACCTCATTTGCTGACGACGGCTTACCACTTACTGATTTGAATGGTAAAGGTAAACGGTCGAACCGAAGAAATAGCAATCTTGAGAAGCCATACTTTGAAACGTATTCAACAACATTAAAAATTAAAATTCTTTCTACGTAAGTTATTCCTTCAATATACTAATACAACTTTAAGAATAATAGCTATTTCATAGTGTTGATACTTGTAAAACAACAATCGTATCCATGTATATTGTCTGCACGTTTACGTATATGTGTGGTAAAATTCAACGAATACGATGAAAAGAAATGGTTTGAACGATATATGTATCACAAGAGGTGAGGCCGTTAGCATAAATGAGTGTACCGAAAAATTTTTGATATCTTTAATTTAAAAGAAAAAATTAACACAAAAACGCAAAAACATTTATTGTTCAAATTATTTTTCACTGATTTTTTGAGAAAAAAAATTTTGTTTCTCATTCCTTGTGAAATTAAAATAAAACACCCACATTCAAAAGATTTTGAACAAAAATATTATAGAACAAATAAAAATTTCATAAAAAATACATTTGTGTCATTGAAATATGTTTGTTTGCTTTTTTCCACTTCCTACATTTTTGACTATGTTCTCCTTTTTCTCTTACCTCATTTCTACCTGATCTACTGACTAGTTCTTCATGCTGCATTAATCATTTCGTTGTATGTGTGTATAAAAATTTCACACATTAACAAAACATACCGTATCATAATATAAATAAAAGAACCAAAGCAGGTACAGAATGAGTCAATGAGTGAAAATATTCACTTGATGATGTGAATTAAGACAAGACAAGACCAATAACAACCGGTTTTGCATTAGTAGGCTAGTCACTCTTTCAAAAATTTTGGCTTTTGGAATTTCATATAAAGAAAAAAAATCTCATTGATGCATAGCTTCGTTTGTATTAATCTTTAGTTTTATAAATGATATATAAGCAATCCCAGCAGACCATTATACTGTTAAGATTTGATCAGAAAAATCTTCTAGTGATCGAAAAAAAAGCAACGATTGCATTGGTTTTGGCAGTCGAATAAAAATACTATTTTATAATTTACTATATTAAGGAATTCTTGGTTATTCGTTTTTGTTTTTTACTTGTATTTTTTTATACCGCATTCCATGCAAACTGTACTTACGTCTTACGTAATTTTTCAGCTGACTAATTTCTAATGACATTCCCAATACACCTATCACATGGTATTTAGTTTACAAATATTTTATAATTCGAAACTATTCATATTGCTTTGATTTGTATGCTATATTCGAAGAGGAAATTCTTTCTTTTTTGGAATGCATATTATAATTGCTTGATAAAAAGTTTTAGATACCAACAGACGAAATGGAAGAAACAGGTTCCTATTTTCATACTCACGTTAGTATATTCTTGTTTTAAATGTTTTAAA
The DNA here is from genome assembly GCA_029041755.1 of Resseliella maxima. NCBI lineage: Eukaryota > Metazoa > Arthropoda > Insecta > Diptera > Cecidomyiidae > Resseliella > Resseliella maxima. Next base: position 339,595 of record JAQOWM010000799.1, read on the forward strand.
CTTTTTTTTAACATGTATTATAATTATTAGTTTGAAGTTTTGTATTTCTTCAAAATTAAATTTAAATTTCTCTTTACAATATGGAATCAATTTTTGAATTTGGACTACGACCAATCAAAAATGTTCTCTGTACAAAAAGAAATTTTAAATGAATAATGCTTTTGGTCAAGTAGAATCAATCGCAAAGCATGGTAATAAGCATGCGAAACAAGTGCAAAGTGGAATAATATAGAATAAGAAATAACGGTATATTTGATAATACATATGTGTGATGTTACTATTCCGTGGAATACTATTCCATGAGATTTTTACAACAAAAACAACAACAAAAAATGTAACAAAAACTATATCATATGTATATTTGTTTGCTTTTCATTTATTTGATAAAGTGTAAGTACAAAATATGCATATTAGAATAACATTTATTTGAATTTTATTCAAGATTCTTGATTTTATTTGAAGAGAAAAAATTTATTTAGCTTTTCGTAGAAATGCACAAGTAAACCGTCTTGGCTTTTAGATTTTTTGACCATGCTATATAAAAATTGAAATTAAAATAGTGCCAACCTGCGACATGCCGCAGTCATTCATCTACGATGTAAATTATATTAGACGAAGAAATGTAAATGAAAAGAAAATTCTCATGACCGGTACTAATTATGTTATTCTTGAGTTTTGCTCAGTGGTTTTCTTGCTACGCTTCTGTCATATTATAAAGAATTAGCATTGTATCAAAAAATTGTGCCAAAAACATACATTGACAGTATCACAAAATGAAAGCGTGCACTAATTCGTCTTCAGCCTGCTTAGGTCGGTTTCTATATTATTTTCCATTAGCATTATGAGACATAGTCTAGCATTGTTGTCATATTCTATAATTGTGATCTAATGTGATATTAATAGCAAAAAAATTCAAAAAAACCAATTCAAGTAATCATCGCTACATTTTTTATTACCATGCAACAATAAAAAAGAAAAAGAACAAGAAGAAAACAATAACTCAAGCTTACCATTCCTCCAACATTTCCGATAATTATAAAATAACAAAAAAGACAAATAAACAACTAATTTAAATTTGGCAGTTAACGAAGGAATACTTGTTTCATTTTATTGTAAATTTAAAATTGCGAGATATTTTGATGAATCGCTTTTCAAAGTAAATAATATATTACTAGAAATAAAATGTTACATACTGTTTAAATTTGAATTGATTTCAAGTTGTATTTGTACCAATATTGAATAGTTATAATATAGAATCAAATATTTGTATATGTGTCAAAAAATATGGCATCGAAGGAAAAATTAATAAAACATTCTTAATTCAATTAAATTATTGCTCTTCAAGAATCGATTTTTTTTCTTTAAACATTTTTTGGTTGAAGAACAGAAACTTATTTTATAGAAAATTAAATTCTATAAAAGATTCCTATAGTTGCAAGAGAATGAAAGGAGAATAGTTCTAAATATTCCAAAATATATTAGATTGCTACAATATTCAAACCATTGTCTACTCTAATAATGTCTATTTTCCACTTTAGGAATTTCAAAACAATATATATTGAGAATTTTGAATATGAGAGTTTAGATCACTTCAACATCCTTGGCGCATTAATGAATCCGCAAATCGGAATATTCTTAGCCAGGTGAAAAGGCCGGACGGCAATGGGCATCTTCTTTGATGTGATGTGCGCGACAATACTGTCTGAAATGAATACATATTTTTTAAAAGTTGGTTATTTTGAAACTGTATTCAGTGACTACTATGTAAAAAATTTAAATTTCAAACTCACCTCTGATGGTTCTTGAGCTTTTTCATCCGCTTTAAGAGCTTTTTCAGTTGCTTGAATAGCCGGAGATGTCATGTTTTCTGTTTTTTGTCAGTAGAGTGCGTTACTGTATAAAAAAGATATTGTTTACAAGATATCAACGATTGAGAAATTTATTTTCAATTTGATTTCCTTTAAATTTATTGACTCAGTCTCTGGTTTTCTGGTATATGAAATAAAATCTAAACCCAAATATCATGGCAGAAGGTTTTTCTTTAAATTTATAAAAAATTATTAACAAAAATGTCTTCCTTTGTGCATACTTGTGTTGATGCTTACAACAAGTTCGCAGACATATACGTTACTGTAGGCAAAAATCGGAATTTCAAAAAAAAAGTTAATTGGTATTTCTTAAGGCTTTACTTTTGGTGGATTTATCAAATGAATTTTAAATAAATATAGTGAAGGACGAAAGGATCGTGAATATTCTTAAGTGCACCAACATCATTCATTTTAATAATTCTATTATGGAACGTTGTGTCTAATGTTGTAAAAACTAAACAAATATATGCAATTTCACCAATACGTTAAGTCGAAATTCCACTTCAAAAAACGTTTTTTGTTATATCTGATACACGAAAATATGCGAATAATTTAACAATATATTACACTGAAATACAAAACATTTGGTTATGAAATCATCGTTGTAATGCTTCCATACTTGGATACCAATTTTAAAACACAATGATTTGTTATGATATATTAAATCGATGAAATGTTATTCATTTATTTAGTTATTTTTTTTGTGATGACAATTTTTTTACGAAAACTAGTTGTTTATTTTGTGATAAAATTTCTATTTATGGAATAATAAAATACTCTTTTCATCATTTCAATTGGAATGATGTCTGCGCGACCAAGGCCATTAATTTAATTTCATAATGAAATTCACACAACTCACTATGCATGACCTGAATTGACGGAGAAAAAAAATCAATTTAAACATTTTTGCGGTTCAATGTTTCTGACTGACTTTACGTTTGTTAATACTTGTTTAATGTAATCAATTCATAAAAACAATATAAATTTTTCGGATTGAAAAACATTTATGAAAAAGAACAGTTGAATATAAATTTACTGTCATGAAGCAAATATTTTGACTGGAATCCTTTGAAAAATCGAACGTTAGATAAAGGACGATTTTGTGAATGTATGTGTATTGTATATGCGTTGCTTCATAGAGTGCTTCATATTGTGTTTTCCATTGAAATTTAATGCTTATGTAACTTCTTTGTTATTGTATCTTTCACAGTAATTGTATATACCTTTTTTTCATCTGAATGTTTCTTTAATTCGCGTGTTTCAATGGGGTTCTAATAACTGTCTTCTTTAATTTATATTTCAATTACTCTGAATATATATAATTTGTGTCATGTGCAAGACTTTAATTTGCTTGTTTGTTTGTTTTTAAATTTCATATCATAATCATATAATAATATAATAATTTTCATCCAATTTATTATATATCCCAATGATGCATGTTATTATTAATATAAATATTGTTAAAAAATACTCACATTTTCTTGAGAAAATGTAAATGTAATTGTTTCTCCAATTAATTCACTATATCACTTTATCACGATATCACGATATCACTGGTATAGTAGCTCAGTAGTGCCTTCACTTGCAAGTCAGCTGATTGAATGACCAAACATATGTGTTATGAGGAATGATTGGCAACGCTTATGCGCAGTGATATTAATATTGATATTCAAGTTTGGCTCGGAAGCTTTCGAGAAGAAAAGCATCGTCAACAATTTAAATCAGATTTATCTAAACAACAAATGTATATATAAGTATAGGTATTTAAGAATGAATTTCATAATATAATAGTTTAGATACTTTCTATCAATTTAAAATTGTATAATATAACTCTTATTTTATAAATTTTATCTTTATTCCATCTTTAATATATTTTGGTAAAGTATATACAAAATTTAAATAATAAACGATGGAAAGAATTGTTCAATAATATAATGTAATAAAATTGGATTTAGCTTGATTTTTTCACAAGAAGAGGCGCCACATGAAAGAATATGCCTTATCGTTAAAGCATTTGTTAAATCAAAATCACTGAAATAGTTCTCTTTTGACTACGAGTGTGAGTAAAAGTGTAAGTACTACTAGTATATAATTTTTTTTTTTTTTTATGTTCGAAATTTTAATTATTATTGTGAAATAACGAATATTTCAATAAAGCAATAAATAAGTGAATTTTGTTTTGAGCATTCTTCCAATGAAAATAAAAAATTTAGGATACCGAAGTTCAGTCTCCGTTTTCAAAAGAAATGGGAAAAAACCTCCCTGTTATATAATCGGTGATTTAAATTGAAATTCAACCATTTGATGAATGAAAAAATTATTAAATTTACATTTTTTCATATTTTCAAGTATTTAAGTAGGAATTGGAAGGATTTTACATGATTTTCAAGATAAATTGCTAAATAATGATGTAATTTGTCGAAGAAATCATGTAAATGTAAGGTTGACATTGAACAAGAGTTGAACACGTGCACATTTCGTAAAACACCAATACAAATAGAAAAAAGTCTTATTAATTAAACAATTAAAATCTGACTGATGATTGATTTTGTATTGAGAAAACCCAAATTTAACAAAATTAAACTTACATAATGGGGTATTGAATATTTATGATAAACAGTTTGTCATAAATAAAAACAATTTAAGAATATGGATATTTTCAATGAAAAATTTGATCTGAAAAATAATAAAATAGTTTACATTGCTTTTAAATATTTTCATACGGAAAATCTTTGACTTATTTTCATGACTTGACCCAAATAATCGAGCGTTACGTATTTGCAAATGCAAAGCTCAATGAGAAAAAAGTCATTTTCTGATTTGCGCACTTCAAAGAAGCACACGTGACGTCACAATATCACAATGTCAAAGAGTTAGTTATAATTGTTGATTTGTTAAAAACGGAACTTTGAATTATGATGCAAAGTTCCCAATTTGGTTTTTAAAATTTTTGTTAACTTTTTAAATGATTTATAGATTATGACTTTTTTCTTTTTAGAACTTGTGATAATCTAAAGCACAATGGGTGTTCCAGCCGGTGATGTAGAAAAAGGAAAAAAAGCATTCGTGCAACGTTGTTCGCAGTGTCATACTATTGAAAAAGGCGGCAAACACAAAGTTGGCCCCAATTTGCATGGAATGTACGGTCGCAAAACTGGACAAAGTCCAGGCTATGCTTACACAGATGCCAATAAGAACAAAGGTAGTTTTCAATTGAATTTTTCAATTTTATTTGCATATATTTTAATTGATTTAATATTTTTGTGATTAGCAATTACTTGGAACGAGGATACTCTTTTCGAATACCTTGAAAATCCCAAGAAATACATCCCTGGTACGAAAATGGTCTTTGCTGGTTTGAAAAAACCTCAAGAACGAGCAGATTTGATTGCCTACATCAAGGAAGCATCACAATCATAAGTTAAACACTGAAATTTAGTGGAGTTAAGTGAAGTCAGGCATAGTTTGAATCATTATTACAACCAAAATGTTATGTATCCAACAAAAATCAAGTATTTTCTGTTAACCGCAAAATCTCTCTCGAACATCAATAATTTCGAACATCAATAATTTTTTTTGCTTTAGAACTATTTCCATTGTTAAAACTGGCAAAATATACTTCTCAAATTTATTTAAACCTGTAAAATAAGACCCGGGCAATAGAAATATTTATTGTATTTTAAATGTATCAATAAACTTTGACTGCAATCATAAAGATTGAATAGCAAATTGAGTTTTTTTTTTTTCATTTGCGCTTATGGACATTTTGACTTGAAATACATGCATAGATAGATGTAAAATTTCATCCATTTTGCAAAACAAAAAATGTTAAATACAAGTAAATATGAATAAATGATTTGATTTGCATTAAAGGTGCACCAGAGAAGATAATTAAACGAACACAAATTGCTACGGATCAAGTGAATGTGGACGGCGCATCCGTGACATTAATCAAGTAAAAAAACGGGGGTGTTTTCAAGAAAAACAATTGTATAATTGTTGGCGTTACGCCAGGTGAATTTTTTGCAAAAACGGGCATTTGTGTTCCAAAAGCGAGATGTCATCATCATTATTTTAATTCACGCAGACATCTTCATTTTCATTTTCTGTTGAAGAGCTATGAATTTGTCGACCAAGATCTAACAACTTTAACCATGCGTTTTCTTTCGCTAAATAATGAATTTTTAGTTGAGCCGTTGAAGTAAGCTATTTTCAGATGCTAATGGTTTTTCAGGAGAAAAATTGAAAAAAAAGGAAAAACAAGAAAAAACAAGAAAAAAAGAATTCTTCGGACCAGATGAGATATTCACAATGCCATTACGAAAAATTGAGCCTCAATGAAGAGAGCCATTCAGATTTATCCCCGTATACTAATCGTTAATATAGTACAGTATTATTTGCGAAATGAAAACTCAAACTGATTTATTGTCAACATCGAATTTTATTTCCATTTTACGAAATTAATTTAATAAAAAAATAATCAAGCAAATTTTAGATGTTACATTCTATATTCTTTTCCGAGCCACTAGCATTTCATAAAATAATTAATATCTTAATCAATCAAATAGCAATTTATTTGAATTACAATTCACAATCAAATATTTGAATAATTTTCAATAAAATGGCTTTTATAAATCATATATGAACAGTTCAGAATGAAAATGTTATGTATAGAAAAGTTTCGTGGAAAAATGTATTTTTTGTGGTTTTTTGTATGTTGAATACACTGAATAATAACATTTTTCCACGGAACTTTTCTACATAATATTTTCACTCTGAGCCGTTCATATGATTTATATTCAATACTTAATTTTCATAAGAATCTATAATATACACTTAATTCGTCTACTGTTCATAGTAAAAACAAATACCGGTTAATAAATTTTTTTAAGAGTTTTCACAAATCTCCAATGTACTCACATCAACAATCTCCAAAAGTATTTTCAAGTAAGTTTTAAAAATAAGGTAATTCACAGGTAAGTTAAGCAAAATAAATTTTCGTGTAAATTCATTCAAAGTTTCATATTCAATTTCAAATAGTCGTCTTCATTCAATATAAGCATTTTTATAACAGATATTCATTTGAAGTTGTTTGCGTTTCCATTTCGAGTCAATTGACATGAAGTTGTAATTTTGATTGTGAAGAGTACGAATCTCAAAAAAAAATCAATATTTCTCAGTTCCATTTTCATTTGTAGATTTGTCGACGAAATTGTATATTTTCTGCATGTAAGTATAAATAGTGAATATTTGCCAAATATGAATATAATGAAGACATTAAATATAGTTAAATGAAATGAACTTATTGTGAATATTTTGAGCCGGTGAATTGATTTGATAGATTTTATGTTGCGCTTCATATTTGGTTTTGGAATTTCAATTGAAAGTTGAATTGGGAGGGTCATTTTATAGAGTATTTCCGCACACTGTACTGTTGATGATTTCTTAGATTTCTAATAGTGATATTAATTTACACTTGTATTTCATTTTCTGTGACCATATTCAATGCAATTCTACAATTGTATAATTATTAATAATACATGAATGAAAATATATTTTAGACATTACATTGACAATTGTGATTAATGCGGCTGGTGTAATCATTCGATACAATATTTCTCAAAGCATATAAATTTGTTTCATTTTATTATAATATTTCATATAAAGTATTGCACAAAATTAATTATATTATTCATAAAAATAAATAAGATTTATTATAAATTGAAATTTTAATAGTGTATATATTTCAAATGATAATAAGCAAAATTCGTGTGAAATTATTCGTCATCAATTGGTTTTAGTATATTGCAAATCAATGAATAATTGCTTAGTAGGACAACTCAATAAATATATATCAAATGAATGTGCCAAAATGATAAAGATAAAAATAACATTTTTCTGTTTCTTTGAATATAGAACCGTTAAGCGTATGCAAAAAGTGCACATTTAAACATTTATATCACAATATCATAATATAACATTGTAATCAGTGGCAAAAATGGCTCCAGTTCGAGGTGATGGAATGCGAGGCCTAGCTGTCTTCATATCGGACATTAGAAACTGTAAGTCAAGTTTCATTATCTAAACACAGCTTAATTAGCTTATAATTCTACTGAAGTATGACGTTTTATTTCATTTTATCAAATTTTAATTTCTTACGCCTAAACAATAAAAATGAATATTTTTTATCTGTTGATCATTTTCTATCAGAAATATTATGCATTAAATTATGCCGTTCAAATATGACGATGCATATATATTATTCATATATGTTGAATAATTATTAATGGGTCAACACACTCATAATAAAAATGCGATTATGTTTACTAATTTGTATGGCATTATTGGATTTCTTTTTCTAATAAAAAAAAGCTACATATGAATAGATTATAATACCGATTTATCTACTTAAAGGAATCAATTCTTATTTGATTACTGAATGCAGCAGCGTTAAAGAATAAATTGAATGATAACTAAGTTAAATGTAGTCATACACATTGTGGCGAGTGACAATTTAGTATTGTATTACATTCGTACCAGACATAAATTCAAAAATAATTTAGTGCGCAGTATTGCTCAATATTTTTAACTGAAATCAAATCTTGTAACATTCTCACATTTAATGATTACTCTTCTGAGAATGATTTCAATTTCGTTGATTTGATACAGCTTCATCAATGTTGAATTTATGGCATTTCATATGTAAATTTGTAAATCTATTCTACTTGATTTGATTGCATTTAAAGTTGTTGGGAATATCAAAGAAGTGATTGGTTATGTTGACAAAATAAAAACAAAGTACAAAGTTTTCCTAAACTGCGAAATGAGATAAAATTACTGTACCAGAAACTTTATAGTACGTTATAATTAAAGGGGCGTCATTTCGATAAGAGTTATTTATTTTATAATGTAGTGAATACCAGCAATTTCAAGGCGATGAAACGTTTGAATTGACTTGATAAATTTACGCGTTGAAATTGTTTCATGTAATATATGTATTTCATACGAATTATATGTATTTCTTCTACATTATCAACAAAGGCAAAAGCAAAGAAGCTGAAATAAAGCGCATCAATAAAGAACTGGCCAATATTCGTAGCAAATTTAAAGGTGACAAAACACTGGATGGCTATCAGAAGAAAAAGTATGTATGCAAGTTGCTGTTTATATTTTTACTGGGTCATGACATAGATTTTGGGCATATGGAAGCAGTCAATTTGTTGTCATCAAATAAATACTCCGAGAAACAAATTGTAAGTTTATTGTATTTTTTTTTATCTAGTAAATTATCGAAGTAAATAGTATGTTTGTTTTTTTCTTCTTCTTCATAGGGCTACTTGTTTATATCTGTGTTAGTAAACACGAACAGTGATTTGATCAAATTGATAATACAAAGCATCAAAAATGATTTGAATTCACGAAATCCGATTCATGTTAATTTGGCATTGCAGTGCATTGCAAATATTGGCAGTCGTGACATGGCAGAAGCATTTTCAAATGATATACCAAAACTACTTGTTTCCGGAGATACAATGGATGTGGTAAAGCAATCTGCGGCATTATGCCTTTTACGTCTGTTTCGCACATGTCCCGAAATCATCCCAGGCGGTGAATGGACAAGTCGCATAATTCATTTATTGAACGATCAACATATGGGCGTTGTTACAAGTAGTTGCAGTTTGATTGATGCCTTGGTGAAGAAAAACCCCGAAGAATATAAGGGATGCGTCAGTTTGGCCGTTTCCCGTTTATCACGCATTGTTACAGCTAGCTATACTGATCTACAAGATTATACATACTATTTTGTGCCGGCACCATGGCTATCAGTTAAACTACTTCGTTTACTTCAGAACTATAATCCAGTTACTGAAGATCCCGGCGTTCGTGGTCGATTAAATGAATGTCTTGAAACTATACTAAATAAAGCTCAAGAACCACCAAAAAGCAAAAAAGTTCAGCATTCCAATGCGAAAAATGCAGTTTTGTTTGAGGCAATCAATTTAATAATACACAGTGACAGCGAACCAGCTTTGCTTGTACGAGCATGTAATCAACTTGGACAATTCTTGAGCAATCGTGAAACAAACTTGCGTTACTTGGCCCTTGAATCGATGTGTCATTTGGCTACTTCAGAGTTTTCACATGAAGCAGTTAAAAAGCATCAGGAGGTCGTCATTTTATCGATGAAAATGGAAAAAGATGTGTCCGTGCGTCAACAGGCTGTTGATTTACTATACGCAATGTGCGATCGCGGCAATGCAGAAGAGATTGTTCAAGAAATGTTGAATTACCTTGAAACAGCTGATTATTCTATTCGTGAAGAAATGGTATTAAACTAAGCTAAATAAACTAATAATAGAGTTCAGATACAAACCATCTCATGAATATTTGAAATGAATATTTACAAAATTTATTTTTATTTTCTATTGTTGTTTCTCCCTAGGTATTGAAAGTGGCAATACTTGCCGAAAAATACGCCACTGATTACACATGGTATGTAGCTAGGGGCAGAGAACCGATACCGAATATATTCAGTATACTTAGAAATATTTACAATATTTATATTCATTTTCTTTTGTTGTATTCCCCTAGGTATGTAGACGTTATACTGAATTTGATTCGTATTGCTGGTGATTATGTTTCGGAAGAAGTTTGGTATCGTGTCATCCAAATTGTTATTAACCGAGAAGAAGTACAGGGTTATGCAGCAAAAACAGTATTCGAAGCACTTCAAGCACCTGCATGTCATGAAAATATGGTGAAAGTTGGTGGCTATATTTTAGGCGAATTTGGCAATTTAATTGCTGGCGATTCCAGATCTGCACCACTTGTGCAATTCAAATTACTTCATTCGAAATATCATTTGTGTTCGTCAATGACACGGGCTCTATTATTGTCAACATATATCAAATTCGTTAATTTGTTCCCAGAAATTCGGTCAAACATACAAGAAGTGTTTAGACAACACAGTAATTTAAGATCAGCTGATGCAGAGCTGCAACAGCGGGCTAGCGAGTATTTGCAATTAAGCATTGTTGCTTCGTCCGATGTTTTAGCAACAGTTTTAGAAGAAATGCCATCATTTCCCGAACGAGAGAGTTCGATTTTGGCTGTTTTGAAGAAAAAGAAACCAGGTCGAGTACCGGAAAATGAGATTCGAGAATCAAAGAGTCCATTGCCAAACCAAAATAATGCTCATACTACAAACCACAAGTAAGAAGTTTACACTCTGTAAAACGAAAAGTATTAGATGTTAATAATTAGGGATTTTCCGATAGAAATATTCCGAAAGGATTAAATGTTAATCCATTGGGATTTTATGTACTCTATACTCACTATACATTCCCATGCACCGCTATCGAGACCCTAAGTAGACTCCTGATAACCATTATTTTTAAGAAACCATGAAGGTTTGAATGCAACATCCAGTGTTGAACGAAATGTTTGTTTTGATTTTTGTTGAGTTTGAACCATCAAAATTTATAACAATGTCAATTGTCAAATATTTCAAATCTTAATCTCAAATCGTGCAATCATTGTTCATTCATAGTTTTTCACCATGCAGAATACAAGATGAAATCATACAAAACAATTACCCTTATAAAGAATTTGTATCACGGTTCCATGTGATAGTTTGTCCATAAGAGTTGCATTGCAAATTCCGTTCATAAGAACGAAATTTTGAAGTTTTACGTGGGCCATGGCGAGGCTTATGTCTTCGTTGTTGTCGCGAAAGCTTCTTGCTTTTAATCAAATGTTCCTTGCCTTCTGTTTTGTTACCTTCAAGTATCGGCGTACAACCACTGCAAACATAATACCGGTACTTCTCGTTGACAATTCCACGCTTTGTTGCTCCACTACAAAGGATTGAAACACAACGAGCATTGTTGTACGGAATTTATCCACTTCGACGACTGTGCAGTGTGCACTTCCAGCGTTTTTTCAGTTTTTCGAAGAGACCACGCACTTTTGTTCGTATGTAGCCTTTGCACTTCGAATTTGCTAGTATGAACTGGTCATCAACGAAAATAAAGGTCTGCTTTCCGTTGATAAGTTTCGCTGCCCACGCATCCAACCTTCTTTCCGTATCGACGTATTGCAGCAGATCTTGAAGAGCGTATTCGTATTGGGTGTATACCTCGAATTTCTGCTCAAAATACCGTAAAATATGATCGACGTACGTGAGATAATCCTCTAAGCGTGGTCCATTTTTTTCGCCGTTTCTCACGACTTTGAAGTCCAGTGAGGTTTTTACCATAAATCTGCTCGGCGTTTTTAAATTTTGCTTCGAGCTCTTCCATTTCTTCTTCTTTGTTTTTTAGGAAACGGATTTGGTGCGCGTCATTAAAAATGACATTGCCACACGTCGTTCCAAGGGGGAAATCACTCTGAAAAAGTACTTTTCAAAATTACTTCCACAATTACTTTTTTAGTAAAAATTAGTTTTGTTATTACTTTTTTTGTTGCGATTACTTTTTATTTGACAATTACTTATGTCATTTTATAAGCATTTGGTATGAAAACGTACAAAAATAATCGCCAAATGGAAAAAAAGTAATAGCAAAACTAATTTTTACTAAAAAAGTAATTGTGGAAGTAATTTTGAAAATTACTTTTTCAGAGTGATTTCCCCCTTGCTTCGTTCACTTCTTCACCATCTTTCCATCGCACTTCCAAATCTGCTTCCAATTCAAACTTGTATTTAAAACATTTTTTGACCTTTATTAAGAAAAACGTTTGTCGTTGTGTAATTTTAAATTTCTTTCTTGGCTTAGCAGCCTCAGGACCTTTTCATTTTCTTCCAACCATTTTGAATGACTGATATAAATTCAAATGAATCCACCACTATTTATATGAAAATATTGCTGACCGTTGCTTTTCATTTTCCGATAAATAAGGGAATGTCCGAAAATTAAATAAACAGGCAACCGAAGATCTGTCAAGAATTGCAAAGCGTATAACAATAGATTGAAATCCATGGTGTTTCAAAGATTGATAACGATTCCATTGTTAATCTCCATCTGAAAACAATGCAACAATACGGTCTCAAAATCGCAAAGTATTTTATGGCTTACTGTTATGTTGGGGAAACATTTGTTCTTTTTTTTTTTTTTTTTTGTTATTCAATGATTAACATTGTTGACATCTAAGCTGTCACAACAATGCATGTATATTTGGATAAGTACTTCTTCAGAAGTTCTTTACACGTTCGAGTGTACTACAATATTATTATACATTTGAACATTCATTTCAATACTTTGGGATTAATTTTCAGCACAATCGGATTTTTCCTATCGAAAAATCCCTATACAATAAATTTAAGTCCACGCGGGACAACAGTGTATATTTTGTATTAAAATTATCAGACAATTATATTAATATTTTTCTATGCATTCTTAAGGTATAACAACAACAACGGCAACAATGCTGATTTATTAGGACTGAGCACACCACCATCAAATCAAAATTCACATCAAACTGCACTAATAGACGTTCTTGGTGATATTTACAATAACTCTTCTGTTCATAATAACGCAAAAAAGTGAGTTAAATATGATTTAAAAAAATGTGTTGTTTCTTATTACAAAATGAATTCTTTTCAAAGATTCTACTTTAAAAATAATGGAGTGCTATTTGAAAACGATTTACTTCAAATTGGCGTAAAAAGTGAGTTTCGACAAAACTTGGGCCGATTGGGACTATTCTATGGCAATAAAACTCAATTCGCACTTGAAGTATGTACTCTTGAGAATATCACTATTTCAGAAAAACAAAATAGTGTAGCAATCATAATGAATCTGTTTGTTTGTTTGTTTGTTTGTATAGAATTTCCAACCAGTCTTATCGTGGGCACCTGAAAACGCATTGAAACTAAATGTTCAAATAAAACCCGTTGAACCAATTTTGGAAGCTGGTGCACAAATCCAACAGATGCTTACTGCTGAATGTATAGAAGATTTCTCAGGTAATAATAATTATGCTTATTTTATCACAAATTTGAAGTATAAATTGAAATTAATTAGATTAAATTTCATCACATTAGATGCACCATCACTCGATATATCATTTAAATACAATGGCGTACAACAAAAGTTAAATGTTAAGCTACCGCTGACTATCAATAAATTTTTTGAGCCGACAGAAATGAATAGTGAATCATTTTTCGCTAGATGGAAAAATTTGGGAGGGTGAGTGTTCAATTTGTTTGAGTTTATCTCAAGCTGACGCTGTAAGTATGAATACAATCATATTTATATTATAATGAAAATTTATAATTTTAGGGAGCAACAACGAGCACAAAAAGTATTCAAAGCACAAACCCCACTTGATTTGCATGCTGCTAAGAATAAATTGATGGGGTTTGGCGTCCAATTATTGGATGGAATTGATCCTAATCCAGATAATATGGTATGCGCTGGCATTATACATACTCAAGGCCAGCAAGTTGGCTGCTTACTCCGTTTGGAACCAAACCGTCAAGCACAGGTAATAATATCAACTATTTCTTTTCATTTTCCGCTACAATTCTCTAATAACTGAATTTTTTTTATTTACTTTTTATAGATGTTCAGACTAACAATTCGATCAAGTAAAGAGTCTGTGACCAATGAAGTAGCACATTTGCTAGTTGATCAGTTCTGAGGAGATTGTAAATCTATAGACAAATTACTTCAACAAAGAATAATTCTTTGATATATTCGCTCCGAATTTTCATGAGAATATAAAATAGACAAGAGTAATAATGGAAATGATAATAGGAGTATTCATTAGATGAATCAATCCCCTTATGGGCAATATTTGTTGTTCTCATCATAGAAACATGGTGAATTTATTTGCCGGAAGATTTATATTGATAATCTAAATTAATAAAATATAACGCCACCATTATGTCACAGACAATTTGTTCTATGTTTGGTCAATATTCGTTTAAAAAACCCGCCTATTCCTTGAACGAACATTATTACGGTGCATAAATGCCGAAAGTTAAAAAGAATATCAAAAAATTAAAATGAAATATACACGTATTTCTGTTTATTATTAATAATAATAATAATAATAATAATAATAATAATAATGATAATACACTTAAGTATTTGAAAAAAAAAATGAAAAAAAGCTTTGTGAAATTACATCTATTTGAATAATTTACAGATATTTACATATATTGAAAAGTTGTGATTTTCTTCATTCAGTTTCAATATAAGCAGTCCGATTACCATGGAGAGTTTGAAATATTAACTTTATCTTTCAAAGTGTTTCGACAAAAAAATTATTCACCCCAGCTCATCAATTGTAGAAACTATTTACATCTAAAAGTACACCAGTACTTTTCTTTGTTTTTCATATTGATTAAAAAGTTAGTTGAAAGATCCTTCATTATATTTACAGGTTTGTATTTTATTCTGAGGATGTCGTTTATCTTATTTATTTATTTATTACGGATCCTGCATTCATACCAATATTTGTTCACTAGCGAGCTAGTAAACATACTGGTCAAAGACCCAATTCGATATAAATTCCGCCCATGTTCGACTTTAGCAAATCTAAGAGAATATAATCAAGGGTGGCATATATGGGCAAGGTGAAAAATCTCAGAGAGGGGGGGGGGGGGCGGTTGAATTCCGATTTGGAAAAGTGAAGAGCCAAAAAATCCGACAATTTTTCTCAAAAACAGAAAGACGTCAAGGAAATCGGATTAACCGCGATTAATGCAGTGCAAGCCAACATCTTTCTATCGCCACATGTATAATATGTATAATATGTATGTTTTTTTAGATCAATACATAATGAAAAATAAATGAAAAATCAAAATTAATAAAAATTACTTAATTGTTATTGAAATATGATGTAAATGTGAAATTTATCACTATATCCAAAATTAAATCGGAAAAAGAAAATTCTTCGAAATTTTAGAATCAAATTTAAATCTTAAATAATTGATTTATTTCAATTTTCGCAATATAAAATATCTTAAATAGATGAAAGGTTCATTTTAACATTAATATTAACGGAACTAAGCTGTGCAACGAGATATTTAAAGATATATGGTATTTGGATATTTTCTATGGCAGCTTTCTCTTTACACAAACGGCATGTGGCTGCTATTCTATTAATAGCATCATTGTCTTGTTTTATAATATCTGAAACTGGACCCAGTAGTGTTCCGCATGTCTTGCAAATTATAGTCTGTAATAAAATTAAGTTTTATTTTTATATTTATGCATATAGTTATTTCAATTAAATGAGATCAATTTTACCGATATTTTGTCCGAACAATGAAGAAGACGATCTTGCAATAAAAATGAAGCGCCATGTGCAATTAAAGCATCTCGTTCCATTTCACCAAATCGTACACCACCACCTCGTTTTCGACCTTTTACAGGCTGATGAGTAACGTTATCAATAGCACCAGTAGAACGACATTGCCATTTGTCAGATACCATGTGTCGAAGACGTTGATAATGCACAACGCCCATGAAAATATCAGCTGCCATTTCACGGCCATCAATTCCGCTGTATACACGTTCAGTGCCATAATAATTATATCCGCCGGCTTGTAAAAGGCGACCAAAATGATCAATTGCAGTATTTTTCTCATCAAATCTAAATGGTGTTGCATCATGAACAAAACCATGCAATGAAGCACTTTTTCCCGCCATTGTTTCGATCATCATAGCAATTGTCATTCTAGATGGAAAACCATGGGGATTGAACACAATATCGGGAATAAGACCACTTTCTGTAAACGGAAGATCTTCTGATGGCCATTTTTGTGATAGAATACCTTTTTGACCAGCTCGTGAAGCAAACTTATCTCCGACTGTTGGATTTCTCTAAAAAAAAAAGTGAACCACATAAGAATATCAATGGAAACAGAGTACTGATCTTAGACAAACAAACCGGCACTCGAAGTGTAATACATGCAACTTGTTTTGAATCTGCTTTTAGTGTACCACATAACTTTATGTTATCTACAACACACTCCTCGCTGCCTGTGTATTTTTTTGTTTTGTAAACACTTTCATTTGTATCAAAAAAGCTAAAATAGATAAACGAGATAAATATGCATAAATGAAAATTTAATATCAAGTGTATCAATAATATTATTGATTATAATCAATTAATATTCAAGAACTGATCAATCTTTGTGTTTTAATTACCAATATAGAACCTCCATCGGTTTAAGTCTTCGCCCCGGATATGGTAAACCGTCATTATCTATGAATGTATCTAATTTTTTATCGTGCGGATTTCGAGCAAAGAAGCTCGTACCATCCAGTTCGACGAACTGTGACTTGTATATACTACCATGTGCAAAACCTCGTTCGTCTGCTGATTTATTTATGATCATAGCATCTTCCATGTCGTAGCCAGTATAGGATATGACAGCAATTAGGGCATTTGTTCCTATGGTTTTGAAGAGATTAAGCATGAACGATCAAAAAAGTGCTAATAATAAAGTTTTTTTCGTACCCATTGCAAAATCATCCATTTCAATATTATCATGATGAACAGGTCTAAAAAGTGGCGTTGCTGGAGTTTGAAGACGATAAAGTTTTGTTTCCGATTGTAACTGCCATGTATGTGTTGGTGTTCCCATCGTTTGTTTTCCTATTATTTCCAAAAGTTATATTTTTTAAAAAGTCAATATAAACAACCGATTCGAACATTGATTACCCATTTGACACTGATACATGTTTCGTGGAGATTGATTGCAGTCCGGCATTGGAATTAAATTTGCTAAATTCGACATAAATGCCGTTTTCGATATCTCCATATGCGTTGTTACACCTTCATATGCTTCATCAACATCAATACATATGTTCATGTAGACTTGTTCAAAGGAACCAATATATTCAATTTCATTTGATCTCAAATTTTTAACTGGACGCATCATTCGAGCAGGACCAACAAATAAAAACAGACCAGGAAATTGACCATTCTAAAGTAAAAACGTAATAATTATCCGATTAAACATCATCTTTCCAACATCGGTATTTTAAAAACAAAATTTACCTTTATATCTGGAACAAGTACAATTTCCATAAATTTTGGCACTTGTTCTCCTTGTATTTTCAAGTTACGTAGCTCAACACAAATTTGCTGTGCCATACTTTTACTTATATGACCAATAACTTTTCCTTCTAGCATGACAACAAAATGTTTTTTATAGTTAATTTTGATTGTATTCAATGGTATCATTCCAAAATTTATCAGAATGCGTGGTATGTTATCGACAAGAGATTGTTTTGGTGAATCAGAAACGACACAGTCCACTGTCAAATGATTGAGAAGACCACAAGGAGATCCGTCCGGCGTATGAACTGGACATATAAATCCAAACGCCTGTTGAAATTAATGGAAAAATATTGAAAATTACATGTTTAAATTCTAAATAGTTGCCTTTATGATGTATGAGACAAAAGTGGGGAATAATAAAACACAGATTACGCTACTCACGTCAGGAAGTAATTGACGCGCTTCTGTGGTGCGCATTTCCACGAAAAACGATCCACGATGAACAGCTCTAATAAGTGTAATCTTTTATTAAAATGATTAATTAATTGGAATGAGTTTAATTCTTATTTACCTGAAATGTGACATATAACGCATTCGATTAATATTTTCGGCCATAATTACTAATCCACTTGCTTGCATTAATCCTAGGCCTGATTTTGATACTAAATTTCCAGTTGATAGAAAATTAGAAACCGTTCTTTCGATTGATCCTGCAATCTTACAGGCCTGCCGAAAGCTTGAACCGTCGAGCACAAAATTAGCTTTTTCAGCTTGTTTCAAAATTGCAAATCTCAATTGTTCCAACCAATTTTCAATGCGATCCTTTATGACTTTTTGATATAAATGTCCGCCAAGTAGAACTTCTTGCATCATTACACTATCTGAATTTTCTATTTTATATTTATTTTGTACACATTGGAATAGTTTTTGTGTCATCAACACAATGAAATTAAATTTATCATCATGATTGCTTAAGTGAATAAGCGTGCATTCGTTCAACATATAGTCCGCAATTTCTTCATGACTTTTCCATGCTGGTATATGATAGAATTTTGATCGAAACACTTCTCCCAAATAGTTTTTACAGTCCTCATATGTATGCATTCCAGTTTCATCATGAACACTTCGCAACATTTTTTGAATACAACTATCATAGTATTGATCATCTTCATAACCGGCTATAAGGCGTTGATATATATACTCGTCCGTACAATTTTTCAATGATTTCAACAAAAGAACCACCGGAATAAATGAGAAGGTTTTGCGATAAGTGAACATGAACTTTGCAGTACCATTTGTCAGATAATGAAGAACATTGGTCTAGAAAGAAAACAACAAACAAATCACAAACATAATTTCCTTTGATGTGAAATGAATGAATATTTACCGTTGCCGTCTGATCGGTTTTTACTGTTCTAACCATAATTCCAGTATCTCCGAAATGTTGTCCTCGATCTTTCCATGTGTTGCGTTGAACAGCAATTGGATAATTTTTACGGGTCATAAGCAGCATACGAATCAGTTTTTCATGACCTTTCATAATGAAATATCCTCCCCATTCATTTTCATGTTCGCCTCGTTCGATAAGTTGTTTTGGTGATAAACCATTTAAATTACATACATTTGACTGAAACACAATCACCAATTTTTTTTATATATGCATAAATAATTGCATATTGAAATTGCTTAATTTGATACAATGTTTTATAATATTAAATACTTTCTAATTTAATACATAATTCCTATTGAGACAGAACAATGCCTTTAAAAATTGAAAAGATATAAGAGAAATATAAATATAGCTGTAAACATAACTGAAACAAGAAAGAGTTGCAAATAAAAGTAAAACACAATTCAAGTAAGAATTTACATTTGAATTATGTTTCACTTTTATTTGCAATATTTTTACTATATAAACTATATTTTTTCTTCACTTATGTTTTTTCAATTTGTACAGGCATTGTTTCGTCTCAATGGTTCATATGTACCTTGATCATCACTGGAATCTCGCCCATAGATTTTTCCTCTGTTGGTCTTTTAATTCCATTCACTGACCAACCAACACTGAGTGTACAATGTCCAGTATAAGTACCAGCTCGTTGCCTACATTCGGTTGGATATATCTTTTTATTACGTGTTATAACTGATAACGATTGCACTTGAGGCTCAGCTATAGATATACTCTCAATGAAAAGTTTTACACGATCTCCACCCGGAATTTCAAATTCAACTGGATAAATACTTTTCGCACAATCTGCTAATCCTTCATCGAGCATATAATTGAATGAATCTACGTGTGGTGCGCCTAAAGACTTTAAAATCTTGAACAACAAAAACAAATTATGGGTTATGTCTATAATTATAATCATTTAGAAACATTATTTTATTTCATTTCATTTCATTTCATTTTATTTTATATATTTTTTGTTAACTTACCTGATTTTGTTGTAACTTTTTCTCAAAAAACTCTTTTTTTGAGTTTGTCAAAACCGGATTATCTTTCATTTTTTTTCTTCTTTGAAACGAATATCACAATTCCTCTAAAAAGAAAGTATTAAACACATTTTTAAAAATTTTTGAACGCACATGTAGTCAGCCTGATATTTATTTCTTGACATTTCTACGTTTGACAATTCTAATGTCAAAACTTGACATATTGTGTCTTTTCATATAGTTTTCGTAGCCGCTATTCTTGGAATTGAATTAAAGCTGAAGTAAAATTTTGATATGATAACAATTCAAATATCTTTCTTTTATTTGTGACTTATCTCATTATTGTTAAAAATGTCCATTCATTGCAGCCAAAACGATCACTTCATTTATTTTGAATGCAATTTCCCATTTCCCAGGATAAAAGTTGTTTACAAAACTGTTAGATATGTTAGAATGTTTATCTCAAAATGATATTACAATTTTACAATTAATTTTGATTTTCTGTTCTCATAAACAGTGATGAGCAGATTAGCTGGCTAATTGGCCGCAATGGTGTACACTGGTCTATAAATGCGTAAGCCAGCTTTGTATGTATCGACAACTGTCAATAATACAAGCACACAAACACGTAGCTTGCTAACTCTTGGCTTACACCAGTTGTTGGTGTAAGCCGTGACTAAGTCTATGTTAGCTAACGAAAAATCATCAGTGCTCATAAATTTAAACATGTCATCTTCAGTTCGTTTTCGAATCTTGAAAAAATTCTGATGTACAAAACATTTTTATAAATTCACTCAAACACACACTCATTGATTTTAATAATGTGATGAAATGTTAATGTAATCAACAGCTATAATGACAATAACGTCATCAACAGCCAAATCTTTTTCATCCATGCAAGTTTTTAGCTTATAACCGGAAGGTGAGAGTCAAAATAATTGTTAACACTTTTATTTGGTATTTTTCAAAGGTTTTCTTTATTTGAATCAGTTGAAGTGACTTATACTATTGAACTCTGAATAACAACTGAATTACTAAGATAAAATTCGCCAGATGGAAGAATGTCAAAACTTAACATTAAATTAATTGTTTTAGTTTTCGGAGAGTAGGGTTAACAATAGATCAATTAGGAACTTCCAAAAATGTATTTGCTGCAAATGATGATCGTAAAGCTGAATGGTCTGCACTCGTCCCTCTCCTCGGAAATTTTAAGTAATAAAGTGATTTTCTACAAATTAGTGTTAGTAAATTGATCTACTTGAAATACATATAAATCGTATCAAGAAAAGAATAATAAAACAAATTAAAATACGTAATTGTTAAATGTAAGATGGTGACCGTAGTACTGAGCCATCTACAAGCTATAGCAACAATGAACTCATTATGCACTTTAAAATGTTCATTTCTATCCACCTCTTGTTGTGGATATGATTATTATCGTATGACTGCAAATTAAATGCGAAATTAATTCTTGTAAATATCAGAACACCAAACTGCAGATATAAATGTTTCCGACTCAACTTTAATATTTTCACGGTACAGAAACTGCAACGATAAAAACAGAATTGTTACAAATATTACAAACGAAGAAGTTTTTGAATATTCAAGGGATATAATGATATAAAGATTATTACATTTCTACAAAATGTAAAAATTAGTTTCCTAATCATTTTGTGTGTCTTAATTGACAATGAAATTAATATCGCCAATTATTATTATAACAATGTTTGATATATCCGCTTTTCATTTTCATTTCATCTATGAAATGTGTATTAATATATAGAATTTATGTGCTGCGATTTACTATAAGAAAAATTAATAGCTTAAAAGAATACAGTAGCTTAAAAGCGATTCAATTTCATGGAATAAATATAAATTCGTTCACATTATTTCATTTGATTTTTCATAAGTTCGCTTGCTATGAAAAATCATAAATATTGATAGTTTTGCATTTTTATTTCTTTATCTTCTTCCTCTTCATCATATTCTCGTGGTTTCTTTTTTTTTTCATTATTTGAAAAAAAAACAACTCAAAACAAAAGAGGTACGTAGATCGAAAAATTCATTTAGCCAACAGAAGAAAAAAAACACATTCCTAACTATAGCAAATGATAGTGATGCGTGTAAATAAATAAAGAAAAATATGTCTAATCACACTGTTTTGGTGTCTGTGTGTTTTTTTTTTTTTTGTATTTTTGTTTGCTCAAATATGCACATGGTGAATGAAATATGACTAAATTCACAATAGCACATTCCAACTAAAATACATCAAACTATTCGGATAAATTACCAGAAAAATTTACGAAATTTCATGATACATATAAATATGCACGTTCACTAATCAATCGAAGAAAAAAAAAGAAAGACAACTAAGAAAATAAAAACAATTACTAAAGGAAGCTAATTGCATTCATAGAATTTGCAAAATTAAGAAAAAACATATACAAAATACGTATTGATATGGTATATTAACACTCCATAATTAACAATATAATTCTTCTTGTTGTTTATTTTCATTCGCAAAAAAAAAGAAAATAATAACAATAAAATGATTCATATAACGCTGTATGAGATTTCTGTTTATGTTAAATCCAACAAATCTTAAACTATTATTTTTTGTACTTTTTCTTCTCAATAAAAATTTGCAATATTTCATATTTTTAACTCTTCTCACAGATTAATTTTCAAATGGACAAATACATAAATTCTTTTGATCTTTTTTTTTGTCGTTTACTCATTTCAATTCATTGTGATTCTAATTTGAATAACGATTTCACGGTGACATATTAATTCATTATGGGAAAAAAAACTTCAAAATTGAAAAAATTAAACAAAACTAAATTAAATTAAATTTTTTTTTTTCTTTGATTCGTTCACCTGAATTTGTTGGCGCATGTTCATGTTATGTTCACCGGGTAGCATATGTTGAATGTAATGTTGTTGTGCAAGGAGCGTTTGAGGAGTATCATTATCGCTAGGTAATGACAGGCTACACATACCTTCATAGCTATATTCATGGTGTGAGACTATACTTGATGGAGACATTGGAAATATCGGAGCAATTCGAGACATTGGAGCATATTGTGTAGGGCAATAAATCAATTTTTCATTCCTTCGAAACTAAAATGACAAATTTAGAAAATATTGAATGATGAAAACAAAGAATATTTTGAATATTCAAAGGTATAACCGCAAATATTAGCAACAGAACCGCAAATATCAAAACTAAATGTCTGATTTTATGTTTTTGTTCTGTTGCGTTGAATGCTAAAGGTGAGTGTATGTGTTTGATTGTTTCTTTTGGCGAATGAACTAACCCCATTCGGCTGGATTCTTTGTTCCAACATCTGGTTATTTTCACAGAAAGAAACGGGCTGCTGATTGAATGCCATTGTAGCCGGCATATATCCACTAACTATTGGTATATTTGACACAACATTTTCACCTCTAGTACTTTTGGCAGTGGAATGAGAAACCTTTTTATATGCCAATCCGCTTGATGGTAAGGTCAAACTGCTATTACCGTTACCGCTTGTTTTACTGGCCGAATTGTTAACTCCAACGTTTTGTGTGCCACTTGACAATGTACTATAAAAGTGCGAAGAAAAAAAGATGAAAGATACAGAGAGGGACAATGAGAAAAAGAAAAAGAGAATAAGAAAGAACACTCAAAATTATGATTTTTGTATGTGTATCAGTGTACACTAAGGTGTTTCCGAGAACTAAAAATTAAAAAAGGGGGTGGCTTGAATTAAAGAGTACAAAATTCTATGTCAATTGATAGTATTCACAAATCGTTGCAATTGATATTCACACTTCCCGAAGCAAAAAATGAATTTTATTATTGATCCTCGTATATATAGAAACGAACCTTTAAAATGGTTCACATTGTATTGTTTATGAATGTTGACAGATCTGAAGCACATTTCAAAACGTCAAATGTGAATAAAAACTTCGTTGTTTTAACTGATTTTTGTATTTACAGTAGATTTTCTCTTGCTTTAGGAATCTCATTTAATTTTATTTTATTTTATTTTATTTTATCGAAATATGAATAATGTGTATCATATTTGAATTTGTGCATGGAGAAATTTTTTCAAAGCAGTGTCATTATGTTCATGTTCTTGATAAAAAAAACAATCAATGTGAAATGGTTTCATATCAGTATATCAATAGAGAATAGAACGACGAGATGAAATGATTCTCATCCGTAACAAATATACGGTGGATGTTATTATGAATAGTGTTTTACATTGTGATCATGGCTAATCTGTTTATTTCAAATATATCATTCAATGAATTCTTTGTGATCGTTTGCAAATTTTTGGTTGCCTTAGAATATTCATAACAGGCGACCATTTGTTTAGGAAAAGTCACATTGATACATACAATCAATTCATTTCAAAGAAATAAAAATTATCCAGTGGTATTTCAAAATGTGTCAAGTTTTCGATTCGATGTTGATTTGTTACTGTTAGTTTTCGATAAAATTCGCCTCAAATCATCAGAATTTCACAAATCATTGTCATTCGGAGACGAGATTTTGACCAAGTCAGTCGCCAAGATTAAATTGAAATTTAAATTATCAAATCAAATGTTCTTGTGATTCGAAGCAAATTCATTACTTTTTACTGGATTTTTAATTGGAATTGATCTATTTACGAGAGTGGCATATCGAATGGTGTGTTTTAGTGAACTCTATATTCGTGTGTTTTTTTATAGTTGATTTTTTTGGTAATTATAACAATTTTATAACAATTGCAAAAAATTCTCAGTGAATTTGTGTTCAATTTTCAATGCTGACCGATTTATGTGGATTTAATGCTGTGCCTATTTGTCCCTAATTGTGCTAATTATTCATTTTACTTATTTAAATGCAGTTTTTGATTCAAAGTCGTTTAGTTTAATTGTGATTTTGGTTTTCTTTCTTCTTTTTTTCTGCTTTAATTCGATGAAATTTAACACGTTCAGTAATAGAGACAAAAACCAACACACAGAAAATGAATTATAATTTAAGATTTATGAAAATTATAAGGGTGGATAGATTGAAGAGCGATAAAACGTGCTATTTTATGTTAATTAGAACCAAACATTTCAATTTCAAATTGAATGAAAAATATGTAATTTTCTATTCGGTTTTTTTAGCTTTGTTAGCTTTGTTTTCGTGCACAACTGATTGCAAAAATTGATTACCAAAAATGAATGAAGAATGATTTTTTTCTAAGTTTAAATAGTGTTTGTTTTCGAACTAAATCGTATGTGTCTATGTTTTTTTTTTTTCAATAGAAAAATGGCGAATCGTTTCAAGCCATCCATACCAGCGAAGGGAGAAACGAAAGATGAGATTACAACAGTCAAATGTGCATTGAATACAATCATTCGACCACAATACCGAGAAGCATTGATTGGCAAAATGACGGAAATGAGCTTGCAAGCCACTTCCATTTGCGTCTTGGGATCATTGCTATTTTTATTTGAGGTGCAGAAGGCGTATGAACATAGGCGTCGAGAATGATGATTTCACATTCTTCGGTGAAAGTGGAGAAGAAAAGATCAAGCTCTGCTTTCAACAAGTGCTATGGCATAACAATTGTCGAAGTTCTTGACGACTATCATCGTATCGATTGGCCCAATAACAATGATTTCAGCAATGGCCTCAAGCATTTGATCAATCAATATACGGACAATGTAGTCACTAATTTACATACGCATAAAAAGAAACACATTATTCAGTATTTGAAACTGAAAGTGTTCCAATGGAACACAGTCGTAGAAGATGACACACAGAAATTTTTGCCAAGTGACATCGATAGTGTTGTACAATTGATTGTAAAACAAAAAAACATCAGAGTGCCAGTTCGCGATCCACACAAACTGGAACGGTGTAACATTTTGTATGACATGGTGAACAACCTGAATGTGTTTCCAGCATTCAATCTGCATGAACTTACAACTGATCAAGAACACTGGTTCAAGGCTATGCCAATGTACCTAACTATGCAACGCGAGATAGAAGAATACAATTTGACGTGGCCAACATATCCACATCGTAGGAAGAAAAGAAAACGGAAAAAGGCAAAAGGGAAATGGAAATGCAAGCGCAAACAAATGCTTGACAATCCAAATTTTCGGCCAATAATCCGAAATTTAGTTGTGGTGCCGATGTGTAGTTTCCGGCGTACGTATCTCAAAATCGATTGTTCATCTATGCACCAGGTCTTGTCTTCGCAAAAGTTGCTGTATGCACCAGGTCTTGTCTTCGCGAAAGTAGAAAGCGAGAACAAAAATGGAAAAACCAGCATAACAAATGTTTCGCTAAAAGACTTCAATCTTTCGAGTAATTATTATTGGGATCAGTATTTCTATATGCGGAAATTTCGAAGATTCGTACGCGGCAAAAAGAAGTTTGACTTTTCCATAAACACCGATGGAATCACTGTGGCACTGTGGCTTTGCAGTACTCGGCCAAGAAAAAAAGAAAGGAAAGCAATCGACCATTCTTGCATTGCTCAGAAGGTTATGGATGGCACAATCAAGAATTTTGTTGGCGTTGATACGGGCGTGCGCAGTTGGAACACTTCAGTAACACACAACATCAAAACTGGCGCAGAGGTAAGTTTCGTAAACATTCATTTTATTTCAATGCAGAATCCACTATGTAAGTGCCTTCCAAATCCATTTGATAACTAATTATTTTTTTAATTTTTTTTTTTTTCAGTACAATTACACCATGTTGAGCAAGCAGTTCCACTGGCAGACGGGTCAAAAAGTACGGAACGCAAAGGCAAGTCGGTGGACGAAAAAGTTCGTGGAAGAGGAGCGCCGAGATCGAGAAGATCGTGAGCTGTATCCAGTAATGCCATCGCCAAAGGGGCCACACTGGCTGAGTTACATCAAACATCGAGTCAAGATGATGAAAAAGGGAATATGTGCCTTCTCAACTGCCAAATACACTCGACTCGCTTTGGACAAACACATCAAAAGTTATCAAAAAAATAGTTTTGTTGACAAATGGGTTAATATGATAACCAAAAAGAAGTCAACATTGTTCTTTTTTGGTGCTGATGGCGAAATACCACCTGATAGCCCAATTAGTATAAAAAAACATGTGCGTTGTCCAGGGGTTCGTAAGTCGTTGAAGGCAATAAAGAAGCGGTCAGATTGTTTCATACAATTGACGGACGAATGGGGAACATCTCAAACAGATGCCATATGCATGATTCGATTCCAAAACCAGAATAAAGCGGCCAGATTCAAGAGATGCCGATGGTAATTTTCTTTAAATTAAAATTTATCATACATATTTTTCAAGATTTTATCAAATGAATAATTTTTTCATTTAGCATTCCCGACGCCAGAACATTGCTGCCATCAGTGATTGTGTCAAAATGGGGCAAGACTGATCTATCGTTATTCAGACAGCTGGAGCGCGAATTGAAAGTTGATGTTGAAAGCGATGGTTTATACCCAAAAGTAAAAATTTACTCTAAAAACTGGGAATTAAACCAGGAATGCTCTGTGATTTGGCATCGTGACGTCGTGGCTGCAAAGAACATTCTATTGAAAGGTAAGGCTAATTGATTGAAATTGCAATTGAATGATTGCTTAAGACGATTCATTTGTTTGATTGTTTAGGACTATGGACATTGCTGGGACTTCCTATACCGTATGCGATGAATAGGTACAGAGACCGCAATGCTGTTGCAGAGGCAATCGAAGTAGCTGCCCTAGATAATGATGTTGAAATGTTCGAGTACGACCAGCAGCCAGCTGATCATGCTGTCTAATCAGCACAAAACCAACACAAAAAAAAAAAACAAATGTAACATTAGTTATTAAAGCTATCCCGACTATGTGGGTTAGTAGCGTAGCAGCAAGTTCTCTTCCATCTGGTTGATGTGAACTGCGCAGGAGTACTTTAGTGGGTGTTTTAGGTAAGCATTATTCTATTTTGAAAAGAATTCTTTGCTTCGGGAAGTGTGAATATAAATCACAGCCCTGTTTGAATACTATCAATTGACACAAAATTTGTTCATATTTAATTTAAGGTACCCCCTTTTTTCTTTTCCAGATTAGAGGAACACCCTAGTGTACACGGAAGTATGTTTACAAATAACTTACCCCGAATTATTATTGTTTAGACTACTGCTTCCGTACACACTCTGGTTATTTTGATAAGGGCACGCTTGCGTTGGACATACAGACGACGTCTGTTTATTCGGATATTGGTTGATTGTTGATCCGATATTCGCACTGTTGGAACTGTGTGTGTATGCATTTGTATTAGTCGATTAGTATTGATTAGTAGAATCAAAAATAAAGACATGAAAAAAAGCAAGAATTTACCTGGAAATTTGTATTGAACTGGTGCTAGTCGATGTTAGGTTTAACAGAACCTTAACTGAATTGTTTGCTAGCTCAATAGCTGCTGGCAAATCGTTAACTGAATTGTTTGCTACAATCATTGCTAGATTTGCCATTTTGTCACATTATTATTCACAACCGACATCTGTGATAATGTCTGACTTTTATAATCACCGTTGTTGTTCGAATTGTTGCTTGTACCACTGTTACCGGATTTATTATTTTTGTTCAATTCGCCATGAACATCCTCACCCGATTTTTTACATGCATGCATACAGGGTGCAACCTGAAATGAACAATGAACACCCGTTTACATTTGTTTTTCAAATAAGCTGATGCTATTGAAAATGGTAAATAAAAACACATACATGTTCGAATTTTATGCACAATTTTTGAAATGCTCGATCTTCATCGTTGTCACATTCGTATAATGCCTTACAGACCTCTTCCTTGGTACACTTAGTGCTGTCCATTAAGTTGGCTACTTTTTCTTGCATTTTATGATCCTCTAAACTCCGGATACTCTCTGTGCTTGGCTGTTTTACATGGCTACAAATCAAAAAAAAAAAAACTAAATGAATTTTTCAAGAGATACTGACTGAGTTGATACACATAATTTTTCGTAATTATTCTTTAAATGTTCCAAATTTATATTGTAAACATCGATTGTATATATTTATAAACCTTTATTATCAAATAAACCACCTCCGGCAAAGAAATGCTGTACGGTGCAGTCTATTATTATTAAAAAAATCAAATCATAGAAACAAAACGAAAACGTTTATATCAGTCAATTTTCAATGTTGATTTCAACACAATCAAATCATATATGTATTGGAATGGAATGATCCAAACTTACAGTTGTGGTTTCTCATTGTATGTTTTGGCATAATCTGATTCCTGGAAATTCTCATTACCACCGCCACCATCTCTGGTTGATGTGTTTTTCTTGCGACCCCCGCGCTTGATCTGTTTTTTTCCCGCTTGTACACTGTATTTACAAGTAGCCGTAAAAAGAAAGATAATAAATATCGACAATGAAAAATAAATGAAGATTATAAGTAAGCGATAACAACTGAATTCCGTGAATTTACGCTTTTTTTTTAAAGAAAAATACATATAACAGTTATACATATACATATATATGTATTTTGAGAGAGGAAGAAAAAACATCAATTGAAGATGTTTACATCACAGTAGTTGAAATATTTCAAGAACAGGCTTGCGGAAATATTCTACTTTTTTCCCTCTAACATAAGAGATTGGTCGACATCATTTACAATCAAAGCAAATATTTCAAAGATATAAAGGTGTATGCGAATGCGTAAAACATGGCATTTGACGGTGTGTATAACGTTACATGTACAGAAAAATAGACAAATTGTGAAGAAAACAAACAGTAGTAGACTAAGAGCCACTGAACTAAGGATGTATTATTTCTACTTTATGGATGACTATTGGTTTGAAAGTTATTTTAAGAATTACTTTAACCATAGAAAATAAAATTTTTAAGTTTCTCACTTATTAAGGTGAAATCTGATTAATTGAAAACTTAATAAAGACAATATTATTTTTTAATTATGCTTTACGTTTGATTTAGTTCGAATAATATAAACAAGTACGTAAATTTCTTAAATTCCAAATATCTGCATGAAATGTTCAATACCGATCAAAATCTGATCGATTAAAACTGTTAAAAAAAACATTAATTTTTCTTTTTGCTTTATGTATGAAATTCAAAATATATTATTTTTTATGTCCGATAAACTTACATTTTAAATATCTGCATCGAAACATTCATAATTACTAATATCTGAATTCTTATTCTTTCATACAAAATACCTAGCAAAATACTATGAAAACAAAACATAACCTCAAATTGCACAGTATTTTGTATGAAAAAATAAGAATTCAGATATCAATAATTATGAATGTTTCGATGCAGATATTTAAAATTTAAGTTTATTGGACATAAAAAATAATATATTTTACATTTCATACATAAAGCAAAAAGAAAAATTAATGTTTTTTTTTAACAATTTTAATCGATCAGATTTTGATCGGTATTGAATATTTCATGCAGATATTTGGAATTTAAGAAATTTACGTACTATTTTATGTTATTCGAACTAAATCAAACGTAAAGCTTAATTAAAAAATACTATAGTTTTTATTACGTTTTCAATTAATCAGATTTCACCTTAATAAGTGAAAAACTTAAAAATTTTATTTTCTACGGTTAAAGTAATTTTTAAAATAACTTTCAAACCAATTATCATCAATAAAGTAGAAATAACACATCCTTAGTTCAGTGGCTCTTAGTCTATAGAGGAGCAAATATTAGAGAGTCGTCGTTAAATGCCATTCACTGTAAGCAGCACTCGTTCGATATTTTTATGTTGAATGCCTACAACGAAAAGGACCATCTTGGTACGTGGTTGCCCACTCGAAATTTACTTATAACTGAAAGGAGCAAAAAAATGGAAACCGTACTTAATCAAATCATCGTTCAAAGGAATTCGTGTGTGACCATAGGTAGCAATGTGTTGAGGCTCTTAAGGCTCTTTTACACACTAAATTTGTTTCAGTAATCAGTCAATAGAACGATTGAAAGTACCTTCTGGAATTTTTATTTTATTTTGAAAGTTTTTCATGTATATTTCCATCGGCTTAATAGTGCATGACTATTTAAGATAGGGCGGTGGAGTAAGACCACCTTGGAATTATTGAACATATTCTTTTAAATGAAATCTGTACATTTTCCTTCATCGAATTCGACTGATTGAAACTTGATTTATTACAATAAAAACTCGTATAATTTTATTGAATTTTCATAATAATAATCGACTTTCGAGAGTGTGCGTTCGCCACCCAGCAAAAATTTCTACAAAATAAGATATTTGAATATCGCATTCATTGCCAAAACCGAATCAATTCAGCTCATTTGTTCAAAAGAACATCATCTGGAATTGTTGGTCTACCTTTTACTTTTTTTTTATTTTTATTTTTTTCAATGCGATCTTCAGTTACTCTTAAATTGTACATGCAATTCATATTTCATAAAAGAGCTGGGCAACAGCAGCCACTGCAACATTCAATCGCGAACAAAAAGCGAATAATCAAAAGGCACACGAAATTAATGTGAAGAGAAATATTGGTTGTACAACCATAAATTACAAGCCAACCGAAAAGACTCAACGCAGACGATTCAACACCCATATAAATCGCATATATCGTGCATAGACATTCCAATTGAAATCGACAATGAACACCATGAATATGAACCAGGAACACAACACAAGCGAATTGAACAAAAGCAACCACCGTTGACTTGCAATCAAAATGAACGTTATGGATTGCATGTAATTTGTTTGTAAACAAAACGAAGTTTAAAATGAAAGAGATAGAAAGAAAGGGTGAGTGAGAGAGAGAGAGAGAGAGAGAGTGAGAGAGAGAGAGAGAGGTAAGAAGGTTAGAAGGGAGAGCGAGAGAAAAAGTGATAAACCCACAGAAATTATTCTTGTTTTGAATTCTAAAAAGTGTTCACTCAACGTGGGTAATAGGGTCGAAATAATATTTTTGTTACCGTACTTGAGTGCACAATTCAATGGGCATCGGCGTGTTGATTACAACTTATATGATTCCGTTTTATTTCACTCATCCACACACATACAATGCCATCGGGAAATTACACAGGCGCTCCATAATCTCCAAGTTGAAAAGTCAAAAAAAGGAAACAAAAGAAATACATTTTTTTGCTTCATTCAAAACAGAAATAATGAGAACCACTCCAATATAAACGTTTAGAAAAAGGCAAAACGATGCAATTTATTAAAATTTATTATCATAAAATACATGCAGCTGGAGAAAAATAACCAAACGCATTTATAATTTGTATTACTCTGTACATGAACACACTGATTTGGCGTCGGTTGCTTATACTGTGTAATAAACTGTGACTGTGACTTTGCCAGTGCATGTGAATTTATTAAAATAAACATCATTATTTTCTCAGCTTTTTTCCTTAATTGTTTTCCCTCCAACACACTTATTCACTAGCATCATTTCTCGAGTGATGTTCGTTGCATTTTGTATTCTTCTTCCGTTGTACAGCAAGTCAGTCGGTCATTTCGGAAATGGCAAAAGGTGCACTCTCAAAGTTATACATTCGTGTTCGGATATAGGAGAAAGAGAGAGAGAGATAGGGATATGAAGAGAGCGTGCGAGCAGTAACCAAATAATTTTCTCAAGCATTCGGCAATTTTGTGCACATTGTCTGTGGTCAGGTCTCTTCAGTGAATTCGACCCAGAAAATGTAATCAAAATCGCTATCTGTTTCCTTTTCAACGGGTTAAACACAAATTACACCGCACGATGTCTGTGTTTCTTTTCTAATGGCCACACTTGCT
The DNA here is from genome assembly GCA_029041755.1 of Resseliella maxima. NCBI lineage: Eukaryota > Metazoa > Arthropoda > Insecta > Diptera > Cecidomyiidae > Resseliella > Resseliella maxima. The sequence continues at coordinate 372,689 of JAQOWM010000799.1, forward strand.
TTACATTTCTTCGTTTTGGTTAAACACCATACAAACACAATTAAAATGAGTATTTCATTATTTGCATTACATAATAATTGAAATGTAATAGGACGTTTTTTTGTTTCCTGGTGGAGTCCTCGCTTTTGGTTCAAGTTGAGTTTCCCTATTGTTTTGAATTTATTCGTATTATTTCGACCACTTTCATGGCAAAAGTGATGTCTTTCGACAAAAATTTAATTAAAACTTTATGATGGTCTCAAATTTACTCTGAATGCAGATTTTTTTCTGCATGAAATTCCGAGAATAGTTTTAATTTTTCTGTGTTTGAGGATGTTTTGCTTGCAAAAGTTTATCAGTATAGCAGTATTGAGCAAACGTTCGCAAAGGCATAGTTAAGCAGCTAGTCTATCGTAGGCAATGCCTATTTAGGCAAGCATATCAACATATGGCGATCGCGGTGAGTTTGCGTGCGCAATGGATTTGTATTTTGAATTGAGTGCGCGTTGATGATGGGTGCGACTCATGGTGCGACTCTGAAAAGTAGACGCAGTACGTCGATATGCTTGCCCAAATAGGCATTGCCTACGATAGACGAGTTGCTTAACTACGCTTTTGCGCACGTTTGTTATTGAGTGTTGAATATAGACCATACCAAACCCATTGGTATGTATTCATTGTATTAAATATTCCAACAAACGCCCACCATCACAATCATGATCATCACGTTTCGAAGAAATCCTGGTTAAACAATGATTAATTGATTTCACAATTACTTGAATGCGTTGCCATTACACACATTATTCATTTTGAAAATCATCGAGACCATAAAATGAACGGGAGAGTTCTGATGTTTTATGATTTGCCGCAGTCGAACAAACAAGTGAATGCACTCGATTCGATAATAATCAAAAATATTCAAACAAGAAACGAAAAGTTAGCAACCAGATTTATTATTATGAAAACAAAAGTGATAAGTGCTTCTTCTCTCGTTAGTCGTGCATCCATAAAATCAAATTCTCAGTTTTGTTTGTTATTTTGATTTCTACAAATATTGGGCGCTTCATTACAAATATTGTTGATAATTTGCTTTCAAAACTCAAATGTCAGCAACTCAATACAGCATGTTTATTCGTATTTTATTGCCTTTGAAATCTCAATATGTCCATCACCTCACTAATAATACATGTAACTTAAATGTGTACAGTGCCGACCAAAAGTTTTAGACCAAGAGCATATTTTCATACAAAATGACGATTTTTGTGATAATCAAAGACAAACTTCTAACTAATTTTACAAAGTGAAATTTGGCACAATTATCAACTAATATTAGAAGAATAAAATACCAAATTTTCAGAGAAATGTATGCAATATATTTGGAAATACATGCATTTAAAAGAATCACTCTACAAATATTACGCATTTTGTATGAAAATGAAAATATGCCCAGTAAAATGGCGAATATTTCCACGAACCATGGATGCATTTCTCTCAAAATTTGGTATTTTATTCTTCTAATATTATCCCAAATCGATTTTGAGAAGAAATTACATTTATTTCGTTTGCGTTTTGTGATTTTGAAATATGTTGTAGAAATATATCGCCTTTTTCCCACTTGTGACTATTTGTTTTATGAAGCAAATTTTTGGAAAAAAAACAAAAAAAAATATATAAAGTTATTCCGAACCTGTGTTCAATTTTGGCTAAAATTCATAGAGAGTCACTCACAACGGGTAACAAGAAGGAGAGGAATAGCACAAAATTGAAAAAAACTAAAAAGAATTTGACGTTCAAATGATTATATGATATATTTTTTCTCTGAATTTTGAAAAAGCAATTATTTATCAAAAACTAAGGAAATCGACACGACACTAACGCATAGTCATTTCATTGAAGTCGAAGTGAAATCGGACAAAAATTATGAGATGTTCGACATCTACCGACGGTGTAAATGTTCGATCGTTCACACATACTTTGTGCAACGACAGCAATAAAGATTTTTAAATGTCGACTGGAGATATATTGCGCCCAACACACAGGCAATGCCATACGACAATGCCATATTCATTGCTTCGAATGGCCATTTCTTTTGCTATTTCGGTTTCAGTTAAAGAAAGAAATGAAAATGGGACAAGTAGTATGTGAATTTGTAAATTGTGATAATGATAAATTAGCCTTTCATTTGGATGTGGATGAAAAAAGCGCATTTAGCGGGGCGCCACTCATACCAAAAAATTACAGACTCCGAACAGAATCTGCAACGCGGTTATTTTTGTGTGAGTTGGCGAATAGAATTTATTGATGAAGGTTCTTTTATTCTGGTTCGTTATCCCAATTCGTGATGTCGATGATGATTTCGTCTTTTCAACATAAATTAGAACATACATCGTGCCAGTCGTTGTACAACCAGGGAAACTTACGTTCTAATTGGTAAATGGGCTGTTATGCAAAGGCAAATTACGCGACCGCTTTTCATGCAATGAATAAGTCATCAGCTCAGCGAAAATTGAGTGGCTCTTCTTATGATTCATTTGCTCGCATAACATCAATTTTTATTTGACGCAACGCCTTCTTCAGCCAACGTAAATGAAAAATAGGCCACAATAAAATTAGATTACATTAGTAAAGAGTGTTTTTTTCTTTTAACGGGAAATATAACACAATTTAAAACAGCAGAAGCAGCAATGGCATGTACGTACAGAGAAATGAACAGCCAGATAATTTTCAACAGATTGGTTTCATGTACATTTTACAAGTGACATTACCGTAACATCGTTTCTCAAATGTGACGGACCGTCACATGACGGTACATTAAAAGGGCACATTATTCAATTATTTTCGAATGGCACAACATCCAAATAGATTTCAAAAGTGTTTGATGCTCGTTCTGACAAGATTTTTAATTCTTCACTTGGAGATATACATAGTTCTTGAACCAATAAAACTTTGAGATTCCATCTGTCGTTTTCATTTGGCAGAACGAAAATCCTTTTTAAAAATAAATAAACCCTCTTCTTCACCACTTTGGTAGCAATTTCAATTTTGCTTAAATAAATTGTTTGTATTTCAAAAATTTGTCTTACATAATTTAAAAACGATTCGATCGATTTGATTGGTGCAAGTAATTATTCCCCAAAAAAATATTATCCATCCGAATGCAATGAATATTGGAAGTTTTTCACTTTTTCCGTTTGTCGATTTTCTCTTTTGTTTTTATCCACATTCAATTGCAGAAATACATCGATTTACAAAAACAAACCGCGATTGAAAATTGGAAATAATGTATTGATAACATTATTTCCACGCGCAATGTTGTGTTGTTTTTTTCGCCTCGCATTCAATGTTTCAATCGATTGAATTTTTTTTTCGCTTTTGAACTAAAACTGATTCCGTTGCTCTGAATTTTTCGAACAAGCAAATTCAAATATTTCGAAATTTTCCGTTTTTCGTTCACGCTAACTGCAAATCGCTTTGGAATTTTTCCAATTTGTTGCAACGAACAATTTTTTTTGCTCAGTTCTTTTAACACGTTATTTGTTTCTTTTTTTTGTTGTTGTTTTTGCCTTATTTCACTATAAATTCCTATTTGTTTATGCACGTTATTCTTCACGTCAACATTTATTATTGTTATCTCAAAGTTGTTTCGGCTGTACTTTTTTCCCTCTGTGTTGGACGAAAAAGCATATCGATGCACTAGATTTTAATCCTTGGATTTTTTTTTGAAAACAATTGCGTCGGCATAACGGAATTCTCCTTTAATTTTTAATTCAATTTTTACAAACAAATAAAGCGCACATACACTTCTTTGCTCAAATACAACTAATATTTTATTATCTCTCGAAAATTGACTGAAAAAAATGTTTTATGATCGATTTACACTTTCTTGATGTAAATGACTTAATCTTGATGTAAATGATCTTGATTTACTGCGTATTTCATTGAATGCATCTATTTAAAGTGCTCATTGTTTACTGTTACAGTCACAGTCACATTTTCTACAAACAACAGAGACTTGAGTGTGTTCAAATCGCTCCAACTACAATATAACATTATAATGTATGTAGACAATTGCCTTTTTTTCAATAGCTATACCAACCAATTTACTTTTGTTTTTCTTTTTCATCAAATTTATTAATGATTTTCTCCTTGATCAGGTTAGGTTACGCAAAAATGGGAAGATTGCTCAGTAATCGATTTAAGATTTATCATTTATAATCATATAAATGATTAGTCTGTATATATATATAAATGAAGAGAAAAAGAAAGTATCGAGAGAGAAAGAAAGAAAGAGAAAAATGGGCCCAAATTAATGTGTGAAAGCCGAACGTTGCTGTCATCGTAAAATTGACATCGGTACAATCCGTAAAAAAAAATTGGAAACGTTTTTACTTAATGAACACTGTATTCTTTTTTAAGAATTTTTATTTTGCCCTTTGCTTTCGACTTTGGTCAAACTAGCAAACACATGCACATAAAATATGAACTAAAATTGAAAACGATGAACAAACTCAGTCACAAACAGTTTGTGCGATATGTACGTATGGTATGTCTGCTTGTGTCTTCATTTAGCTCTCATATATTTTTCGGCATTTTACAATATGAAGTTGGACCGACAGGTTGGTAAAACTGTCTCGCGGTATTAAAAAAGAGACCGACATTAATAAGATAAGCAGCAGCAACAGAAGAGAAATAAAAAAAAACTATATAGTATACCATTAAAACTCTCGTTTCTGTGTCTTTTTTATCTATTTTTCTATTGGTCTCTCTTCAATTATTTCATTCTTTTTTCTAAATAATTGTTTCATGATGATGATTATAATAATTTTTTTTTTTTTGTTACATTTTTTTCTCGTTGTTCTCAATGTTTTTGTTTTTGTTATATTTTTTTGTTTCTTCAGAAACACACACACACAACCAAATTTCCACACTACATGATATGCATGTTATAACCAAAACTATGTGTGTATCAAATTATATGTTATTTCTTTCAAATGAAAAAGAGAAAGAAAACCTTCTTTTCCTTTTTACAGGTATTATTCAAGAATTGGAAACACTTTCGATCGATGCATTTTGGTTATATCGGCGATATTTTTACATTTGAATTCGTACAAATTTTACAAACAAAACAAATTAAATATATATTATATATGAAAAAAAAAAATCTCTCTCATATTTTATCACTGATCAGAGAAAAAAAATAAACATGTGTTTTGCAAACAAAATCTTTTTCGACAGACAACCAAATCATTTACGATTTGACCGTATCCAAGCGAGAGAAGTGAATATTTTTCTTCACTGTTTTAATTTTTTTCTATTTCACAAACTTACAACATTCGGCCATTTACACAATTTCACTAGATTTTTTTTGTATAAAGAAATTGACAAAACTTTATTACTAGATTTCCGTTGGTTTGCGATTAAGATTTATTTTGAATAAATATTGAAAACTAGATAAAGTTGATGCCTTCCGTACCTGCATGCGCTAGCACTTTGTAATGAATAAAAAGTTTGTTGTACATTCAATGAACAGCGTTTTGTTCGTATCATTAAACGCACTCTTAGCTCACATTTTCTCATGAGCGCTCACTTTAAATGTATTTTATTAAATACAATGGACATTTTACAATTTATATCGATTTAATAAACCCATTGAAAATCATGTGAGAGTTTCATTAAATTTTGTTTGTTTTTGTTTTCATTCGATAAATATTTTCAATGACAATTCAATTTTCAAATGAAAATAATCGATTTTATTTTTCCTTTCAAGATTTTCACAATTTTCCCATTCTTTTTTTATATACTCAGAAAGTACTGACTTCTAAAAATGGATTCAATTGCACTTGAATGAATTCTGCAATTGATTTTAATTTAGTATAATAATCACTATTGTTTTCCATATTAATAATTTTTTCAATTTCAATTAAGGTTTGATGTTCTTTATTATTCATTTTTCACGTTCAACTTGCATAAACTATACACTTATTTTGATTTGTATTATGGAGAAGGAAAAACAATTAAAAAGGAACTAGAAATATGTTCTTGCATGTAAAAAACAATACAAACATTTATTTTGTTTTTTGGTTATGTGGATTGTATATTACGAAAGTACACAAAAACAAAGAGTTTTTTCAAGTTTCGAATCTCGAACAAAGTCGATTTATTTTATTTAATGTATAATGTATTTTGGATTACAATAAATTGGTTAGTATAGAGATTATGATAATTATTTGTTCCAAACTGATGGTATTAAGTAAGCTGTGCATTTGTTCGTATTGTATTTGAAAAAATAACCTTAATTACTCTAACAGTGTGCATGACTAGCACTCATTCTACACCGTGACTACAGTGTACGAAATCTGTGTTATTTTCTTACAAGATAGGCACATTTTTGAAAATTTGAACCCAGTGTAATTCGAGGAGATTTTTAAAACACATTTTAATTTCTCTTTCTTTTTGAGACCATTCCCGTGAGTCTTGATGATTCGTTTAGAATTAAAATAATCTCATTCGATAGAAACTAGGCAGATAATGTGGCAGAAGCAATTAGAGACAATGTTATTGGTGCATTATCTGTTTATCGGCATGGCTTAAATGTCTTCGGCAAAGAACCGGGCGAATCCTTGAAGCGGTATTTTTTCAGAAATGCAGAAGATTTCACTAAAAAACAAGCATTTACTTTTCATGGAATTATCAGCTTGACATAAATCCATCTGACGATTCAATGAAAAGTAAAGCTGAGCTAAAAATGTAATAATACTTTTTTTTCAATTTTTCAGCACATTGGCATTTCAATTGGTTCTTTCGAACAAACGCACCGAAGGCACATATATCCGCTAAATGAAAATTTTGTAAAGATGAAAACCATTTATTATTATTTTTATATGAAATTGTTTATAAAACTCTTAGCTTTGTAGAAGGTTTATCTCAAAATTACAATTCCATTCTAATTTTTTTCGAATTTGTTTTCATAAATTTATACAAATCATCTACAGTTCGTTTTCCATTGTAATCTGTCAAATAAGAGCCTTTTTGAAACAATTTTAATGTGGGATAACTTTTGATAGCAAATTCCTGCCCTAATTTTTCATGTTGCGTTACATCAACAGCTCCAATCATGCCAATTCCATCTTTTACAACTTTTTGTGCAACTTCTGAAAATTGTGGTTTTAATTTCGTGCAATGGCCACACCCTTGAATTTGAAAGAAATACAAAATAAGTAGGTTAATGTTGACGAAATATTCAGTTATTAGGAAATAAATATAGATGTACATACATGGAGCATAGAACATAATCAAAATATTGTCGAATTTGTTTATGTTTTCGTGGAAATTACTATCGTTTAGTATAATTATACTGTCTGACCCTGGATATGTCCCAAATTCCTCTGCTTTCGGTTTTTCAGAAGGAGCATCGGGATCAGATAAAAATTTTGTAAAATCATCGGCCTGAACATTTAAAAAAATTATCAATTACTAATAAAGAAGGCGAATGATGGGAATAGTCTTAAAATCTATAACACCTACACTTCTCCCTCCATTATATTCTCGAACAGTTTTTAGGTAACTAAAATATTTGATAGTTGGAAAACCTTTAACTGAATGCGCCGAACAAACTGAATTATGCTTTGTACAATCTACAGCTGCTAAACCAATACGTGGATCATCTTTGAAGAAATCAGCTGCTTTGTTGAATTCTGGTTTTGCTCGTTTACAATGACCACACCCTTCAAATGAAACATTTTAAGTTTATGAATAATTCTCTAATTTTTGCATTCGTAACTAACATGGAGCGTAAAACATAACCAACGTATGTTTTTTCTTTTTCAAATAAACTTTAAAACTTCCATCATCTAAATGCACAACACTAGTATCTTCATCTTCCCAATGTTTTTCTGGTGGCGGTGGTGGTGGTGGTTCTGATGGGTTTGTCATAAATTCGACTATTTTGTCAGCCTCTCGAACATTTACGTCAAATTTAAATTCACCCTGAAACAACATTTTGAATGAATTTTATAAAAACTTAATACCATTTGTTCTTACTAAAAAAAGCAACTATATTTATGTGTTCATTTTGATAACATTCTTAGCTTTGCTAACAAACAATTGTTTAAATTATTGAACTCACATTTGAAAAAAACTTAACAGTTGGATATCCTTTTACGTTGAATCTTGCTCCAACATCTTGTTCTTTCGTTGCATCAATGGCTGCTAGAATGCCAGGTAATTTCTTTTCCTTCATCAAAACAGCGGCTTTTTCATACTCTGGTTTCATGCGTTTACAATGCCCACACCCTACATATGATTGCAATATTGATTACTTTTATAACAAATAAACAATAAAATTCAACATACATGGAGCGTAAAACATAACCAAAGCGGCTTTTTCATCAACAAGTACAGGATCAAAGTTACTAGACAAAAGATGAACTATTTCTGAATTGGGATCTAATGCCCAATCGGCCTCTTTTGATTTTGTTGCGACAGGCATATTTGGATTTTTCATAAATGATATTATACCCTCTTTATTGTTTTCTCCTTCATAAATAGATTTCAGTTTTCCATTTTCAAAGTATATTATTGTAGGAAAGCCAGTAATATTGAACATTTTACGTACTTTCGAATTCTCTGGTCTATTTACATCAATTGCTGCCAATATATAATTGGGCTTGAGCTCAGTTGCAGCAGCAGAATAATCTGGTTTTATTTTTTTACAAAAACCGCACCAAGGTGCATAAAACATTATCAACATTGGACGAAGCTCTTTTTTCAATATTTTAACCAGCATCTAAGTTAGTAGTTTTTATGTATATTAATGTGTATTTCTTACAATGGTTAAGTGTTAATCTTACTTCAGAGTCATTTAAATGGACAACATCCGCACCAGATGCATCCTCTTCCCATGGAAGGTCACCACTTGGATCACGCAAAAAATTCACAAAACTTGAAACAGTCACCTGACGATCATAGTCTTTGTGAAACTCGCCATCTTTAAAGTGTTTCAGTGTTACTGGATTTGGGGATGCTTTCATTTTTTTACAAAGCTTCTTATTTTCTGGACTGTAATTTAAATAAAATGGCAAGTAAATCCAGTACATTCATGATCATGATACTCACGAATAAAACTAATTCTATAGAAACTTTATATTTAATTTAATAATAAATAAGACACTTAGATTGGTTTGTAGACTTACTACCTTCCATTGCCACCAAATGACTAATGAATAAATACACACATTTTTACCTTAAAGAACAATCGATATGAACAGCTGTGGCTTCACCTTTTACCAATTGTGCTGCCTCATCCAATGCCTTGATTGTGTTACTCGCAGCTTTGTTACTTGACGTAAATAGAACCAATACATTATTTTTTGTTCGGAATATCTTTTTCAATTCCTTAAAATCATTTATATTTTCAAGCAACACACTTTTTTGCTTTACTTTTGGTTGTGCAAGAACTAGTTGAACCTAAAAAGGAAATAAAACTTGCTGTATATATGTGTAATATATATATACATTGCAATATACAAACCAAAAATAGTGATAATAGAATATAAATTTTCATTTCAAGTAAATATTTTAACAGCTAGCTACAAGGATAGAATCTAATAAGAATTTTAATTTAAAAAATACTAAATCATTTGTTCTGCGGCTTTTGCGGCTTTTCGAAAACGAGAAAACTAACAATAATTTGACAGCAATGTGATTGGCGCAAAAACAACAACAAAAAATTGGTGACGTTTCAAATGCTCTAAAATTGGGCGAATTGGGCAACTTGATCAAAATCTTATATACGAGCTCTCGAGCATATGATTTATTTCTCAACAATTTTTATAAAAAATGTCACCACCAATTTATTCTTTTTAAATTAATTCTGAAAATATGAATATGAATATCAAAGATAAAGTGTCATTAGGAACGCACTCATTAGTATTATTAAGAAAGCGACAACTGGTGGTATTTTTAATGAATCTTCAAATGTCAAAAATGTGAAGCTGTCTTCTATCTTCCGGATATAAGTTCTTTTTGGTAACAACACAGCAAGATGAAGTACGTGAAACAAATTTATGTATAAGTTTTTTGAAATTATTTCAATCATCATTGCTTTATTTTGATCAATAACATTAGCATTTGCTACGTAAAGCTCATAAATTTACAATTATTATAAAATATTTACTTTAAAAATATTTTTTTTGGAAAAATAAGTGATTTTTCGTAATAGTGTTATAGTGATCATATCCATTGAATGAATAAATAGCAAAAACATATTACATTGAAACATGGATAATAATAATAATCAAAAATTGTGTTATTTTTCTTCAGGATCGGTTTGTGCTCATTCAGTGGTTACAAAATCTATCCAGGCCATGGTAAAACATTGGTCAAAGTTGATGGAAAGGTATGTGTTTATGATGAGTTATTTTTTATTTTAGGTTATGTACATTCTCCGCAAATATTACAAAAATAACGCGAATATTACAAAAATAATGAATTAGATTATGTGGTTTATACAGTTTTTTTTATAAATGTTTGTTTTCATATTTCAGACATTTACTTTCCTCAACCAAAAATGCGAGCGGTCATTCTTAATGAAGAGAAACCCACGTAAAGTAACATGGACAGTACTTTATAGACGCAAACATAAGAAAGGTATCGAAGAGGAAGCTGCCAAGAAACGTACTCGCCGTACACAAAAATTCCAGCGAGCTATTGTGGGTGCATCACTAACCGAAATTTTGGCTAAACGTAACATGAAACCAGAAGTTCGTAAAGCTCAACGTGAACAAGCTATCAAGTAAGCATATATTATCCAATAGATCGATAAGATTACAAATGAAAACGATAAACAATGAAAAAATTTCAATTACTTACCTTTTCCAGAGCTGCTAAAGATCAAAAGAAAGCCGCACGTGCAGCAAAGAAAGCTACCGCACCAGCTCCATCGAAGAAACAGCAACCAAAACAAAAAGCAGCAAAGAACGTTCAAAAGGCCGCACCACGAGTGGGAGGCAAACGTTAAAATGATTTATTTTGCTTTCAATAATGAATTGAAGAAATAAACAGCCAAATGCAAAATCTTCAATGTTAAATGATTTTTTTATTTACTAATACATTTAAATTAATTACAACAACGCTCAGAAAATGGATGTTTATGAATATGTGTGTATTTTTGTTTTGTTTTTTTTACGTACAAGAAAGAACACAACGAAAAATTTGCAACATTTTTGAGTGACAATGTCTAAATTCTAGTATCAATTTCTACTTCGGATCGAAGATTAATTGGAATTTCATCATAAATAGCTTTCGGAATATAATCATTACATCTATACACAAGGTCGGACCAAATAATCATTTCCTGAGAAAAACAAAAAACTCCTAATCGACCACCTTTAAGTGTGGAATCAAATATATTTCCTGAATCAGCAACCATATTTTCCCCTTCAAAAATTCTCAATCTTATCAATCCAATCTTTGGTCGATGTAATAATAACCATCTGTATGCAGTTTTCTCAACCCAACCCATATTCCTCTCATCCTTCCATAAGAGTTTTACTTGATTTGTTGTATCGCCCGAATGCCATAGACTATTTCTTAACATCTGACCCGGTCCTGTGTTTGAATTGATTAATTTTAGTTGAATTCCCGGCTCGGCTGATGCACGAAATGGTGTTGCTTGCCAGTATGTTTGTTTATTTTTCTTCCACATGACCGAATAGAATTTATTATTACTTTGATAACTGAATACGAATCCAACATAATCATCATCAATATCGGTATCCACAAAAAATGTTCCCTCGAAATCTACAGCACCAAATCTATTATAGAATTGACAAAAACATAAGAATCAATCCTCATTTTCAGTATAATAACCTACCTATCATAGCCAACTGCTAGTCCTGGATCACTGTTTTCCGTTTGCACGATCTCTGCCCGATTTGTGACAAGCCATTTGGGATCGATCTGTGCATCAGATTCAATACAAAACAAAACAATTTGTATAACAATCTATTTGAAAATAGACATGGTAAACTATTTCACAAAATAATTAAAATACCTGCGAATCACCAACAGGATCTAACGAAATAGTCTGATAAGTACGGAAATCGGTGGAAAAGATTTTTGAGTTATTCGGACAATTGTCAAGATCATTCGGAACAGCATCTAAATCGAAATCATTTTCACAGATATCACCAATTCCATTTTCTAGAAATCAATATTAATCAAATATGAATATGTGAAAAACATTTTTTTAAATGGTTTTGCCATTGGCCCATTGCATACGATTCAAATCCAGTTGATCAGGATTGTAAGCTACAGGACAGTTATCAAACTCATTCAGAGTACCATCATTATCCATATCGTCATCACATGCGTCACCTCTAAAATTAATATCGTTTTTGAATATTTTTATCGTCCAATTTCAAATAAGATAGCAAATAGACTATTCGTACATTTGGCTCTTTAATGTAAGTCAAATGAAAGCCTATGCATAGTCTAATGCAAAAAATACAATACTTTATGTATTATTCTTGCGCTTATGGTATTTCAATAAACGTACCGGCCATCACCATCTGTGTCTAATTGATCTGGATTTGGAACTTTAGGGCAATTATCTACACCATATTGAATTCCATCTTTGTCTCGATCAATATTATTATCACAAGCATCCCCAACTAAATCGTTATCAAAATCCTACATGAGAGAAAAAATGGTCTTCTTTATTGGAAAATGTAGAAAAAAATGCAAAATTTGTTCAATCGCACTTTATTCATATTCATCAGAGACTATTTCTCTTTTATGGAAAAATTCGAGATATTATTTTTCATTTTTCAAAAATTCATTCTCCTATGAGAAATATTTCCTGATATAGATGGATTGCAAAAAGTTTCGCTATCCTTCTGAATAGCCAGGTTCCGAGGAAACCATAGCTGTACCACCTCACTTTTGAACAACTCTGAGAGTATCAGATCGTTATTAAATCGTAAAAAAATGGTTATTTTTGTTTCTCTCGATATGAAAAGTGTATTTCCGTCCGTCCCGCATACCGCTATGTTAAAAGTTTATGAAGCTTACGGTTTTTCTAAAAACACGACGAAATTAATTGAAACCATTTATAGTAATATTCATCAAAAAGTTAGTGTCGGTAATCATGAATCGCATTTTATCGCGATTAATAACGGTGTTATTCAAGGCAGTTTTTTGTCCAAACATTCCTCTCGCTTAAACTTTAACGACACATTTAGCATGATTGAAATTATGACCAGTTATTCGTTCAAGGATTATCAGGCTCTCATCGATGTAGATTTTGATCAAATAAATACAGGTATTGAATTGGTAAATTCAGATTTCGCAAAATTAAATGGTTTTATAATCGCGGTATAAAATTAAACGGTTCCAAATCGAAAGTAATATTCATCGTTTCTAAACAATATATAAGTCTGTCAAATTTTGATATGATCAACAATGTGAAAATTGATGATGAAGAACTAGAATTCTGTAATTATTAATTAGTTATCTTTGATGAAAATCTCTCTTTTCAGGAACATGACAACTGTAAATCGCAAAAAGTGTATGGTGTGTTAAATCGCATTCGTCACTCAAAGCATTTTATACACATGTGTAATTGCAATTATATCAAATGTGATATGGCTGTGGCGCTCATTCATCCTATTATGGACTATGGGAATGTAGTAATTTATGGCTGGGGTGCAGCACATAGTACTCAAAATCAGCTTAATTGTAATCTTATCGCTGAGTAGTTTTTTTTATATTTTGTTTAAACTTTATTTAAGATTTTTTTGTCTTGATTTATCAAAAATTAGACCAAAATATTTTCTTAATTTAAGAAAAATAAATTCCGTGTAGAACATGTTTACTAGCTCGCTAGCGAACACGTATTGACATAGATTTGTGTTTCGTAATAAATAAATAAATGAACAATATTTTCACTAATTTAAAGTACCTGAATTTGCAATTTACCTGCTGTAAAGGATTAGGGGATGTAATGCAATTATCACATTTATCTCCTAAAATTATTTTAATTAAAATTAGTAATATGAAAGTTTTAGAAAGATGAAAACCATCTTACCTATACCATCGTTATCCAGATCAGATTGATTCGCATTCGAAACATATGGACAATTATCGTTTTCATTTAAAAATCCATCATTATCAATGTCATCATCACATTTATCGCCTAAAAAAAATGTTTCTATTATTATTGCTAAAAACCAAAAAAAAAAAAAAAAAATGAAAATAAAAATAAAATTTACGCACCTATACCATCCTTATCAATATCCGATTGATCATAATTGCTTATTTTTGGGCAATTATCGCATGCGTCTCCCTACATTATTTGTAAATTATTTTGGAATAATACATGTTTTAACAAACCCGATGGTAATATTAAATACCTACATGCTTATCTCCGCCATCTATCTCAGAGTCAAGTTGATCTGAATTAAATGTCAAAGGACAATTATCAACTTCATTCAAAATACCATCATTGTCAGCATCTGGATCACAACTATCGCCTATTCCATCGTTATCTGCATCTTCTTGTCCCGAATTTGGAATAAAAATGCAATTGTCACCAGTGCAACGTATATTATTATTACTACAATTGACACTGTAATCAGGCCATCCATCTAAGTCGCTATCGGGAGCACATATCACACCATCGCCACCAAATCCAATTTTACAAACACATTGAAACTATTGAAATCAAAATTTGATATCAAATCATATTTTATTTTTATCTTCGGAAAAGAAAAAATATATTCTTACATGTAAACCGCCTATATGATTACAAATGGCATTTTTGTCGCAAATTTGTCCATCGAGACAAATGTTCAGCATGGAATGGCAGCCAAAAGTAATGTTTGTTTCTATATAACCTTTATTACAATGACATAAATATGATCCAATTGTGTTCTCACATTGAGAATTAACCCCACAATTTGATGTAGCACACTAAATTTATTTAACAAAAATAATATCAATATGAATAATAAATCCCATTTATTGAAAAAGATGTTTTAAATATTTTTAAACATGACTATTCTGTTTCAAATAATAGAAAAAAAATAATTCTTTCTTATTCATAGAATACCTCATCAATATCTTCGCAAAAAGTTCGATTGGTATTCATCCGAAAACCCAATGGACATGTCGCACATCTGTAATATGGATCAGTAGATATCGATGAACAATCAGCGTCTGTTTGAAGAAACCATTTAAAAAATATATTATAACGATCTATTGCAAATACTTTAGACTTATTAAGTATTCAGTCCCCGAGAGAAGTGTTTTTTTTTATAAATATAATTTTATAAACAAAATTAACACGGGTACCATTTTAAATTCCAAGAAAATATTTCATATTATTCACATATAAGTTTTAACATAAAAGACTCTTTTGATATAACAGGAATAAAATAACTTTTTATAATTTTTCTAGTACGTATTATTGTTATGTAATGAATATATTTTATGGATAAAAGTATTTGCGCAGCTTCACAAAGTTAAAAAATAGAATATGTTGAAAGAAATTAGTAATATTTATCACCGATAATACCAAAATAGTTGGGTAATGTAGAAAACTTGTATGTACTATGTGCTCGAGACTAAATAAATAGTCAAAAATCCAAAAAATATCTTCTGTAATAGATTGTTTCATAATATATAGCGAAACCTGTTTGTTTAATATTATTAACAAAACACATACCATTTTACACTTTATCATAGAACATAATTCATTTTGCAGAACTTTAGTTTTTTCTTCTATTTGTTAATTCAATGCAACATTTTCCCAATTTCACACTATGCGGTTGAATTTTATATTGAATCAAATTTAAAATTTTGCAGAGATCAAATTAATATGAGTGAGCAATTAATCAGAGAAAATAAAATTAGTTACCATATTAAGAATAATATTGATACGTACTTGAGTAAAAAATGAAAAAAAAAAAAAATAAATAATTTCGTGTTATATCAAAAATTTATTGTCTTTTGATGTTTATTTTATCAAAGCAATTAAGTACATAAATTATTATAAAGAAACCATGCATGAACAGTAATAAGTTTTTGATATTTTAAATGGTTTCGATAACTATCGTATCCGTTATCAAACATATTACAAATTTTAGTATCCAATTGTTGTCATGCTTTAAAATATTTATCCTAAACTCTTTCCATTAAATTACCACACCAAAATCAGATCGATTTAATTGATGATACTTGGAGCATTGTCACCTCATAATTTTTAATTGAAATCTCATAAATTGTTCAACCACGAATATGTCCACATTTTTCTTGTATAACATTTTCAACTCAATTTTTCATATTATAAACGAAATATTTCATTCTCAACATTTTTCATTTTTTAAATATATTTTCGAAATTTACAATGCGAAACTAAATTCTATGGAATTTTAATACAAATTAGTGGATGAGCTCGATTTGCGAGACGAAGAATACTCGGATTTTCGATGACTTTGATACATAGACTGCATGTTATGTCCTGAAGTAACGAAATCGGAACCTGTTGAATATTTCGAGAGAAGAAAATTTTTATGCTTCATTTGAATAACTACGCCAAAAATGGAAATATGAATTGTCCACTGGAACAATATATACAATGTCGTTTGATGAGATGATTAAGATTTAATACACCATATTGGTTTTCGATGATAAATATGTGGCTGAACACGTTTATGTAATTGCGAATGAAGTAACAAAACACATTAGTGAATGATAATAAAATTTAATTTATACAAGTTTTAATTAAAAATCAAGATCAATTATTAGGAATTAAGGCATGAATTTTGTTATATCAATAGTTTGAATGGTTACATACATATGAAATATCTATATACCTGGGCATGGATTGCTACGACATGCATTAAGAAGTTCGCAATTACGTCCATCACCTGAATAACCAGGTGGACATGCGCCGCACTGAGCTCCTTCCACAGTATCAAAGCATTCAACATCTCTGAAAAAATCAAGTATAAATGCATGAATTAAAACATAGGTCCAGTCAGATCTTTTTCATTTTAAATTGTATTTCTAACATATTTCTTGTCAAGCTATCGTCTTTTTCATCTCCAAGGAAAAAAATATAAGATCCTTGCAAAATAAGGATAGCTATATGGATGTCTCTTTGAATATACTTTGGTTTGGCACATATGGTCTAGACAGACCCCTTCGAATTTTCATACAAATATATGGAAATATTACAAACAAGTATAAATTTTTGATTTTTATTTTTTCATTGTCTCAATGCCTTTTGCATATGTTCATTTATGTTCGCAAATACAAGAAAAAAAATTCAGGTAGAAAATTAGTAAAATACAGATGAAAAAAGTTTTTTTTTCATATTACATTTTTCAGTTCATCTTGAGGAATAGTATGCAAACACATAAATGAATAGTATTAGTCTTATTGATTGATCGTTGCGCATTTGAAGCAGATATATTGAACCTTTGAGTGTTTCTTGACACATAGCCTCATTACATGTTTTGCAGGAAAAATGATGTAGTTTTTTGCTTCCTTGTAAAGAATACTATACGCATTTTATCATAACCATCCATTTATATACATAATATTCCTCAAAATAAACCCAAAATAAAATATATGGAAAAATTTTTTTTACTCGCGGACATAAATGAACGTATGCAAGAGACATTAAGACAATGATGATACTAAAAATGTATACTTGATGAAATTTGAAAGTAAAAACGTTCAAGCTGATTTAAACTTACGGGAAACAAGGATTTTGATCAGCACAAGTAGTTCCAGGTTTACATGATTTTCCATCACCAACATAACCTTTAATCAATATTAGAAATATCATTTTTGGAATAATAATTTTTCAATTGTAAATAAGTACTACATTAGAGATCTTACCTATTGGACATCGACCACATCTAACTTCATTTGACGCATCGTAACACTCTACACCTTCAAAACAAGGATTCAATGTGTCACAATTCAATTTTGTAGAAATAGCATCACGACATCCAGCACAATTTTCAATTAAACGTCGCAAATGATTAATTTCACTACTTTGATGCGCCACTTCTTCGCGCAATAATTTCACCATTTGCAGCAAATCCTGAATTGCCTTCGACATAATATCTGAAATTTGTTGATTTTTTTGAATTAATTATTTAAATTAATCTCTATAAAGATTTCAATTACAAAACGATTAAAGACTGTTCAGTGTTCATATTTCGTTTAGTTAATCATTAAATTGAATTTCAAAAAAATTTCAAAATCGTATTTAAACTTCCTAAACATATAAAGTACCGTCACAATCGCCATGTAAAATTGGAATATCTCCGCGTCGTAATGTATCGCGTGTTTTTTCTTCAGTTGCTTCGTTGAATCGATCATTTGTAGACTGGTACCAGTTTCGAATATCTCTTTTTTTATTTTTCTCTGTGAAATTGATATGTTGCAGTTAAATACACTTCATTACACTTTTTTTTTTGGGGTGGGGTGGCCCATTTTTACCTCTGTCCATTTGTTTATTTCGGTTGATGCGTTTTCCGTTATGTTTGTTTGGGACTTTCTGACAATTAGCACGATTAAATGCAAATTGAACGGATGTGTCAAAATGCAATGGATATTTGCGCTCACGGAATAACTTTAGAATCGGTTCATCCATTTGTAAATAAAGTTTACTTAAGCCGATATCAATATCCACTTTTGCAGATTCATTACAATCAACATAAAGTGTAACAGAGTTGTCATGAAAATGAAATGCTAATGAGCGTATAATTGAAGTTTCATTTATGTTCGGAACATTAAAATGTTTTGAGTGGATAATGGAATTTGATGCAACATCCAGTGTAATTCTCATTTGCTTTCGATCGAGAAAGAATGAAAATTTGTGCTTCAAAGATGGAAAATCAATCATGAAGAGAGCTTCGACAGCTATTTGGAATTTGCGACGTGGTCTATTTGAAAACCATTGAAAAAATTAAAAATATATTTTTACTTTAAAGAAATAAAAGAAATTACCTAATATGTCGCATTGAAACTACGAAGTCGTCCTTTATAAACTGTTCCAATTCATTTGACGAAGCTGAAATAGTGTCATTTTATGATTATGATGATTTATTTAACATTAGCAATATACACATCCCAATTTGGTATAATTATTATAGAATAGAAATTGATGTTGATTGAAATCAAAATTGAAAATTTAGAATTCTATCTCAAACCTATAAGCAACATTAGTATTGTTAAAAACTATATCTATTACAACCATAAACATTGAAGAAATAATAACATGATGAAATGACTACCTGAATCTAATGACAGCGACTTGTTTAGTTTTATCACCGCAAACAGGAGAAATACGCTCAATAATATTCTCATTTTAAAATAGTTTTGGAAATAGCAATCACTAAAAAAATAAGAAAAATGTTTACTGTCAAGTGAAAATGTCAAATTAAGATGAACACAATTTTATTATAAAAAAATAAGTTTTTAATTTCACAGACAACACAAATCGACAAAAATTACGCTACAGAGGCTACAACAAAACCCCAAAAATGTATTCTATCAACTTTATACAAAGAATGTAAAAAATTTAGACTTTGTGGTGAAACACGTAATCTCGATATTAAAACTTTGTGCGTTTTTTTTCAACTATCAAAAGTTCATATTTTATTGAACATTGCCGTGACTTGGTGCAAATATGCTCCTCGAGGAATATGTGGAACTCAAATTTGTTGAGAATTTGAACAAAAAACTATTTAATTGAATGATACAAATTCAGAAATTGTTTACGTATAATTTAATGTTATTAACATCTGAAGAAATTGGAAAAAAGATGAAAAACTTTATGTTTCGAACATAAATTTTTAATTTATGTGCATATAGTCATGTGTAAGATGCATAACAATATTATAAACAATACTTCGAGTCAAGCGTTGAGTTCAAAATTGAAAATACGTTCAGTTTCTTGAAATCATAAGTTTTAGTCTTCAAAGAAAGAGAGAATAAGAGAAATGTGTGTAACACTTGTTTTTTACCACTCCTTCGATCCAGAAATGTTTTTTTATTCCTAAAATTTATTCATAGTAAAAAAATCAATGTTATTTTGATTCATGAACCCAAGAAGATTTAAATGAATCGGAACATTGAATTGAAAGTTGCACTTCAGAAACTCTACTTTTCGTTTTTTTAAATTCATTTTGTTGTTGCTATAGCTATAGCGTTTCTATAATCATATTATCATTAACATAATAGCAAGCATAAATCTTACAGTTAAATGGAATTCAAAATATTTATCTCTACCAGTAAAGATGTGAAAATGAATGACACTTTTTCGGGTACTACATAGCAACCATAAGCGTTAATAAATTGTTTTTATCTATAATGTTTTGAAATCTTTCGTATGTTGAAATGCTTTGACTGTAATTTATAAGCGAGTCGGCTATAAATACAAATTTATTTATTTATTTTCTCTTCTTCTCTTTGTGGTTTCTTACTTGTAACATATTCTAATAGAAATAATCGTAACTTTTTCCCTTTATGTTAAAATTACACTCATGGTGCCCTTTGATATTGTCACTTTGATATTTTTGAAGGACCACCATCATTTATTTTAACACAAATGATACAGTGCTATGGTAAAACGAAATATTTTTGTCCAGTATAAATGACAAACAGAGTTAGTTATAGTTCATAAGAGAACTGAGAAATAGATTACAAAAAAGAGCAAAAGATATTGTGGCCCTATGTTTTTTTTAATCTTGCCGCATTTGACAATTTTTATCTTCCATCGTTTTTATTCTTACCTACATTTTTTATTATGCACGTGAAATGCGTACCACTGATTTATCGGATGAAAATCTTTTGATCCGTTCGTAATTGACATGTGATTAGTACTCCAAAAAATCAGTGTAAGTTGAAAGAATGAATGTTCATTAGGTATTATTCGATTTGAAAAAAACTGTGTCAAATATTCTCATACAAAATAATGGTATTACTTTATTGTTTGGAATCTTTTCTTTTTTGAAGTATTTCTTAGTTCGATATAAAATCACATTTTCTGATCCCTGTCAATTTTTTTCTTGTAATCCAACAAATTCCAACTTGCATTAATATTACTATTTCAATTAGCATACAGATTTTATAATCAAACTGAATGAAAATCAGAACAAGGCCGATAAAAAGTAGATTAAGTCGAAAAATGAATCTTCCTACACTGCTTTATTTACTGTGTGGGATGAAAGTGCTACAATGGAAAATAATTAATTTCATTTATTATTTAAGATTGTTTCACTAACTTTCAGTTTTTTTTTAAAAAAATTGACATTTTACTGCTAATAGAAAATAAACAAACTAAAATAATTTTTTGAATAGACAAATTATTGAAAATAAAATGAGAACTAATTATCCAATAAGTTGGATAATGAGCAAATATTTGATCAATTAAACGTATTTACAATTTTATGAAGCAATATTCATTAGTAAATTTACTCTGCATTTATAATAATATATCGAAATTGTTAAAAACTAATTGAAAATCGGAAATTAATTCTAAATTGATAATTCATCTACATTAAATTATCATTTTGCAGTTTAAACAAAAACAATGGAATTATTTCAATTTGAATAAATGGAGTGAACATGAGACGATTCTCTAATATTTTTATTTCCATTAAAAAAAAAATAAATTATATACATGTTATATCTATGTATTATATGTACATTATGTTGGCGAAATTTTTATCTGTTGCCGAAATATGCTTTTGGAAATTTTATCAGACATTAGGAGAACTAAATTTATATGTTGATTATTTAAAACTAAAAAAATAGATACGTAACGTTTGTCGTCATTTTTCTTTCGCTAATCTGCTAGTTTTTTTCTACACAAAATGAATAACAGGTACTGTTGACGAATCGCTTTATAAGTTCATTAAAACATTTTGTCACTGAATAAATTTTATTTTGAATAAACGATTTCGGTAATACATTTATGATTAAGATCTACCCATACATATAACGTATAGAAACTGTATGTCACAGAGTGTGTGTAGAAGTAGCTAGCTTGTTCAATGTTATTGATGACCGTATTTGAAATGTTGTTAATGTTTATAGATTCAAATAACAGTGGCTACAACATTTGCACATGTAAAAAAACACACCAAATGTTTAAAAATGGTTAATTTTTATGTAAATCTATGAAAATTCGGTAACAGAAATTAAAAATATGAATCTGGGGTGGCGTTAAAAGAATTTTTTGGAACATATGGTCTTCGAATTATTGAAGAAAAATTCTGATACGAAGCGTATTGCATTTTATAAGACTGCTTCTATACAAACTTCGTTTGTAATGGAAACAAGATTTTCAATTTGAAATAAAAATTAAAAGATGTATATATGCACAGTCTTCGGATGAGTGTGCGAAGGAAATTTAAAAAGTTGAGCATTGAAAACAGAATGCATACAACGCTATGAAAATTACAAGAGCAGGTTTCCTCTTTAAAAAAACAAATTGTGTTAAAAATATAAAAATGGAATGATACAAATATTAACCACAATCCATTTAACACACTCACTCTCAGTTAATATTCATATTTGTATTCGTATTCGCATTGGAAATGCACAACGTCTGTACTCGTCAATACAAGTCAATCATTAATCCGTTTATACTGGAGAAATAACTCATTTTTATTCATTCTACTTAATATTTTATTTATTTTAATAATAATAAAGGTAATTGAACCTTTTAATGAAATTGAAGATAATTGAGCACCTTTTAATGAAATTGAAGATAATTTCACGTTAAATTCACTTTTGCATATCTTAAACACAAACAAAAGTCATTCTCTTGCAAAAACGAATTAAAGTTGGATTCAATTCAAAACTACCAATCAGTTTAAATATTTATATTGAAAACACTATCGATTTTTATTTGCAGGAAATGATTTATAACCGTTCTTGAAATTTACGTAAAGTGAAATATAAAAACTGATTTTGTCAGTGATCTGAATCAATCGGCTTGAAACGTTCAAACGCTTTGACTCACGGTCCCACACTGAAATTGTACCTCTGTTTTGAATCTGTTTACATCTTTAAAAAACGTGATGTTAATTTACTTTTGTATACTATGTTTCTGTGAGTTACACCTTATTTCATAGTAAGCTTCACACAAACACATTTGTCTCTTAGTATAAACGACATACCGATTGCTGTGCATGCATTCAACGCATCGTCTTGCTTTGAATGATGTAGAGAGTGAAGAATTAAGAATATTGCGTTCGACCAATTTACCAAGCGCACGCTTTTCAGTATGGGAGATAATTTTGCTGATCATATGTATAGTCTAGGTAAAAGAAACGGATACATCCTACGCATTGCGACTTTTTATTCTCTTTCAAATTATTTGTTTCTTTGATTCGCTTTTTACATATTCTTCGTTCATTGCTTATGGTTGTATTTAAATGAACGTTATTTTAATGAGAAGAAAACGTCATTGTGGCTCATGATCTTAATTGAGATGAATCATATCTGGATAATGTTTGCCTTTCAGGAATAGCTTAATATTGTTTCATGTAAACAATGGAAAAAGATTATATGTTTGAAAACATTACTGTATCCAATACTTATAAATAATATGTATCTTTCATAAAGAAATTATCCATTATATCTTCTTTTGAGCAAATATCCTTTAGCAAAACTATACTGAAAAATGTTGAATTTGTTTATGAAATTGATGAGAATATGAATTTGCCTCGCACGTTTATGTGTCGTCTTTCCATAGAGTTATTACAGTCCTCAATAAAAATCTTTTAAAAAAACGATACAAAAGTAACATAACTGACACGATAAGACTTATAACTTGCTATTAAAACAATATAACTAACTGTTCGACCGTTTAAAGATGGTTTTGAAAACATTTTTTGGGCCCAAAAACATTTTCGTTTATACCCTAAAGTATAGCGGTTCTGCCTTACGCATTTCCCTTTCCAATACAATTAAATCAACACGTAACCACATGCGTTATTTTAATTTTCATAAAAATCAAAAAAATTGGTCCTCTTAACTGAAAGAGTATTTGTCATAACTATACATGATGAAAGCATTTATGGTACACGCCTTGATTTTGCTGTGAGTTAATGGGACAACTTAACTATTTTGCTATCTTACCGATTATTAAATATGGTTCTCAAATATTAAACCTTTATTATGACTACAATGAATGGCTCAAATTGCTGATATCATCAATACGGATGACGAAATTTTATCAAAGTATATTAACGAGCAAACATTTTATAAGAAACTTATTATAACATCAGAAATCATGAATTGCTACAATTGCCAGTGAGAAACGGAAAGTATTTACAATGTCCAAGCAAGTTTTCTTCAATGCTATAAAAAAGTAAATCTTACAGTATCTCATAACTGATTGATAGTAATATTTCTTAATTAAATAGATTATGATTACTAATCGTTAAAATAGTTTACTTTATTTAACTATCTCTTCAGAAAATGCTGCAGCATTTATACATGTATAAATGAAGTCACGTACTGCAAGACATGAAACCACTATACTGAAGATACTTATTTATCGAAGAACATTCTATCAAAATACCGCATAATTGGATAAATAAAAATATTTGTGATCGCACAATATCGAAATAAAATACATGTAACATTTGCCTGAATTGAAAGAAGTTTCGCACAAAAATCACAAACAATTCTTCGGAAGAGCGCTCTTGGATATGATTTTTGTCCTTTTGCATTGATTCATTGTGTATGACATATCGCTCCAATTAATCATATTCATCCATTGTCATTTGGTTTATTGTCCTAATGTCAAATTCATGAAGTTCAAATTACATTATATTTTAAAAAACGAATATATAAGTATATATATATATATATTCTATGAGCATTTCTCATGCGACTTGGATAATAATTGGGCATTGTTACATAAAAAGTATTCAAATATAGTTGACTTCTTCATTGAATTAGTTGGACGATATCTTTCATATTTTATTGCGTATAGAAATTTGATATTGATTTAAGGATCTATGACATGTAACAAATGTTTAGTTGTATCCAAATGATATTATGAAGCTATTTCTTGTAACAACAATTCAACCGAAAAATGATTTATATTTTCACTTAAATGGTATACATGTATGTATTTGAATTTCTATAGAACAAATAATTTGAATTTCTACCGAACGAATTGATGTATACCAAAAAATTTCTCACTAATTTTGTTATTATTAATTATTATTTTCATTTATTTTTGTTATAATATTTCTGCGATAATACTATCGATCAATCAACTACGCAGAAGCAGGAGTTCAAGCAGTACAATTGCTATTTTACTTGTGGACTATGCATATTTTCCGATTTTAACAACTAGTATAAAATGACGTTGAATTAGGCGAAATATTTTTATTTGTACAAAGTTCGCAATACAGCGAGTACTAGAATTTTGCGTTGTTGAAAAACAAAATCATAAAAAATAAAAAATGATGGATTTTTCACAGAGTGCAACAGACACAGAAACCGAAGGTATAGAGATCTGTATTTATAAAGTTTGTTCACTAGATCACTAGATTATGTTTGTTCTTCATATGTATAGTGAAAGTGACTTGGATGTCCTGTTTAAATTTTGCGGACAATTAATTTTCTTTAAAACATTATTATTATTTTTTTATTGAAATTTGAACTAATTTACGAAGAAAAATCTCACAAGAAAATGTTCATTTTATATACAATGTATATTATAATTCAATTCTTCTAAATACTTCTAATAAAATGAAATAATAAAACATGCTGTGTTTTTGACATCCTCAGAATTAATACGTGAGTATATATGGTGCACAAAAAACATGATGAGCTAAAGGCTACTAATAAAATATTCGCATAAATACAACATCAAGAAAATTGGGGAATGTATTAATTTAGTAATAATGAACAATCTCTATAAACTAGCGAAATAACAATAACAATATTTAATTCAACTTCATTAATGAAATATTATATATATATATATGATGATATCAATTTCTTGAAAAACCTTCTATATTCTCAATATTATCCTGGCAAAAACATATTGACACAGATGTTATTACATGCCTTATACTTGTATTTTCCTGAGGTTGTCATTTCATTGTAAATAGCTGAATATTTGACTAAATGTTTTGGACACCCTCCTCTATATACACCAATTTAATCTCATACAAAGTGCTATTATTAATTACTCGTTTAGTACACATAATCATAATATATTGTTCCGGGTTTGCCCACGCTGTAGAAGATATTTCATGGATGATATGAAAGAAAAAATGAAATATATAATTCTGTAAAATATGTAAATCTTACGAAAATGTTTTTTTTTTTTTCAATTGATATAATTTCATGGATTTCAGATTCATGTACCGGCTTCTTTTTCTTTTTTTCCAAATTGGTCTCAATAACATTTTATATGCACTAAAGAATACTTATTTTAGCAATTATTTCAGAGACGCAGAGACAGTGATATGAACAACAACACAAGTAAATCGCAACGCATACAAAAATTTTGCTGATAACCTCTTGCCATAACACATTCTTTTATTCAAAAGAAACAAAAAATACACAACTACGACTGAGTAAAAATACGTGTTCGGTGAATCGTCGATCTGATCAAAGTTGTGCGATCAGTGAGCTGAATAGAAAATTGATTTGAACATCGAATTTTGGTTGCTGTATAACTTACGTAGTAGTTTTCAATATATCCTACGTACCTTTTTCGTTTATTAAACTAAATTTTTATGTCTATAAAAAGTGAAAATAAAAAAAAATAAAACAAATGATTTCCATATAGTTAAATATTGTAAGCAATAGTGTTGACAAAAATTCTGAAATATTTAATACAGTTTTCAAAAGGGCATCATATGTACTGAAATATGCACATATGACGAACATTGTTTCTATATGAATATTATGATTTTTCTCATTTTCCACATGAATGCTCTCCATTGTGTTGCAATCATTGTATTTTAATTTATATTTCAAATTATCTAGCATAAAATTATAAGGTACAAATACTAATCATATGGAGAGAACTTTATGAAGGCGACAACTGAAAGTGTTAAATTGGAAAATAATACGAAAATTTTCACTTCTACGGTCTAGTCTAGTATTTTGTTTTGACATATACAACTGCTTTATTTGCATGTTCTTTGGAAATAACCAATTGGAACAAATTTAGATTCGTATTTTTGATAATAAAACAAATAGTGAATATTTCTAAAATGTTTGCATGACGAACAATTTCCTTACAATAATTGAGCTTTCCCATTTGTGTTGTAAATTAAATGTTTGTGAAAATTTTTAAAATCGTGTATATGCTTTTGTAAACAACTATTTAAAAATTCATTTGTCTATAAAAATTACCAATGTTTCGAATAGTGAATGATGAATAAAAAATTATGTATAAAAAGCAAAAGATCAGCATAAAGTTAAATATAATATAGCAGGATCTATCTGTCCAATGATGAGAATAAATAAATACCTTTATAATACTTTTTTTTGTTCAAAAGCATGCTGTACAAATTTGATAAAAACATAGTTAAATTACAAGAAAAGAAACATTATATCAAAATGCTTATTCATTGAACAGTTGTGTACATTTGTTTTTCTTAGAGAGCAGCAATTATAACAACACAGAAAGCTACGATAATAATACATATATAGAGTATATATACGTCAATATGGATAAAGGATGGACAGAAGTAAATTCAACTATTTTGCCATATGATATGCAATTCAATGATGGTCATCGTTTATCAATAATCGTCTATAGGTAATTTGAAAAATCTTCAATAGTATTTTTAATGATAAATTTAAATAAATAATTTACAGTATTTTAATGGTTCTATCTGCATTCGGTAATATAACGGTGCTAGTTATTTTGTTAAAACGACGATCCAAACGACCTTCAAGAATTGATACAATGCTTACACATTTAGCCATAGCTGATTTGCTGGTTACTTTTATTATGATGCCCATAGAAATCGGCTGGTATGTTTATTTTAAGCTTACAAAATCAAAATTAAATTATCTCTATTGCGTTTGTATTCAATGATTCTTAGGGCCTGGTCAGTCTCCTGGAAAATAGGTAAATAGATTTTTTTTTCCATTTTCAATCTTTATTTGGATTATATTGATTTCATTAATGATTTTTGTATGTAATTATCATTGTATTTTTGTATACAATGAAGATAATTATTATTTCATGAACAAAATATATCTAAATTATAGAATTACTTTTTTTTCTTTTTTTTTTCTTTTTTTGTCAAATATTTCCAATTGTAACATTAACAGGCGATACAATGTGTCGGTGAGTTGATGAAATATACAGTTGATGTAATAAAATGAATAGTATATTAAAGCGTTATTTATTTGCTTTTAGCATAATGTCATTTTTTCGGACATTTGGATTATATCTTTCAAGTTTCGTCTTAGTTTGCATATCAATTGACAGGTAATGAATTTAAAAGATGTTTTAGGTAGCTACGAATTCATAATTCGTATTTTGAAAACGTGGCTCTTATCTGTGTAAAACGTCTAGCTGAAAATTTGCAGATATTTTGCTGTGATTATGCCAATGAAGCTTGCTGGAGTCGATAGACGTGGGAAAATGATGATTTGTGGAGCATGGTTCTTATCTGTTATATGTAGCACACCACAGGCCATAATTTTTCACGTTGAATCACATCCAAATATTACGTACTATCAACAATGTGTTACATATAACTTTTTCGAAAATCAAGTAAATGAAACTATTTACTCTTTTATGGGGATGATGTTCTTGTACGCTTTACCTCTCATGATAATTATATTCTGTTACGCATCGATTTACATCGAGTTATATAAAAAAAGCAGGAAATGTATAACAGGTTTGTGTTCCCAATAAAAATATTTTAAGTCATTAATACACTATATTTTCATTCGATAGATCGCGATAGATTTCGACGTTCAAATGATGATGTTTTGGGTCGTGCAAAACGGAAAACTCTTAGAATGACAATTACAATTGTAGTCGTTTTCGTTATCGCATGGACTCCATTCTACATCATGTCAGTATGGTGAGTATTACAATTCAACGTAAGATATTTTTTATCAAATTAAATGATTAACAATTTTTTCTAATTGTACGAGAAGGTATTGGTTGGACAAAGAATCTGCAATGAAAGTTGATCAACGAATTCAAAAGGCTTTATTTCTATTTGCTTGCACCAATTCATGCATGAACCCAATAGTTTATGGTTTATATAATATCTTTATTATTTATTTTTATATTTGCAATATTTGCAAAATATTTACAATATTTATTTTTATTTTCTTTTGTTGTTTCTCCTAGGTTTATATAACATTCCTAGGCGATCAGATAAAAATGATTTGGTAAGTAGGTAAATAAAGAAATGGAAAATTTTGATTTACGTACTTCCAATGAATATTTAATTTAATTACAGCGGAACTCAAATATCTTACATTCCTCAATGTCAAAGCACAAAGATTCCATAGATTTTAGTAGACGAAATAGCATGGCAAATAGCGCACGGAAGTCTGTTTGTGTGAAGTGAGTTTCAGCGCTTTGTTGATGATTGTTAATATTTCATAGAAAAATAAATATGTTTTTAAACATTTCTGTAAATATATTTAGAATAATTTTCTTTGGACACTTTCATTGCAGTTGTGGTGAATCAATTGATCTACCCAATTTGAGGGTGCATAAGACATTATACCATTAATGTTAAGGAAAATGTGCACTATAGAAACAGATTTTCTACCGTATAAGCAGCTACATTTTACACAATTTTATTTTACTCAAAACAAACAATAAAGTACTTTATTGTCTTGTATTAAAATTTTACTTATAATGTTTTAATCAAACATTATGTTTACATTATTATGATGCTTTTTTTGCACAAAATTATTTTGGAACATATTTTTTTAAATGTAAACTTTTGATTGGTCTAATGACACGCTTTCGTTCCTCTCTGTGTCGTTTTAAATCACTATCTCGTTGTCTGTTGTATTTCGTTTTCTTTTCTATGGTGAAAGCCATTTGAGTACTACCTAAGCGATTTTTGATGGATTGATCCATGTCCTTCGATTTATTCAAACGATCCCCAAAACATTTCCTGCAAGAAAATTTTATTATTTAGCTATTGTATTCTTATTATTAACAAATTGACAACGATAAACTCACTTGTTGCTCTTTGTTGTGATATTCTTGACCTTGAATTCAATACTACTATTGTTATCAGATTTCGAAATTGGTTGGTCATCATTTTCATTTTCAGTACTGTTTTGGTCTTCCTGTTTTAATTTGTTCTTTTGATCAATTTGAATTTGACGATATGTTTGTTTTAGGTCCTTTTGCCATGTATTATCGTCATCATCATCAGAGCTCTCCATTTCTCCGTCTAAGGATTTCTCTGAGAAGAGATCGTCATCAGAGCTATTTGCCTTCTCATCATCATCCATAAATGGCATGACGGTTTCCACTTTTCGCTTGAGTTCTTTCACCTTATTCTTTTCTAATCGGCTCAGAACCGGTGTTAACATTTTGTATTCATCTGCATTTTTATCTACTTCAAATTCAGGGTTGCTGAAAAGTGCCTTAAACCGGTCATCTTTTAACAAATTTGCAGATTTCTTTCGGCCATGACATTCACTATCATCCATATATTTCAAAGCCAGCTCTTGATTAACAGAAGGTAAATCAGATTTGATCTTCAGACGAGCTGGTCTTGAAGCTTCTATTTTTTGTCGAATTTTTTCTTTTCTATATTTTTCAAAAGCAAATGGTTCGATTGCTGAGCGTGCTTTGTTATAAAGGCGAATATCAATGAAGTATCTAGAAAAAAGAAATTAATAACGTAACAATAATATGCTTAACGAAATCAGTTTATATTTAATTCACCCATGCATATAAGCTCTCAGTAAATTTGTTCCTTCTAAATGTTCAAGTCCAAGTTCAGCTAATTCTTGTTTTGTAATGAATTTGTAGTCATCATAAATATTCTGAATATTCTCCGATTCAATTTCTTCAGTAAGATTATCTAAAAACGAACACCACCTTGGAGCTGGTCCCATCATTGGTATGTAATACGTAAGCATTTTCACATCATCTTGAGCAAAAAATACTAATCCCGTATTAGATATTGTAGTAAAATCATTAAAACTTGTATCTGTGGAAGAAATCCGAATATTAAATTTATAATCGCAACATTTCCTACTTTTCTGAACAATGAAATAAATATCATGAACCAATATGGACTATTATTACTATTCGAAGCTCAAAGTTTATTATTGCCTGTTTTATTTGGACTTTTATTATTCATTCTATGCTGTATGTAAAAATTCATTGTAATAGATGTTTAGTTATTATAACCATTTAAGCAAGATGTGCATTATTCATGAATTATAATTTAGTATCCGTTACCCATCAATATTTTCCTCAAGTTAGCTTTATTGTCTTTCTGCCTTGACTCATCATCACTTTGGTCAACAAACTCTCTTTTCTCGTATTTTAATGGAATAATCTTGAGTTTTTTTTTTACAATATTCTTACACCCGAAATATAAAATTGATTGAAAATACCAGACAAATATTTAGTTTTACGCACCTGACTCAATGTATGCGGTCTGTTTACCAGATATTTCATTCCATATTTTGAAGATAGCTGTGTCCATTGAATAAATTGAATTTTGTGATGAATTGAATGCTATTTGTTTTATTGGAAACTATGGAAAAATTCTGAACATTAGATATGTAATAGCCAACAATATTTGAAGCTCACGAACCTGATTCAAATGATCTTTAATAATCATTGGCTGATTTGCACGAATATCATACACGAGCACATGACCCGAATACGTCCCCACCTAGGGGGTAGTAACAAGAAAAAATATCATTAAATTTAGAGTAAATATGTAAATATTGTGAATATTGTAAATATGCTAAATACTGTGTGAATTTTTCTAAATATATTAAATATCTTTAATAACTGTCATATTAGCTCAAAGTCGGTGAATATCTAACTTACATATGTGCACTTGTTATTGTCGCTTTTACACTCTTAACATAAACGACGATTAAATCGAATCAGGGCGACCACATAAGCTTAAAAACTAAAATCTTAAATGAAAACTTTCAAATGTATTTAAGTCGCTATAGCAAAAACATTGCTTAAAATTTGGTTTAAATTTGGATTTGGTTTTGATATGGTAGCAGAGATCTGTTGATGTGGAAAAAAAGAACAGGCAATAAATTGAATCTGCCATGTAAATTTCACATGATTTTCCACAAACTAAATTACCGCAATTAATTAATTTTGATTGTTGAGATCAGCTAGTCTTTGCACCGTGAAAACGGGGTCTACCGGTACACGTCTTATTATGCATAAACCGTAGAGTATATTACGTCCCGCATTCACATCACGATTCCAGACAACTACCACTTTTCCAAAACGATTGGCCCGGTTGTTTATAACTATGCGTCTCATTTTGGTTACCAATTGGTTGGCATTAATGTCTTCACGTGCGTTATTTTTTTCAGACTGCAATTTTCGTTTGCTTTTCATTGTTATGACTTCTGTTGCAATCAGTGCATTTTTTTTTCGAATATAATTCAATCATGTATGATATCTGGCTTTTGGCTGTCGTTTTGGTTGTTTCATCATTGCACGACAGAGGCTAAAAAGCGTTGTCGTTCTTTTCTCAGGTGCTACTAATGCATCACAATCTTTGCGTCGTTCAAAATATTTGATGAGCCTGTTCGATTGCGGTGTTTCTGGATGACCTGTGATCCGTTGTGGCATTACAACCCCACCCATGACAACAAGTGTTGGCTGCCCTTGACACAAACTATTTGTTATTTGTTCCATGGCTTTATCTTTGGCCATGAATGCGTCAAAATTCAAACTTGTGTATTTTTGAGAACAATACAGTTTTATTTTCTTATTAAAAAATCGAAGTCGATGATTGGCAACATCGACATAATGTGGACAACTTTCTGATATTTCTGGATATGTCATTCGATCGTTGTGCATTCGATCTTGCAAATCACCATCCAATTTGCTCCACAGTTTGTTACGAGCTATTGAATCGATCAATCGATAATACCTGCCAGCTTTCAAACCTATGTTTCGCTCAATACCATTTAAATCTCTCGCAATACCGTTAACAGTCAACTTTTTACCTGGATCCAAATCGAGGAATCTTTTCAGCAACACCATCAGAATAAATCATATTCGACTGCAATAGCATGAGAAACAAACGCAAAGAGAATGAGATGAATGTACCGTTATGTGTGATTCGTACAATTTTGTCTCTTCAAATCAAGTATTGTAAATATTAAATGTGATTGAAAAAGTACTCACCAATGTTAAGAATATGCTGTGTTTCTTTTCTCTTCTTCTTCGATAATTCGGTTGTGTTGACTGTGTCGCCATGTTGAATGTTGAATATTGAATGTTGACTTGATCTCAGCTACCAAATCTCAACTTTAGGCAGTACTAAATTTCACCTACCAAAACTCATTGTTAAGCAATATGCTATCGCGACTTTCGTTAATTTCGAAATTGTTTTCAATTACACGATTTACCTGCCTAAATTTCTGAATCTAATATTCCCTATCACTAATGCTAGCTTATTTATGAAAAACAAATTTAATATTTAAAATTTTAATAATTGTTAATTTTTCATGATCTAAATGTAATGTTTTATATTCAGCCAGTTGTTGGCGGTGAAATAAAAATAAAAAAAAATAAAAAATATTTACTAAATATTACAAATACTTATGATATGCTTTGTGTATATTTGAATCTAACAAATATCTCACAAATATTTGAATATCCCGTGAATATTCTAAATATCTACTAAATATATATTCATAAAGGGTTCTCTGCCCCTTGGTGCCCACCCCAAGCTGTAATCCATCTTTGAATTTCATCGCAGTTATTGATGGGAATTTTTTAAATTTTGTCAGGTTTATTGCTACGTCTAGTACACCAACTTTATTTTTATCGCGTGGATCCCATGCTTCGACTATTCCCTCTTGTGTACCAATACACATTAAATGATGTTCAGGATTCACTTCACAACGATTCACAGCGCTAGACTGAGTATTTAAAGATTGCAAAAATTGTCCACGTTCTAAATTGAGTCGATATATTTCACTTGATGCGCCCACAACAAAGAGATCGCAAGTTGGAGAATGATATTTCATATCGTAACCAAATCTAGGGATTCGTAATCTGTAATGTCGGCCATGTGCTGCATGAAATTCAACATATCGATCATTTTGCAAAAATACCATTTTGCTATAATCATCACTTAGAATCTCAGTGCACACAACTTCTGAATCAAAGCATCGTTCAAATTTAACTGAGAGATTATTTACTTCAAAACATTTTACTCTTGGCTTGTAAGTTCCCGTAGCAATAATAAATTGATTGTCAGGAGACATGCGAATTGTTTGGCAAGCATCTGGCATATCAAAGTCCTGAATCAACTCAATTCTTCTTCGCAAATCAACCGATTTGTTAAGCAGTTTCCTTCGTCTTTGATCCGTCAACCACTAAAATTCAGATTATTCATGTAGTAAAATTTATAATTTCTCCCATACAATAAAAACTTACTTCCGGAAGTGATTTTCCTGCACTCAAATTATATATTTTAACATCGTTTACATCAGTCATAAACATTGTATCACGTTTTTTATGTTTTTATTATATCAGAAATATATTTTTTTCTTGAAATTTAAAAATGAAAAATTAATTCATGACTACTCATTCCTTCAATGTGAGTTGTTTACTATTTCATAACCACATGCGTTTTTCTCATTGACTGTCACTTTTCAGTATAGTTCTAAATCTCTCCACCAATAACGCTGATAACACTATATAGAGTATATGAAATAATTTATACGAGAATTCGACAATAATGTACTTTCACATAGAATAATCGAAGTTTAAATATTATGATTTTTAAATTTTTTTCGGTATAAAACATTCCAAGAAATATAAATGAATTATAATCAGATCTTTGATTTAGAATTTGTAGTTAAATTGCTCAAAAAATGATTGGATTTCAATATACATTTTAAACACATTTAAATTTTTATTTTGTTTCGTAATGTTAATTTTTCAGTTGATGCACTGATTTGAATGTCATGGTAATGGGATAATTAGCATCATTCAATCAAACATATTTTTTATTCATTTTATAAATTGGTTGAGTTTATCCGCGTAGAAAATATATTATTCACACATTTTAAATCAATACTTTTATTTGTTTTATGTCAATAAAATCTGGGACGGCTGTTTTTATAATTGCACTGAATGCAAATTATTTATATATACAAAATTATATATATATACAAAAGAACAGCTAGACACATACAATAACAATGTCATCACTTTTATTAATCGGTTTTTGGAACTGATGATCATCAGTGGATGTGCTAGATAAATAGTTTTGCGTAGATACATGTTTTTCTCAATCTAAATTAATTTTGTTAATTTGGTTAATATCATTCATGGGCAAATAAAATGAGTTTGTTCATGAACAATTTTCAATTTTCAATGTACATTTATAAACTATCCAAAAATATGATGGCAATTCATTGTAGATCGCCAAAAAAGCATGAAATCCAATTGAACTCTTCAACTTCCTTCATTAATTGTGAAAACATTTTAATATGTTTAATTCTCACGTGAAAGATTTAATGAGTCAGTATGCAAAAACTCTTCTAAGGATCCCGTGATTTTAATAGGTATATAAAAAATCTACAATAAAATATTCAAAAAAAAGTCAATAATTTGGTACTGTACACAATATATCAGTCATTCATTCATGTGATCATTTATTCAATTTTGTAATTTGGTTGTACACGTTAAAATAAAGATTGTTTCTCTAACTCAATAATTTAAAGTTTTTCTTCAAAATTTGATGTTTAAAATAAAAATTGGAATAATTTTGACAAAATGACTTTCTCGAATTGATAATAATATTATTTCGAAATGCATATCACTTTAATTGAAGTTGCAATTTCAACTAAATTGTAGTTCGTCGTGAAGAATCTTTGTATTAAAGAGGTGCGATATGGCCACTAACAATACTACCTACTGCATTGATTTCGATTGTTTATATCGATACGATTTACAGTTGTATGTGTTGATGTTTATTAACAGTGAAATTGAATAGCGATGTCCACAAATCAAATACTACCGTTCGTCACTGACACATGACTAGCATTCGAAACAAATTTGTTTAAATCAAGCAACAACATTTATTACGAGCCGAACATTCAGGGAGCGACAGTCAATCGATACTGATGTGCATTAAGCTGCGTGCGCAGTGCGTGTTCAGAATTTAAGTTTTAGTGCCCGAATACGTTAATCAATTGAAAATTGCTTTTTTTAAAGAGTAGTTTGCGTGTTGTAAAATATTGTAAGTGCAACTGAATCGAAAGTTATTTGATACATTCGAGTATTATAATAAGAATTATAAGTGAAAATGTAGTTTAAATTCAAACCATTAGAAGAAAAGGCAAGGGCAACTCTTTCAATGGTTTTACTATTAAACGATTTGAGAATCAATTTAAACTATGTTTCTGGATTTAGTAACGGGTTGGCTTCATTATATGTTTGATTCACGAAGAGTGAATTTTTTGAAATTTATTGAAAAATTGATCATAACTATTATTTACTAATGCATACAATTTTGAATTGGTTTTTTGGCACCATCAACAAAAAGGGAAAAAAAATACTCTAATAAATTTGTATCATCATTGATAATGTAATGTCATAAAATTATACAAAACAATTTGAAACTGAAAATTAAGCACGATTTGTGTAATTTTCCAATTTATTATTTTGAAGAGAAAACTAAACTTGAAGTGAAACTAATGTAAACTGTTTTTAATGAGCCAATAGATATTGATAAATCATTAATAAGTGTGCGGGTTGTGCAATGTTTATTATTTTCATTTTTATCGTTTAGCACCATTTCGTTCCAATACCGTAATGAACTTATAAAAATCATCGTATTGACATGTAACTGAACCAAATAAAAACGGTATAATGTTTTGTATAGATATCAGTTGTCATTTATTTTGGAAATCTTCTACCAATCGGAAATTCAATACGAAAAACTAAAAATTTAAATAGAAAAATTCATTCTGTAATTTTAAATGAAGCTATGGACGTTTAGCCATTACTTTCAATTAAAAGAATAACTACAAATTAGTGATCAACAATTATAGCAAAGAAAAAAACTTACGATAGTTAAAAAATAATAATGGGTTTGGCATTATGTATAATATTCAATAAAAGGTTCCCTTTCCAATTTGTTGTACATTTTCAAAGTTCTCATAATAATACAAGACAAATAACCTGAAAACACAAGTGCCTCTTGAAAGACGCATTACGAAGAAGCACATGATCCTGTTTATCACCTCACTTATGTTTTTTCAACTGATCGATATTTTTTTTACACAACAAAACACGTGATTTTGGTTAGGTTGATTTATTTCGTTATTATTGTCAATTAAAAAGCTTATAACAAATGAAACAGGGCACTGCTTCGATTGCCATCTAAATTCATCTGAATAGCCACAAGTGTGATTTTAATCATCTGACAGTTAATAAGTGTTGTACGCACTTCTAATTGATTGACTTATATTAATTCGAAATAAATTGACATCATAATGCAGTCAATATTTATCTTCTTTGATGTAATTGTGGAATCCCATAACGTTTTGCGTTCAATATTGTTGTTATCTTGTTGAATTGAAATATCTAACGATTCACAAGAAGCGATAATTAAAAGAATATTGTCATGAGTTTCATTGATACAATTGTGTGATAAAGATTGAAATCAATGTCTACATTACACTGGCAATGTGATTTGAATTTCACCAATGTGAAATATTATTTTACGTTAAATCATTGATTTATTTTTTTGTTGTCACTGCAAATTTGAAACGTCTGCTATTCTAGACGATTTTTTTCATTTTATTGCATGTGATTAATTTTTATCTAAATATTTTCATTTGTCAATTATTGTTATCACCTTTAAAGTCAATTACTATAACACATCACAAATTCATTGTTTTAGCGAATTTATGTTATTTATTCTCATTCATCCACATAAAATTTATGGTAATTTATTTCAATGTTTTTGCTACTGTTTTTTATACGATATCAATCTACAAATAGTTGCTAATTCATTTAGCAAGTGTTTGACAATAATTTATAAGTTATTTTCACATTGTTTTTATCAAATTTAATTGCTTGTAAATATTGTGTTTTCAGTTTTGCATGTTTTTGAAACTTTGGAACAAAAAAATCGTTACAAAAGCCAAACTCCATTTAACACGTACACATCTGTGTACATGACTTATACAATAATTTGCCGTAAATTTCGTGGTCAATTCACATAGTAATAGCAGTTGGCTTTGTATAATGTATATTAACAACTAATTTGGAAAAAACGGTTGATAATTTAGTCGATTTATTAACAATGAATTATTCATGAACAAAATTATCGATGCGTTTTTTTAATTCCATTTTCAAATATCAATACAGGAATAAGAATTATGTGATAAAATTGACTTATTTTTTTCACCTAGAAATATGTCTCAATCTACGACTGACACAGATAAAATACCATCCGTTATAACATCTCAACCCGCAGCATCACCTCCTCCAACTCCAAAAAGAAAGGTCAGCATTGCTAATGATCCAGTAAGCGAAAATCGCTATGACAACTTTGCGTTTGAGCCCTGTTCCAAGCGGAAAACTTCACAGGTATGACACTTTTTGCAGAAGCATTATTCATAGTTTTTTTAAGTACTTTTAAAAAAAAACACATGCACATTGTACATAAACATTTTTTCTATATTTAGGTAGATAATTCAGAACAACATCTCAATATACCAATTCGAAAGCGAAGTATTCTTGTCAATGGGGGACAAAATTTACACGGTGATGCTGAGTCAATTTATAGCCATCAATCACACGGTAATGACTTCTCTAACTTTTATATGAAAAATTTAATTTTAACGATAAACATGCTTCTTCAGATATAAAGACACTGAATGATTCAAAATGCAAATCTTCTGAGCCTGATCTTGAAAGAAAAACACAAATTGAACACTCATGGATATACATGTTTTGTGTGAAATGTCGTGGAGAGGATAATACAGAATCTTGGGAACCTCCATTTTGGCAAAAATTTTGTCCATTCCCATTATGTCCTACATTCCGTCAATTTGCCAGGTTATGGTGTATTATTATCATTGGAATCATAGCGTGGCTTATTCTATACGTAATTGTTGGAAAAACTGCTGCACCTGGTGGACGGTTATTTGGATTGGTAAATGTTAACATTGGATAAAAAACATAATTTGAACATTTACAGAAATTCAAAATATGAGTTTAAAATGTTAAAACTTTCTTATTTCAGGTTATGCTCATTGTAGCTGCCAATTTTGGGGGTTTCTTAATGAGTCTTACAACTCTACCAAGATTGGTATTTTTTTTTTTAAATGAAAATTTTGATTGGTTTGAGAATTTGGGTTTTAATCATTATTTCATTTAGATTGGGATGCTGTTTACAGGCATTTTATGCCAAAATCTTCAAATAGTAGACATTGGTGAAGACCTTTCACATGTGACATCTTACATACGAAAATTCTCGCTTGTTATAATTCTTATTCGTGCTGGACTTGAAATGGATCCTAAAGCTTTCAAGAAGGTGTATAAAACAATTCTCAAATTGGGTCTCGTGCCATGGACAGTTGAATGTATATTATGTGCAGTATTAACGCACTACTTATTTAAAATGCCATGGATGTGGGCATTTGCTTTAGGTTCGATCATTGCTGCTGTATCTCCCGCGGTAATTTTTCAATTACAACACAGTTCTTGTTCCCCAATCAAATGTTTTTTATTCTGAACTCATACCTATACACTATTTCAAAACTGTATAAGTTTTGAAAATCTCAGGTTTACATTTTTTAAATCGATATTTTGTAAAAGTACCGTTTTTCGCGGTTGTTCCTCCACATCTTTGGAAGCAGTAGTTATTATATATATAAATTTACTTCAGAAAATATAATATTTGGTTGAATTGAGGTTTTTCTCCACTTTTTTTTCAATGCACATTGGTTGAATCCATATTTTTTTGTTTAATTCTCGATTCTTCTTTTCCACTAGGTAATTGTCCCTTGTCTTTTTAGGTTTGTGTTTTAATAATTCCATTAGATATTCTTTTGTGTTTGATTTTAAATATTAATTAAACAATTTTATTCTCAACATAGACTTAGGAATAGAGGATATGGCGTGGCTAAAGGTATACGCAGAAAATAAATGAAGAACAATTTAAAGGATTTCACATAAAATTATGACAAATGAAAATCCATAAAATTTCTGTCATTTTTTTCAATTTACAATTTTAAAATAAATCAATAAATTTGCAATTTTTTTCATTCGTTAACAATAGGCATCCCAACATTGATTGTTGCAATTAGTGGAATTGATGATGCAGCTTCTGTAGCGATATTTGGAATTTTGGCAAGCATTATATTTGGAACTGAAGGAATTGGGCATCAAATAAGCCAGGCACCAGTATGCGTTTTGGGAGGACTTTTATTTGGTGTTTTTTGGGGCGTTCTAATGAAATTCATTCCAGAAAGAGGTGACTCTTCTCTGCTTAATTAGCATCTAGTACAAAAATCAACTGAAAACTTTATTTTACATATTATATTTATATGATTACTAAATTATTGATTAGTTTATGTTCGTATAAATTTCTTTCAATATTTCAATAATGTTTCTCAACAATATGTATAATTTTTCTTCAGGCGATGCATATGTTATTCCAATTCGAACGCTTATGTTATTTGCAGGCGGATTATTAGCCGTCTTCGGAAGTGAAGAGTTTGGATATGAAGGTACAGTTTTTTGGGCATTAATCTCTAATTTTCCACACAAAATTGCACACTTCAATATTCAACATGAATTGTTGAATTTTATTTAATTTTTCAACTGTATACAGGTGCTGGTCCGCTTGGTGTGGTTTTTGCTGCATTTATTGGTAATTATTAGGGGATGAGAACCTTTTATGAATATATATATATATATATTGAGTACATATCTAGAATATTGTGATACGTGATATTTAAATATTTATTGAATATTCAATTCATTTTTATCTATAATAATTAACTACTAAGTTTTAAATTGAAAACATTGTCGCGATGGCAGAATAAGTAAGTATTGCTTAAAAATGAGATTTGGTAGCTGAGATCCAATCAGCATTCAACTCTCAAATAGACACAGGAGGATACAGTGTGATCTCAACTACCAATCTCAAATTTAAACAATATTTAGTCATATGTCTAGCATATTTATGATATTTAGTATATTTACAATATTTATTTTTATATACTTTTGTTGTTTCCCCTTAAGGTAATTACTTTTGGTGCAAAGAAGGTTGGGAGATCGAAGATAATCCTGTTGGTACAGCTTTTGAAATTTTCTGGATGTTTTTTGAACCTGCACTCTTTGGGGTATGGTTATATTATATAAAATTTAACTGATTTTCTTGCTTCGCTAATTTTTTAAAATTTTTCTTGAAATAATATTGTTAATTGATGTGACATAGGTTACTGGTGCATCCGTAAAAATATATGAACTTGACAAGGAGGTGGTAACAATTGGCGTTACAATTTTAGTTATCTGTGGCGTCGTACGAATTCTTTGTACAGCATTAATAGCTTTTGGAGACAACTTGAATATTAAAGAAAAAGTATGAATTGGAGGAAAACCTTATTTCTGTTGATTTCTATATAATATTTTCTTTTTCTCTTTTGCAGATATTTGTTGCGTTCGCTTGCATGGCAAAAGGTGAATGATACTATAAATTTTCTGTCTTTGATTCTAATTTATTTCTTTGAAATAGCAACTGTACAAGCGGCCCTGGGACCAGTAACTTTAAAACGAATCGGAAATAATAGTCAAGGTGATGAAAGACACTACGCAGAACTTATACTTATGGTTTGCGTTTTGAGCATAGTTGTGACAGCACCGATAGGCGCTATTTTAATATCGATTATGGGACCACGGCTTCTAACAAAAACTAAGCAATTACCACCAACCGAAGGTATTTTTATTATTTTTAGTGTTGTAGAATTAAGTTATTTAAAAAAAATGCATTTTATTCAGGCTGGCGCCGAAGTCATCGACCATCTCTTTACGATATAAGCATCATTGATGAAAAAGAAGAGCGCGAAGATCCTGAATTGCAAGAAGACGCACAAACAGTCGACAATACCAATTCCAATGCAATTAAAACAGTTTTTACCGTAATGAAGTGATTTGTTGATGAGAAAAGTATAATTTATATTGCAAAAACTTGAAACTTTATGAAATTTTTTTTGTTCATTTAATCATTGCTTTCGTTTTTGTTGTAAATAGCATGCAAAAGTTACATCTAGAATAGTCATTAATTACTAATTAAAAGCTTGATAAAACTAAAGCAAATAATGTATACAGTGTTATAAATATAAATATAAATATTGTCAATTTCATTCTTGGAACTTGTTTATCGGTTACTTAATAATGTTATAAAAATCAAGTAAAACAATAAATGAATAAAAGATATGTTCAAATATTAAATATACAGTATTTTTTACGTATAAATAAAAAGCATGTCAGTGTATTGAATTTTGTCAATTGAACACATGAAACTTATACATGTATGTATTTATAGGAAAATTGAATACAATTTGAAATAAAATGTATTTTTAAAAGCGAATTTTGAACAGTTCAAATGCTTTGTGTATTTTCCCCTTGTGCGTGAATGAAGAAAAATACATCGTATAGCGCTTGCGTTCAAAAAAGGAAAGAAGCTTTTGAAATTTTCAATGATAAAGGAATATACACCAACACGTAGAAGAAGCATACCAATACAAGCATAAATACGAATACATACAGCTTTGGAATTATTGTTCGTAAGCAATAATATCCACCATGTTAACGAAAGCATCAATACCTCCACTTTCTTGGAGCATCATTTTGGTGCTCAATAGAAGTTCATTACAACGGACCATTAGTATGCTCTAGATTGTATTATGTGCCCAACATGTTGTATGCTATTTGGCTTTTTGAATTTGCAAGCAGAAAGTAAATCAAGCTGAATTTTTCAGAGTGCGTGACAAATATAAAAGTGAACATAGTCTTGAAAAACAAAGAGTTATCATTACGAGGAGCATTGTTCTGTGTTTGTCGAAACCTTTTTTTTATTCATCCCATAGAAATTCATTCATTCAGATTCAGAGCCATATAAATCTTTTGCGTTTAAATATTTAATACCAATTAATTTGTGGCAGCGCGTATACTAGACGATGCTATCCATGTGAATGGGGCATAATATTCATGAAAAGGACTACAGACATTTTTTTAATGTAATGTGTATGCTAAGAAGGTAATAAGCGGAAAGAGTTTATGTGGAAATCAGCCAAGAGAACAGTAAATTAAGTGTTGATGTTGAGTATGTGCATCGTGATGCAATGAATAACAGATTTTGCAGGTTCGGAACTTAAACAAAAAAAGAAAACCAAGTGATTAACTAATGTTTACATATTTACTTTATAAGAAAATTGTTATCCTAAGAATAACTTCAAAAGATTTTAAGTCCTGTGAAAATGTAAAATTAATTGAAAACGACAAATGGTTTAAATTGTTCTTGAAAATTAAGTTCATAACATGAAAATGGTGGAAAATTGTGAAGTTATGTTTAGTGCAAAACCAAATGATTCATAACATTTCGTATTCTCCCACGTTTTACAATAGAGTTTCATCTCAATAAATGTAAAATTTCGAATGCAATAAAATGGCGTGCAATTCGGGGCTAATTTTTTTTTTGTAAATACTAGAAGGGTAATTTTGAAGGATAAATTGTTAACTTGTTGAAATTTTAAAATCAAATATAATATTTTCAGCTGCTACATATATTTTGTAGTAATTTATTGCAAATTTAGGACACATTTTTATGTTTGTGAACACAAAAAATCATGAAAATATTTTTTTAAAAAATTAATTGTATTTAATCTTGTATCGAAAAAAATTTCGCCGGGAGCTCAATCTCTTTGCATCTTAAATACGGTAACCTACAAGCTATTTTGCTTAATAAAATGGTGGTAATATTACCCTCATCGATAATTTACATCCATACATAATTTACCTGCTCTATATATAGTTTTCAACTTTAATAAATACATAAAACTGCAAATCATTTGTTTGATTTGAACAAAAAAAAAAAAAAAAAAAAAAATCTTCTTCATGATAAAAAAAGGGAAAAGTAAATGAATACTAAATAGTTTATCCATTCTGTTAGATCATGTGAATTCCTATAGAATATAGAAAAGTTGTTTTAAGTTCTACATATACACTCGGAACATACACGACGTGTAACTTGATGCAATAAAACGTCAGTATTTCCACATTTCAAAGATATAGTATTTTCATAGAAATGAAAATATCTAGATAATCATCAAATATTCTGCACACAGCACGTTAAATCATTGAGCGATAATTAAAATTTTCATTATTCATG
Organism: Resseliella maxima; assembly: GCA_029041755.1. Lineage (NCBI taxonomy): Eukaryota > Metazoa > Arthropoda > Insecta > Diptera > Cecidomyiidae > Resseliella > Resseliella maxima. The sequence continues at coordinate 417,334 of JAQOWM010000799.1, forward strand.
AGTTTTATGTGTGTGTACGTGTGAAGCGCCCAACATCATTCGGCATGAGAAAAATGATGGCCTTCAGCCAATTTTTTTAACACATTTCAATACGTTTTTATGCAAGTCAGTTTACTCATTCATAAATGTCATCTTATGATATCAGAGAACAGAGTATATTACATTTTTGCATCTGCTCGTTGTACACAAAAAAAAAAACAGTATGTTTCAAAAAATGTTTACCCACATGTATGGACTATTTAAGAATCAGAAAGTACTTAAGCCATTCAACTGGGCTTATTTAAGCTTAGTTGAATTTGGAAAATTCAGGTGATAACACGGGATTGGTTTTTGCAACACCTATGTCAATTCATAATATACAATTGTCGCGTTGAATCATTTTTAATATAAAAAATTGTTCCAAATCATTAGTAGGCTACAAAATGTAGCTTTCTTTTTTTTATCATTATGATAGATTTTTTTTCGACGTGAATCCATTGTTGAAATTGTATTTTCGTGTAAAAATCAAGTGATACAAAATTAGAACCAAACACACATTCCCTCGTGAGAATACGGATACTTATATAGATTAATTTGTGGATATATTTTATTCTTATTTAATAATTTTAACAGTTTTGGAATATAATTAAACAAATTTTGCTTTATTTAAATAGCTAAAACATATGATAACATTTAAAAATGCTAAAATTTCAGGTTTCAATACTACATAACATCTTATTGCCTATCTGAAATGAATTCGATAGAATGTATATTATATTGTAAGTAATGATCTTATATAATATTATACAATAATAGGGAAAATCTCATAGAATTCTATATAGAAATAGGCATATGTGTTGCTGGGGATGACAAATGTTTTAAGAATTTACCAGCAATAAATAGTAAAAATGATTCATAATGGCACAAAATGCCAGCAAAATTGATCATCTTTACTTAGATTATCAGTAATTTTAATATTATCTATTGTTCAAAAATATGTTTTATTGTTTTTTTAGTATGTGAAGACTAATGAATCGAGATTCAATTAGAAATTTTAAATCTCTTTGAATACAACAATGAATTGTATATAAGTAATGGCAAAATCTAACCTCAGCATATCTTAGCAATAAGCTAGGCGTTAAGAGATAATTTAAAGATTCTATTGTTTAAAAAAATTTCATTTTAGATTGGTATATTGGTGCCTTATACTGAACTGCCTAGAAAATATATGCCTATTTTTATTCTGCAAATAATATTATGGATTGGAATAATACAATTTTTTTTACATTTGAAATAGGCTCACCTACAAAATGGTCGTACTATATAGACGCATTTGAACTACATTTATGAACTATATCATAAACGACAATTATTTGGAGATAGGCCGTTCATTTAATTACACAATATTAAACTTGAGCTTTCAACCATATTTTTCATTACTCTTTTCGCCGAAGAATAAAGTAATAAATTTCAACTCAATTGGGGATTTTGTTTAAAATGTTAAGTGAACGCAACCCAAATAAACCCATCTCCCATAGTATGAGAGATGTATACAAAAACTATCTATACTATTTCATGTCTTGCAAGCAATTATATGATCAAGAGTATCTTTCTTTTTGTGAACCCCGATTAATATCTTATTTCACTTTAATGTGAAATACATATTTTTTTAATGATAATGATATCAATTACGAAATTATTTGTCTAACAATGTTGTATTATTATCATTGAGTCGTTGTAAACCTTATGGTATTTTGATTTCAAATTTGCAAAAATTTATTCTTTAAACTGCTGATGAAAATATTCAATTAGATGCAAGTCGGAGTGTATTCAAAAAAGCTTCATGTATTAATCTCTCAATGCTCAATCAATTCAATTAATGACATTATCTCAGCATACAAAACCAGGTAGAATTGATGCAATTGACATTTATACTGAAAATTCACCAAATTAATCTCAAATGGCGGGACAACTATCAAAATACTACAATCGGATAAAAACAGAAGAGATAATTACTTGTTTAAATTTCTTATGAAAATGCGTTCGACAATTGATAGAACCTTTTTGACAACATCCGAAGTCTTTCGAACATGTGGTCGCGATTTAAATAAGAAAGTCTCAATCACATTGAGGAAAATTCATATATTTTTATTGATTTCAACACTTTTGACTTGTGTCTCAATGTGTATGACTAGAACATCAGCACATACAATGAAATATAGTTCAAATGTCGTTAAAACTAAGTATGGTGACTTACGTGGAATTATTGTTCGTAATAACCCGACTGTTGAAGCATTTCTAGGCGTTCCGTATGCCAGCCCACCAGTAGGTTCATTACGGTAAGAATATTATAATATTTATTAATGTCATAAAATAGAATTCTTTTCGTTTCATTTGATCAAAAAGAAATTCATTATTAAATTGCTGAAATTGATTTGTTTAATATATGTATATAAAAACAACTAGTTATATGCCACCTGTTACACCTTCTGCATGGAAAAATGTTCGACTTGCCGATCGTTTTTCACCCGTGTGTCCGCAATTGCCGCCAGTATCCCCAACAGGGCGCGAAGCACTGCTTGATGTTCCAAGAGAACGTTTGGCTCAAATTCGTCGGCTCTTACCATTGTTATCAAATCAATCCGAAGACTGTCTTTACCTAAATTTATACGTACCACGCACAGGTTAGCTCAATAAAATGAATATTTTTTCACATCCTCACTCGCAGAACAACATTCTACTCAATATTGTTGAAAATTGTAAAATTTTGCTATGACGCAAAGCACATTGTTTTTATTTGTTCAATATATATTCATAAAAATATCATACACATTTTTAAATAATTGTGCAATGTCTAATCCCAGTCTAAATGATATTCGAACTGGAATTACTTAAGTATTACTATTAAATTAATGAAGTTACTTTTAAAATTGACATGATGTTTGAAGACAAATTCAATTCCGTAGTGCATTGCAGTGTGTTATTAAAAAAACTGCAAGCACTGTGGGAGTGATATTGCTTTCAAACCAATCTTCTATATAAACTTTTGAATTCAGCTTTGGTTGACTAATATTTATTTATACAAAAATGTTCGCTCATATTTAAATTTTGGTTTCGTCTATGTTTTTCAAATATGAAATAAATAAATAAAATACATAATTCATAAATAATATATATAAAAAAATACAGTTTAAACTGAGAGTTGTATTTTAATTTGTTTTAATTCAGATGAAGATTCTTCAAAAAATAGTAGGGCCGCCATTATGTACATACACGGTGAGTCATTCGAATGGAATAGTGGAAATCCATACGATGGTTCGATTATGGCTGCGCATGGAAATGTGATTGTGATCACAGGTAGGGAAATTTTTTTAGAGAAAACATCTAAAATAAAAGAAAATTTTACTTAGTTCGGGATACATAACTTGGTGTGTTTTTCTTGGTCCGCAGCTAACTTTAGATTAGGAGTATTAGGTAAATTTGACATACATATTTTATGCAGGGCCTAAGAACAGAAATAAAAAAAACATTATTTTGAATGCATCAAATTTAAAAAGGGTTTCTTAAGACTGGATCAAAAGGGAGTGCACAAGGGAATTTTGGTCTCATGGATCTCGTTGCGGCAATTCATTGGCTGCGTGAAAATTTGCCAGAATTCAATGGGGACCCAAAAAAATTAATTTTATTTGGACATGGTACTGGTGCAGCGTTGGCAAATATATTAATTACGTCTCCAATCGTGGGGGATTTGATCCGCAGAGCAATCATTATTAGTGGTTCAGCCTTGGCACCTTGGGCTATTCAAAAAGACCCACTTTATGTGAAGCGAAAAGTGGCTGAGCATACAGGTTGTCACGGCGATTTAGTTGAGGATGATTTGGCTCCCTGCTTGCGAACCAAGTCGGTATCAAATTTGTTGTCTGTTCAGCTCGATACCCCAAGGTATTATAAGAATATTTATTATTTATATTTTTCCCAATGTGTACTGTACATTTTATTATTTTTATTGATTTCAAAGGTTTCTACCAGGGTTTGCACCGTTCATTGATGGCACTGTTATTGTTGGTGTCAATTCAAGTAGTTCATTAAAACTTCCAACCGGTTCAGCTATATCAAGGTAGTTACTTATAATAATAAGTAAATGAATGCATAATTATTACTCATTAATTTGTATCACATTTTTAGTACAATGGGCATCGAAATGGCTGATTTTTCGAAGCGTGAAATAATATTCGGTGTAACTACATTGGAATCGTATTTGGATTTGAGTGCTCAAGATTTGGAATTTGGTTTTAATGAAACTAGGCGTGATCGCATTCTTCGAACATATGTTAGAAATAACTTTAATTACCATCTGAATGAAATTTATGCGGCCTTAAAGGTTCGTTTTATTTCTCACAATAATTTTAAAAATAAATGAATGCAACTTAATCTCTTTTTGAAGAATGAATATACGGACTGGGAAAGACTACCGCGTAATCCGCTTGGATCTAGAGATGCAACTTTGGAGCTGTTAAGCGATGGACATACTGTAGCGCCGATTGTTAGAATAGGATATTTGCATAGTTTACGTGGTGGTATGTTTTTCGAATTAAAATAGCCAAACTTAAAGATAAATAGATAGTATTTTTTGCTACTTTTTTTTAAAGCAATCTATCAAATTTGATACGTTTCTTTTGTTTGAAAGAGAACGATACTTGTGATTTAAATATATAATTTTATATTTTAGGTAAATCATATTTTATGCATTTCAATCATATGTCAAATGAACGTGATTTTCCACAGGTATTTTTGATTATATTCTTTAATTCCATTGTTAAATATTCAATAATATTCATTTAAACAAATTTTACAGAGAATTGGATCTGTGCGAGGTACGAAAAGTCCGAGAGTTGCTTGAATATCAAACAAGGAATGATCCCCAACAGTTTTTATTTGTTTTATTTTTTAGGTGAGGACGTGCCTTTTTTGCTTGGACTTCCAATTTCACCACTTTTTCCACATAATTATACTATTCAAGATATTAAAATAAGTCGAACAATGGTTCGTTACTTATCAAATTTTGCTCACACGGGGTAATCTTTTCTAAAATAATTTCTAATTTTTATTATTTACTCCCATTTTCATTGGTATACAATTTTCCTAATTAATATTAATTCGAAACCAGAACATTCAATATTTAAAAAAATCCTAACTCATTTTTTCATTAAAATGGAATTGATTTTCTTTTATAGGAATCCAAACGAATCACCAATGACACACATATCTCAAACAAAACATAATCACATAGCCACGCCTATGGAAGGAATAAATAGGTTATCAAAAACGGCAACTAATGTGAATGGAAAACAGAAGAGACAAATAGTATGGTCTTTGATTAAAGGACGAAAAAAACGTAACCGCAATTTCAATTATTATGACAACGAAGGAACTAGTGATGACAGTGAACATGATGAAGAATCAAACGAATATTATTCACATTACAGTCATAATAGAGATCGTTTAGAAGACACAAATGATCAACCCTATCCATTTTGGGACACATATGATACATTGAATCAGTACTACTTGGAAATTGGTAATGAAAGAATTTTCATGATTTAATACACAGACAATAAAGCTTCTGCACTGTTTACAGTCATATGATTATGAATAATTGAATTAAAACTGTTTGTAATATATGTAATACTGTACTGTATATTAGGGTGTTCCTCTAATCTGAAAAAGAAAAATAGTGATTTCTTGAATTGAAAAGAAACAAATTCTGTGTCATTTGATAGTATTCACAACACTATCGATGTTACTTGGTAGAATTTTTTGTGAGTTATCTTCTAGGTTTGTATTCCATTCGAATACTTTAAGTTTCAAATACTGAATTATGTATTTTCCCGCATGCGTGGTTAAATTGGTGACGATGTTGTCTGAATATTGATTAGTCAAATGCTTTGGGCCTATGGTGAAATCGTTGTTATTGGGCCAACCAATACGATGATAGTCGTCAAGACTTTTTTCCGCGTGGTTTGTACTTTGACTTTATCTCTTTCGGCGGCTGATTGTTATGTCACAGCACTGGTTGAAAGCAGAGCTTGATATTTTCATCTCCACTTTCGACGAAGAATGGGAAATCATTACTCTCGACACCTATGTTCTAATAATTACTAAAAAAAATCAACTATAGAAATGCACACAAAAATAGCGTTCACTAAATGATACTATTCGATATGTCACAAATAATTCAATTCCAATTACAAATACAATAAAATGTAATGAATTCACTTTGAATCACAAGAAAATTTGATTTAATTTAATCTAAGCGATTAGCCTGACCAAAATCTCATCTCCGAATGACAGTGATTGGTGAAATTCTGATGATCTGAGGCGAATTGAATCGAAAACTAACAGTAACAAATTAACATCGAATCGAACACATTTTGAAATACAGAAAACCAAATCCACACTGGATAATTTTTATTCCTTTTAAATGAATTCATTGTATGTATCAATGTGACAGTTCATAAACAAATAGTCGCCTATTATAGAAATTCAAGGCAATCAAAAATTTGCAAACGATTACAAAGAATCCATTAATAGATATTTTTGAAATAAACAGATTAGCTATGCTCACAATCTAAAATACATCTCTTGTCACAAATGAGCATCTCGTCGTTCTATTCTTTATATTATATGTATTGAAATTGAAACGATTTCGTTGTTTAAACATGTGTACACTGGCAATTTTCGTCTGTTTTTATTGTGAGCGTTTTTTTTTATCAAGTTATTAACAATATGTTGATTCATAATGAAAATATTGACACTGATTTCAAACACTTTCTTTATGAAAAAAATCATACATGTTGCAATAAATTCGAATCAAATGAGATTCCCAAATTAAAAGAAAACCTAGGGGAATGGAACTATTTGCGAATGAACATTTTTTCATATATTTGTATATGCAATTCAGTGGAAAGGTTCGAAATTCGTTTCAAAGTGAAATATTCACAGAAAATTCGCAAATTTTGTCAATATATGATGCAAAATACACAAAGCAGGAACGAATTGTAAAAACAACGTGTGTATGCATTAATGAAGAATGAAAAGAGAATGAAGGATGTGACAAGAGTCACAGTCTTCTTGAGCTACGATCTGAGTAATTATTCGTATTAATACGTAGATTATTCGCAAATTCGCTGGATATTTGATTGATTCGATGCATCAGTAATAATTCGAAAAGAAATGTTGTATTTGTTCGAGTTCAAAAGCCCTAGAAGAAAACCTACTGTAGACACAGAAAACAGTTAAAACAACGAAGTTTGTATTTACATTTGACATTTTGAAATGTGCTTCAGATCTGTCAACATTCATAAACAATACAATGTGTACCATTCTAAAGGTTCGTTCCTATATATACGAGGAGCAATAATGAAATTCATATTTTGCTTCGGGGAAGTGTGAATATTAATTGCAACAATTTGTGAATACTATCAATTGACATAGATTTTTTTTATCTTCTATTCAAGACTGGGTTTCCCCCCTTTTATTCGATTCCTGAATGTCATAACTTTTTTGTTTCCGGATAAGAATTGAAGACGAATGTGTTACATTAAAAATTGAAATCACATTTGAAATGATTTTCCTAATTTCTTAGGTAATAAATTTGATATGAAAAATCATTACCGAGGTCACAAATTATCATTGTGGTTGAACCTTATTCCTCAATTACATATGCCTGGTGAATTGAATGAACTATCGATTAGGCACCATCATTTTTCTGAATCTGATGCAAAATTTTATGATGGTATTGTGCGTGTGCAAAGTATCGAACAACCAATATTCACTAAAACTGTTATTTTGAAAAGCGATACCAGCATATCCCCTGCAAAAGTTTTAGTCACAACTGTAGCTACACTGACTGGTTAGTATAAAGTATTCCATGATGAAAAAAATTGAATATGAAATGCTTTGTGCTTAATGTGTTTTACTTTTAAACTGCAAAACCTCAATACAGAAATAATCTTTATAAATTTATAATTGTTCTTTATTTTTAATAGATTGCCCATCCAATACGACTGTTCTACCAACATTGGCGGCCACTAGAGCCCAACATATTGAAAATAAACCAGAAAATATGACTTCGTATATATTTAATTTCTTTCGGCAGCTAACCAGTGGCTACAGTATTTCTACTACATTAGCAATCATCATTGGTGTGGCATTTTTTCTTGTGGTACTGAATATTTTAATATTTGCAGGGACTTGCTATCAACGAGTGAAGCGAACTCTTGACGCAAAAAGAAAAGAAGAATTTGTGGAATCAGATATAATGCCAAATTTTATTGATTGTTCTTTAGAAAAAAATTCTTCAAATATGCCTACATATTCAGCTGATTTGACATATGAAGAATCTAATCGTTATGTTGAGAAAGCTATGCATTGTGGTTTACCAGTTGAAAATCATAGACGCAAATCAAAAGAATCGCGCATAGACTTTGTTCGAATTCCGATTTCAACCAATTGTGGAAATGACACCACAAGTCAGTCAACATATCCATCTCCACAATTAATATGTTCATCAATTTCAGAAGCAAATTGTAGTAATAATGATAGCGATATGGTCACATATCAGGGCCAACCAACTACAAATGAAGACTTTCATAATACACGAAAATTATCTACGGTGCAATGTAATCAATCAACACAGTCTGAGTTTCATGATGTGGGCACAATTATTACTGTTGAAAGTACCATTGACGATCGGCAAATTGTCAAGACTGATGATAACCGCAGTGAAAAAGTACTTTCAACTCCATCGTCTCTGCGATCAAGTATATCAACATCGAATTATCAGGGTGGTATTTTGCGACAACAACTTGGACCAACTACACCATCTACATCTAAAAAACGTGTGCAAATACAAGAAATATCGGTTTAAATCTATATTATAAAAATACATATTAATATGTAATGTCCTTTCAATGAGAACATAAATTTCATAAAATAATTCACTATGAATAATCAATGATCAAATTGGTTATTGTTCGAACATATATGTTGTTCACATAAATAGACGGAATTATGCAAAAGTGACTTGAAAAAACTTGATCACATTAGTATTTGTATTTATATTTTCTATTTCTAACATTTAAATGACGATAAAAATGTGATTAATAAGATTAATTTTCTTATTACTTATTGAAATGTTCTACTAAAAAGTTTTACTTCAGATGTGCTATATTTGCATTTTAATGCAAACAATTTTGGATATCCTATGCGCGCATCTAATTAAAAGGAAAATGACAAATTTGTAATTGAGAATTAAGTAAAATTGTATTTTTGATGTTGTTAGAACATAAATCTCTAGGAAAAATTCTTACTAGATAAAATGAATTTAGTGCAAATAATTATTTGTTAAATCAAATTATTCACAATGTCTATCTATTTGAGTTCTCAGTTTAGATTTTAATTCAATCCAAAGTCTTTTTCATGAGATTGATTTCGTTTATTTCATTGTATAGATTTTTTGAAAGTTGTTATTTTGGATTTTTCAACGAGGAATAATTTGAATTAGAAAAATATCTAATTGTTGTCTCAAAGTTTTATCGGGGAAAGAATTATCTCATGAAATCGAAGTTTTAAATTTAAAAGTTTGGTAGAAGAAGTTCTACTGAGATGTTAAGAGTCAAATACAGAACTGTTCTGGTTTCGAGAAGAGATTTTTTTGAAAAATTCGGAAATCCATTGAAATCTTTATACTTTTGGACAACTAAAAATGTATGCTTACTCAATTTTTTGTCTTATTAATTGATGAAAAACCATTTTTCAACTATATTTGTATATATTAATATTTATATTAATGTTACTGATCGTTTCATATGTATGATGCAAAACAAAAACTTATATCTTCCTTTGCTTATTAAAAATGTTAACGAATTTTTGTATAATTAAAATTAATTGAGAGGTAATATATAGAAATACGAAACGAGCAAAACATTTATAATGGAGAATTGTATTTTTGATGTTGTAAATTTCTAGGATAAAAATAATAGAGCAAAATTAGTGAAAGAGATGGAAATGTAATGAACCAACAGAGAAAAGAAAAGTGTTTTTCCATTGAAAAATAGTCTTTTTTTAATTATTCTAAATATTTGGAGCTGTTATTGGGCTTATATAAGTACTTATCATCTGATATTTTTATTTGCTTTAATGGTCCGAGCTTAATTCTGGAGGCTAGACACGATCCAAATGAATCAATCTGATTCAATATGATTTATGGCAATTTGAAAAAGTTTTGACAGTTCCGCTATGATTGATTCGAAATTACTATGACTTTCATTTTAATTGATTTGAAAAAATGTACCATGATTCATACACGATTGGTTTCTACTCCCTAGGCTCAAGTTGAAAATTGCATTACTTTAACCTTGAAAAGAAACAAATTTTTTATTGGAAATACACCGGAAACAAAAATTCGCGTGGGTAATTATTTCGATTGTGTTGTTTCTTTTCAACTTACCTTTTTAAACAAAATACCTATCTAGGTCTGACTCTATAAAATAAAAGGAATATGAAATATTACAAAAAGAAACAAGAAAAATGAAGAAAAAATTGTGTTGTAAAGATTATTTTTAAAGGGTGTACTTCAACTTATTCACCAAAATGATAGTAATCACCAATAGAGGGCACCACATACAAGGTTTTATTTTGTTGAAATATATGAGTTGGGAAAAGAATTCGCTGCATTAATACAAAATTTCTCTTAATGGTGAAAAGAAAAAAGAAAATATTACTGCTCTGTCAGTGTGAAATTACACATTGGAGTATTTGCAGCATAACCAAATGACTTGACAAGTAAATCTGTTTATAAAAGAAAAAAAATTAACGATTTAGGTACAGATAAAGGAATTATAGTTTAGGGTTATCATAAATCTGCTTTTTTTTTTATAGAAGTAGAAAATAAAAATAAATAACATGTATGAAGCAGTGTGAATAAACGTATTCATTGTTCCTATCCGTCGATACAGAAATGTAAAAAAACAATTGTGAATACGTATCGATTTTGAAGTGAAAATGTTCATGTAAATTGCCGTAAAGCAACAGAAATTATACATGAACAATATATTCCAAATAATAGAATTTTGGAGCACAATTAGGAAACACAAATTATTTAGCTAAAAAAAGTATAATAATAATTCAAGAAATAAATTAGGGCGAACATTATAGTAAATTATAGAAATGCTTCCGACATATACAAGAGCATCTGCCTCATCGGTACGACGAGCACTGCGAACACGTGAAAAGTTCTTAATTTTACTCTTGTTTGCTACATTGGGATTTGTTTGTTTCGGAGGATTATTCTATTTACCTGATAATTTTGTGAGTTCAGATAGAGTTAAAGAAGTGTATAAAAAAATACAAAGTGCAGGTCCTGAAATATTCATTCCGGCTCCACCACTCTCGAGGCATCATCATCAGCATGGAATTGATAGTGCAAATTCAAATGACAATCAATTAGATGGTGAAAAACACATATTAGATGACAAAAATCGATTGCATGCAAAAATCCAAGGTGATTTTGCTGCAGCAGTCGCTGAAGGTGATCACTTAGAAAAACCACAATCCAAACCAATAGTTAATGATGCACCATTCAAGAGTCCATTAGCTCCAGAAAAACGAGAAATTGAAAATCCAGTTGATGGAGTTGGAGTTGGTGATACACCTGACCTATTTGGTCTTCCAAGTGGAGAAGACTCAGATCCAGTAGCCGTAGAGCGTCGAAATAAAATACGTGAAGTGAGTATATTCATTTACTGGTGGAAGTAAATTTTATAAAGAAATATATCATTATTAACATTACTATGTTTCCAACGTTGAGTCGTAATGAATCGTTGCGGAAGATTTTTCAATCCAGTCACTTTCTTATCATGTGTCAAAAATACGCCATTTACAAAGTAGACATGATAAGCGGGCAAAAACATTTATGCAACACTTTGTAGTTGTTATTAAGAAATTGTATGGAAACAATCTACACGTCATCATTGAATTATATTCACTTACAAATCAGAATGAAATTCATTTTCACGAGAAAAAACTAAAGTTAATCAGAACTCATTGTACAAACAGTTGTTTATACAACTGTCTGTATAAGTAGCAAAAATTTTGCTTGCAAACAAATTTCGATGCCACTGCAATTGACATATATATTATATACAATCAGAGCCTTTTCAAGCACTCGATGCGCCCCGGTGCAAGAATTCATTGTGCGCCCCTATATTTCAAATTGAAAATAACGACAAGAAAAATTAAAAACGACGAATTTTTGTGTTTTATATCGTATACAATCATACATTTATTCCATAAAAATATTTTCGGTGGTCAGATACATTCATGTGAAATCCTTTTTTCTAGCTTTTGCAGAAGCAAAATCTTCAATTATATCATTATAGTCGAATGATTTTGCGGTGTCGTGTTCGATCGATATAATTGTTAGACTATTGAGCCTAATTTGATGGATGGTGTTTCGCAAATAATTCTTGATGATTTTGAGTTTGGAGAAGCTTTTTTCATCAGTTACCACTGAGACGGGCGTTGTGAGCAAGATACGATAAGCAATCACTGCATTTGGTACATAGTTTTTCATTTCATGCTTAAATATGGCATTTAGAATATCCAGTATATGCGTTATACTTTCATTATGAACTAAATCGGAAACAGAAGAGAGCTCATGAACTCATGAAGTAAATTGTTTCACCATTTGGCATTTGCTTTGCATAATAAGATGTGCTGAAACATCGGCCATTCGTCGATGGAAATACAGTGGAGATTTGAGTTGGCCCCACACCGTGTGGGCCACACGAAGAATGCGTTCTCGTAAAATTTCAGTAAGAATTGACGGAAAATTGCCACAATCGGTGATGTCAAAAACTATTCCAATGAACAATAAAATTATTATATTTAAGCACGAGCTGCATACGCAATGACAAACGTAAATATACCTTCTGATTCATTCACAAACTCATGCTGAAGTTCATGCTCGAATTCTTGCTCAGATTCATGCATTGACATTTCCATTTGTTCACTTTCATCAACAGCGATATTCACATTTTCATCGACGGTAGCAACTCCAAAATTCAGCCGATTTGAATTGAGACCGTCATCAATGGCAAATTCGTCAGTGGTTGGAAATCCATTTTTTGTATTTTGTTCGGTAATTGGTATTCCATCTTCTATGTCTGTTGCATTTTCAACTGATGTCGATTGTTCTTTGGGTGATACAAATTCAAACACAGAAAATCTCATTCGAAATACATTCACTCAAACATTCAATAAACAGAACATTAAAAATTTGTAAATTAAACCTTTTGGGAAAATTGTCGATATATCTCGAACAATTCTTTTAATCTCCTTATTTTTCTTTTGTCTATTTTTATTTTAAAATCATTGCCACTCGGTTTTTTCCTCTCCATTTTTGGGGAAATTAAAAGAAACAAAAAAAACTTTTAAAGATGATGAAATTAACGAACTGTATTAATGTAGAAATTACTGCCAATAATGAACAGCAAATGGTTTGATCTGCTATGCATAAGTCGCATGAGCTAGCACGATTAGTCACACATAGCTGTTGATCGCAAAGCATACTGTGACAATACTGTTCAATAAACATTTGCGGTCAAAAACCAGCAAGTGTTTGTTTTCGTTTGTGTTTTGATTTCATATAAACATAATTTCGACTGCAAAGTGGATTGAATGTGTTGATCATTTCAGAGAAACCCTTGAGCGACACTTGTTAATTTGACATCTTACTAGTTTTTTCCCACAGTAGTATTTGTTTTTGACATTTGACTTGAACTTGGCTTTATTTGGTTTTCTTCGTATTCTCTTTTTTTCGCCATTTTGTGATTCAATAATTCCAATTAAATTACACAATACAATGGAACCATTTTAAAGGCTATTTTTTTTTAGATGACTGTACATGCTTGGAAGAATTATAAACTGTATGCTTGGGGAAAAAATGAATTAAGACCGTTAAGCAAGCGGGCCCATACAGGAAGTATATTCGGTGCATATGATCTTGGAGCAACAATTGTCGATGGTTTGACCCTTTTTCATATATATATTTACATTCAGTAGATATTTGGAATATTCATGCGATATTTGAATATTTATGAGATATTTGTTAGATGTCAGAAAAACACACCAAATGATAAATATTTGAAATTTGCAGTGAATATTCAATTCATTTTTATCAAAAAGTTAGCAGTTATGAACATATTGTCGATGGCAAAATAAATATTGCTTGAAATTGACATTTGGTATGAGAACAAGTCAACATTCAACTTGACAACATTGTAGATCATACACAACGAAGTAAAGAAATTGTACCAAGATGCAGTATGATCTCAAATGCAAAATCTCAAATTTGAACAATATTTATTTAATTAAAATATTTTCCATAAATTTATGCCGAAAAGACATATGTTCACCATACACATGATATTCAGTATATTTGGCTTTCAATATCTATTTTTATTTTCTTTTATTGTTTCCCGCTAGGTTTGGATACTCTGTATATCATGGGACTCAAACAAGAATATCAAGAGGCTCGTGATTGGATTGCTCGGAACTTCTCGTTTAAAAACATGGTAAACGTTCAATTTGGAATAGATTTGTGAAACAAATAATAGTAATAATAATTTGTTTGTGAATTTCAGAGTGCCGAATTGTCAGTGTTCGAAACCAATATTCGATTTGTTGGTGGATTATTAACATTATATGCTTTCACTGGTGATCAAATGTACAAAGAAAAAGCACAAGAAGTAGCTGATAAACTATTGCCTGCTTTTCAAACACCAACGGGAATTCCAAATGCATTAGTAAACATCCGAACTGGCGTAAGTTTCATTTCGAATTTGAATTGAAACAAAATTTGCATAAATCATTCATATAAATTTCTTTTCTTTCACAACAAATAGTATAGCAAAAATTACGGATGGGCCAGTGGAGGAAGCAGTATTTTATCCGAATTGGGAACACTTCATCTTGAATTTGCTTATTTAAGCGATGTAACAGGGAATCCCGTTTATCGTGAACGCGTTATGAATGTTCGGCAATTGTTGAAGGATATTCCAAAACCAAATGGACTTTACCCTAACTATTTGAATCCCAAAACTGGTAAATACGAAGAGCAACTCATTCAAATAGCTGATTAAATTTATTATCCATTAATTTGATTTCTCGTAATCTTTTGATTAGGTAAATGGGGGCAACAGCATATTAGTCTTGGAGCTCTAGGCGATTCATTTTACGAATATCTATTGAAAGTGTGGCTTCAATCGGGACAAACTGATTCAGACGCACGTCAAATGTATGATGAAGCGATGGAGGCGATTGTAAATCATATTATACAAACGTCTTCAGGTGGATTAGTCTATGCGTCAGACAGTATGTGTTGATATAATTAGCGAATCCAAAAATATTCAATTGAGAATAATGCATTTGATGTATTTCACTTATAAATTTGGTTTTCCTCTTTTTTCTAAAAATAAACAGTGAAATTTGAACGATTGGAGCACAAAATGGATCATTTAGCCTGCTTTTCTGGTAAGAAAAATGTTTTTAGTTCTAAAACGATAAATTTAAAATGTGGTATATGTGGTATGTAGGTGGATTATTTGCGTTGGGAGCAGCCACTCAACAAGATAAAAATTCTGAAAAGTACATGGATATTGGCAAAGGGATTACGAATACTTGTCACGAAAGTTACATCAGAACACCAACACATTTAGGTCCTGAGGCATTCAGGTATTGATGATGAAATGTTATCCATTGTTTTATTAATCAAATAAAAACAAAAATTACTATTGATCTAGGTTCAACGAAGGTGCTGAAGCGAAAGCATTACGGGCACAGGAAAAGTATTATATTTTGAGGCCAGAAACGTTTGAGAGCTATTTTATCTTATGGCGACTGACACATGATCAAAAATACAGAGATTGGGGTTGGGATGCAGTGCAAGCTATCGAAAGACATTGTCGATCCCCAGGTGGATTTAGCGGTATTAAAAACGTTTATCTTGAAGACCCACAAAAAGATGACGTGCAGCAAAGCTTTTTCATTGCAGAAGTGCTGAAGGTACTTAAAAATTGAATGATACTAAGGTCTTTAGATGGCCTTTAATTGTTTATAATCCATTGTGTGACTATTTAATAAGAACACTTAGAACTTATTCTTGTAGTGAAATTTCAGTATAACATGCCAGTTATGTTCGAAATAATTAAATGAAAATTGTTTTACTTTCAGTATTTGTATTTGTTATATTCGGATGATTCGCTACTGCCTTTAGATGAATGGGTATTTAATTTTATATTTATATATTTTTTGTTCCAATTTTCCAATTTCTTCACGTCTTTTTTTGTTTTCTTTTACTAGGTATTTAATACGGAGGCTCATCCGCTTCCAATAAAAGGGAATGCAATGTACAGACAAGCTTTAAAACAAGATCCTTAGAGAAAGACTTGATTAAAATTATATTCGTGACTGGGCTAATGCTCAACAATTTGTTCACTCCTTGAAAAATTTATTAGTAGTTTGAAATCTATTCATTTAAAGTTAATTAGCAAATATGAAATGAAATATACAAAAAAATCCGCATGAACTTGGTTGTCTTCTGGAAAATAGCAAAAACATGTCACGTAAGATTTAGATTAGTTTGTTGATTGATTGCTAATTTTGAAAATGTTAAAAGTGGCTGTGGAAAATTTGAGAGGAATACAAGTTTTAATGACATGACTTCTTCCTTTTCCTTGTAAATATAAATAATTATCATTGGACGACATTGTGTATAAAACTATAATATATATTTATTTGCAACTCGAAAACTAGATTGTCAGCGATGAAATGTCATGTTCACCATATCATTCGCGATGCAGAAGATATTAAATCAATTTTCTTTAGAATAATAAAAACAAATTACAATTGTATTTTGGGTTATTAATAAAATAGAACACAATCACGACAAATTCAATGTATTAGATTTTTAAAACTGAAATTTTTTAGTGATGATTAGTAAAAACTACAATTCAACAACGTCCAATTGGGAGTTCAACGTTTTTGATCTGCTGGATTCTTTTTTATAGTGTTTTGAATCTACCTCTTTCGAACAAACTTACTTTTTCGCTTTATGAATGATTTTCGTGTCTTCAAGAAATTTGAGACAAAGTAATTTTGATAATGTGATTCGACTCAATGAACCGTTCCAACGTGACGATCCAGGCATTCTTTGTATATGTTAACATATGAAGAGCTTTGACTTTAAGGCAACGGAAACGGCTAAAAGATACGATTTGTCGTTTGCATTCCATAACTGTGTATGTACAATTCAGTGCTTGCAAGGTAACGCCGCACGACTTGTGCCGTGTTAAAGGGTGTTTCAATTGAGACGTAAGAAGTTTTCCGTTGGGGATGAGAGTAATTCGTGACAGACAGACGGTGTTGTGATATTTTGATATTTCAGTTTTGCGCAAATCTTACCATAGAAAATATATTAATGAAAATTTAGGCATGTGGATCATGATCTGTAAAAAAGGCGTGGTGGACATTTACATGATATTCGTGCATTTCACGAATTTTTCGTTAAATATAGAATATTCGTTGAATGGTAGTGTACTTGAGCAGGTGTCTCAATTCAAATATCTTGGTTGCATCTTTTGCAAATCATTGAACGAAAAACACATACACATCATTGTTTCTCTCATGAAATTTCTCTATTAGTTGTCTCATGCAAAAAATTTGATCTTGACATCCGCGCATCGGTCTGAAACCCGATTGATTTTCATCTAAGAGCGATTCGAAAATAGCTCAGTAAATTGCACAGTAAACTTTATCCACAACGCTCAATAGAGAACAAAAAAAAAAAACTCAGTATGAATCATCTGATGTGTATTCGAGTCAATTTATAAAAATGTTTTGTGCATCAGAATTTTTTCAAGATTTTTTAGATGGGCTTGCGCGTGTGTCGCGAAGGTTGTCGGGGTATTGCGACGTTTCGCCGTTTCGAAAAAACATGTGATTCAGATATTTGGGAGACTTCTTTGATAACTGCTTGAATATTAGGACGGCCGATTGCCTTTGATCTACTCACAGTCGTCAAATCATTCATACGCTCACGATATTCAGTAAAATGTTCACTACTTTTCAATCTGAAAATGTATCGAATCTTATCGTTATCAGCAACAAGATCACGGTTGAACTGATTTTGAGTGCTATGTGCACCCCAGCCATCAGTTACTACATTCCTATAATCCATAATGGGGCCAATGAGCGCCGCAGCCATATCATGTTTGGAGTGAATGAATCCAAATTTCGTGTCAGAATTGGTCTATCAGTTGTTGTTATGTTCAAATTGCTTCCAAAAATATAAAAAAAATGTTGTTTTTATTACTTTTTACTGCATTAAATACAACTTTTAACTTATTCATCTAATTCTACTATGAAATGAAATGAAATGTTTTTTTATAGTTTATAATTATATGTGGATTATATTTCAAGTTCGTTGTTCAAAATTATACAAATGATACATTACGCATTGCAATAAAAAGATATTTTTTAAGAATATATAAAACAAATTCAAACCAATAAATGATATGAATAACATGGTTTGTTCTGTATAAAAGAAAATCAATAAATGAAAAACTCTCACATCAAGAAAATGGCAAATTAATTGAATGTTACATAATTTAAATATATATATTGTTTATGACACACATTTATAAATCTATTTTTATAAAATGATTAGAATAGATATTGCCACTTTGTTAATAATTAATTTAAAAAGGATTGGAATTATAACACTTCATATAGATAAAAAGATGCTGTTTAATTCTAATAAAACAAATAACACACACGACTATTTGAATGATACTTTAAACAGCTTGAAGTTATAATTGAGCTTAGCTTAAAATCTAATGATTATTTGAGTTTGAAATTTTTGGTCTGCTGTAATCATCAATTTTGGTTTCATCATCATTGATAACACTTTTATCTAAATTTTCTTCTTTGATTTGATCAGAATTGTTATGATTAATTCCATAATTCATTGAATTAGTCATTTTACGGGGGATTGGTGGAGGATTTCTAGCTTGTTCATCATCATTATCATTTGCATTCATGTCCGTTTGCCATTTGGAACCATTTCCTCCACCTGAATTCGCTATAGTTCGTGTAGTATCATTACATAAAAATGCATAATTAAGATCATGCGATGCAGTTGAGATACCTGAATCACGAAAATCAATTTGTCCGTAGCAGCCACTATTCTCTAGTTTAAAGCGATCGTGATCAGCTTCTACTTGATCTTCTAACGGAATGTTGACTATGGAATATTTTTGAAGTGGTGATCTCACCATACTTGTTGAATGTAAATCATTTTCTTGATATTCAATGCTGCAATAATTCAAGCTATTCAGCAGTGGATTAGATATTCGCTTATCTGGTGTGAGACCGCGTGGAGGCAACGGCGGCGCCAGAATATCTTTTGAAGTTGATTTTGGCGGTATTTCGGGGCTATCATAATTACCATATCCGGCCGATTTGGGACGTATCGGAATTGGAGGTGCAGAGAAACTGTCATTTCTGGTAAAAATTGTTTGATCCCGATTAGAGGTACATCGTTGAATTGAAAGTGATTTCACATCATTGTTTCCATTCAATTTTGATGGTCTTGTGTAAATTTCTTCTTTTTCGAAATTCATCATATGATAATTTGAGTGATCATCATTTAATTCGTCAGATGAATCGTTGTTATTTTGTGCTGGCCTTTGATGAGTTACACTCATTGAACGTTCAATGGGCAGTGGTGGCAATGGTGTATTTACAATACTTTCTGAAAAATGCCGCTTCATTTTATCCATACAATTAATGCTTTGCTTCATTTGAATGAAACGTTCTAGTAAACGTTTATGTAAGGGTTGAACGCCTTCAGGTGCCAAACTTATTTAAGAAAGAAAAAATATAATTTAAATTCGTATTTAAATGCTGACTTTAAAACATAAATCTTCTTACCTTCCATGAAGGGCAAGAGCCGTTTCCAAAATTTGTACTTGCTTCAACATTAATTGTTTTAATCTCTTTACATTTGCTTGTTGACATTTTCCTTCTGGAGACTGGCGAAATTCGTCGGTGAAGAATGCATCTTGATATTTACTTATACCGCCTGTTAAGATTTTAAAAAAATTATTTGTCAGTTAAACCATACATTTTATAAATAAATAACATTTCTTTCCTTGGACGTTAGCATCAATAATGCCTTGCAAACGCATTGAAAAGGGATTAATATTTCTTTTGGAATCGGAACGATATTGTTCAATAAGTTCACACAATTCCTTTGCTACATTTTCCATTGTTTCACAAGCGAATTCCACTGGAGTAAGTTCTTGAAAAGATCTATTATTTAAATAAATACATAAATGTTAACAAACATAGATTTGTTAGTCAGAATTTGCATAATATATATTAGGTATACCTGTCAATAATTTCAAACCAACGAAGAATATTTGGCAGAGGTTCTGAAGTATCAAGTATAGTACGTTCAATCCAAAGTCGACTGAATTCATTATCTTTGTCCTTTTCGGCATGACCTTTGTAAACTGGTCTATCATGCTGAAAACGCGTTACGTCATTTACATGATAGAATTTGGCAATTTTTTCTAAAATTGTCAGAAAATAGCAACAATTAATATATGTTAATAGTTTAGGTTTTGAATTCGTCAGACTTGATTAATTCTTCTTGAAGATTACCTGGTATGGGGAACATAGTGTTTTTGAACAACGGTTGATTTGGAATTGGGCGAACATTACTTATTTGAATATACTGGCCATTCTCAGCAAAAATGGATGAATCTGGAGGCGTATTTCTAGTTAAAATTTGTGCTTGTGGAAACTCAATCTGCAATCTTTGAGTGAATGCACCAATCCTTTCGTAATCCAGACCACGATAAATGAATTGCTTATTCTATAAATGAAAATTAATGTTCCTTCGTTAAATTAGTGTAAGAAAACTGAGAAAAGAAAAAAGAGAAAAAAAATTGTAATCATACACGAACAAAGAATGGAAATGCCATCCCGAAAAATCCAACTTTAAAATACTCAGGTTCAGGGCGTATTTGAGTTAAAATGTTTTGAAAAAATTTTGCTTGCAAATTCAATATATTACTCAAAGCGTCGTAGTCAAATCTTTTCGTTTCATAAAATTCAGCCAATTCCTTGCATAGTGGTATTCCCTTTTCCCAACATCTACCTAAGAAGGAAACAACAGAAGTAAATAAAAATAAATATTGCAAATATTCTGCAAATATTGCAAATATTGTAAATATTGTGAATATTGTGAATATTGTGAATATTTTAAATATCATAAATATGCTAAACATATGACTAAATATTGTTTAAATTTGAGATTGGTAGTTGAGATCATACTGCATTCTCCTGTAAAAAGTATATATGCAAAAAATTAGTTCACTATAGAATAGTACTTCTCACTATAATAGTGAGGTGGGTCCATACGTCACTTCCTAAACAGATTAGAAAATGATATAAACGTAAACATATTATTGATATTCATATTCATATTCATATACTATTTTTGCAATATCAATATTATAAACAAAGAATCTTTATGTTTCTGTTTCAAAATTCTATTTAGAGACTTACCGGTTAAGGAACGACCACAGCTTTCCTTCGATTGCGTTAATTTGGGCGATTTACTTGAACTGCTGGACCATGAAATTGTCTCCATTGGACAGCACTCAAATTGAAAACGGGATCAGTTGCTTGATGACGTAACACACATAATCCATTATATATCATGTTCCGTGCTGCATTGTGACACGGTCAACGACAATAACATTTTTATGGAATCGCAATTCACGATTATAAATGCGTGTCTGTGGTCTTGGAATTGCACCCATTTTCTTGCGATTACTGTGATGTACTTCCATACGCCATTCATTTCGGATTGGTAGAATTTTATTTCGGGCCGTTGGACAGTTGTTGCAAACTACAAAACTAACGACAGAATTTTTTTTAAAAATGTATTGTATATTGACAAAACTAAACTAAACAAAACAACATACCGATCCTTAATGTTGTATCTATCCAATCCATTTCGACGTGCCACTTCTCGTGCTCTCTCCATCATGTTTCCGCATCGGCTACAATACATCGATGTCCCACGTTCGTTGATGTTAATTTTTAAAACGTAACGGTCCATTGTTTTTGTGATTGCTGGCTTCGGTGACCGTAAATGTCCTTTAATCGGAGAATTGGCGGCAAGCTTGGCATTGCCAAGTACATATACGATTTTTCGATTTTCCTTCACTGGAATCTCTTTTTTCAGACCAGTCATTTCACGACAAATTTTGTGTGACGTTGCTTGTGTGCAAACATATTCATCAAATGAAAGTCGTGCCACACGCCGTTTGTATTTAACCTGGCTTACTTCTTTGAATGTTGTCAACTTGTAGCCGATGTACGAAGCATAATCACGACTTTTCATCGATGGTGATTCCGGATAATGTTCACGGTTTTCACGAAGTATCCGACACTCGTTTTCAAATCGACCAGTGAAGTTCTTCAACATTTTTTTTCTCTTAACCGTGCCGGCACGATGATGCCACTGTTTTGATGTCAGAATGTAGCTTGTTTCGTTTTTGAGTGTCCACATCAAGGCGAACTGAGCTGACCATCTTTTTTTGTCCGGGATCGTATTTATCAAGTTTTTTTGAAAAATGTGGGTGGCTGTAACCTTATTTCGTGGACTGTAAATGTAAAGGAAAGAAAAAATGCTCACCAATTTTTAGAATATGCTGTTCTTCGCTCCTTCCATGATGTGATTGTGTTGACTGTGTCACCATGTTGAATGTTGAATGTTGACTTGATCTCAGCTACCAAATCTCAATTTCAAGCAATACTTATTTTGCCATCAACAATATATTCACAAATGCTAACTTATTGATAAAAATGAATTGAATATTCACTAGATATTTTAAATATGTATGAAATGGTATGTATTTTTGAATATAGCAAATATCTCATAAATATTTAAATATCGCGTGAATATTCTTAATATCTACTAAATATATATATAACATCTACCTTTATCGAAATTCTTCAAAATCTGTAAAAAAAAATTTATGACTTTATGAACTGAATAAAAACAATGCGTTTTGTTTGTCAAATGAAAATGTATCAAAAGTTTCATTTTAAGTAATTTATAGTCTGAATTAACTTCATTAGCTTAAATTCACGAGCGAATCCAAGCGAGAAATCAATTAACAACTTTATTGTAGTTGCACGCAACTTGTTTTGCAAAATAATAGTAAAATCTTCAATTATAGCAAACCTCTTTATAAAGATCTTCTTTTCGCTCCCATTCTACTTTGCCAACTGTATCATTTGGAGTAAATGTTAGTGTTTCTTTACTCCAACTTAGCATATCAGCGTACAATTTTAATGTAAATCCAGCTTCCGTGTAATTTTCCGCCTGAATATGAAGGTCATATAACTTATATATGTAACTGTAATGAAACCAAAAAATTAGATTTAAGAATTTTTTAATTGATTGCTATTTATATTGTATTTATTTTCAAAATAGTCGTAAGGTAATTCGATCTTAAGTAAAATTTCAATTCGATTCTAATAATCGTCTTACACATTGATAAACATACCGTAGATACATTTCTTTTCGATCGATTTCGCTCTTGTAAAAATTTAACAAGTTCACAGTGCATGACATTCTTTTATCTCTGTTTTCATCGCCCTGCATAACGTTTCGATAGTCGAGTAAACGTTCCAAGAGTTTGGTTACCGAAGATATAAAAGCTTTACCAACATCACACCAAGTAGGTTTAGCTGTTTCGATTCGCTCTAGAATTCTAAAATAATGATGAAAATATTAAAAAAATATATGAATTGTAAAGATTTTCATGTAAATAAACTGACTAGTTCCATTACTTACGCTAATGTTAGTTGCTCCCTGTACATGCAACAATGGAATATATGAATTGAGACAAGGATAATGAGGACCGATGAAAATGAATAAAAATGCAGAAATGACTTTTTTGTGTGAAGAAAATGTTTGAAACGTGTTTTTCATATTACTTACATTGTATTGAATAACTCTCTATATTCATCATCACCTTTATTTTCGTTAATTAATGAGTCCAATTTATCAATTAGCTCATTTTCAATTAATCGAAATGATCCTCGAGCAGACTAAAAATATTTTGAGAGAAAATCAATATTAAGAATGTCATTATTTATAATTTTAATGCATTTAAATATGTGTAGACATTTTTTTCGTCATTTTTTTTCATTTTTTTTTTTTTCGACTCACTTGTTCACATTCAATCATATCATAGAAAACACTTAGAGTTGCTTTTCGTAAAGATGCATCTGGCACCAAAGTTATTTCAAGAAATGGTCCCACCATTGATGGTATAAAGTGTAATTTGTTTTCATTAAGGTGTGTCCACATGCTCAAAATTTGAAAGCCCATCATAACACGCATATCGCCGAATTCATTTAAGATCTTTCGCTGCTTCATGTCGGCATATTTTTCCAATTGAAGACATGATTGCGTTGTGAAAACTGTCGCTAAGCTAAAATATGCTCGCCAAAGCTGAACATCAAATGTATTATCATCGAGATAGCGATACACTAAGGGTTTTGCAAATTCTTCAAGTGCTTTTCTTAAAATATTATTCGCAACTAACTTCATGACAAGCCAATCAGTTGGGAAAACTTGCCAGTCATTTACTAACAATTCTTTTAACACAAGCAAACATTTATGTAAAAATGCTTTGAGCTCTCCACTTGCTTCGAGCTCTTCAAACAGATATGTGTAATGGGATTCATCTAATTGCTGTAGAAGTCCCAATAAAACCGCAACCAATGATGAAAGAACTGGTGGTGATGCTTCAATTATAATCATAATTGTTTGCATTAAAATGTCCAAAATATTTCGGCATAATGAATTTAAATCATGGCCAAGATAGTTTGCGGATTTTTCTGAATGTTCGTTGGATAATTTGAACAAAAAATTGAGCACTTCAGATAAAATGTCAGCGCAAAGTTTCAATTCATCACGACGAGACAAGTGAATTCGAATGTGTTTACATGCAACTGCTAAAATGATTGAACGAGAAATATCTTCTTGGAATAATCGACCACTAACCAAATCTTTAATGGCCAATAATTTGGCTTGAATTAAACGAGGTGTTGCATCGCGACCAACTGCATCAAACATATTACGAGCGAGAGTTCCAATATCGGTTGCTGTTAATGTATCCTGTAATTGTTCAAGAACAACTCCTGTTGCACGTAGTAGAGCTTCTTGTGGTGCAATTATAGCTTCATTTGTTGGCACAGATAACATACCACTGAGTGCTTTAAATAAATTATATAAATCACGCCGAAATGAATCCTCATATTGGCCACCTGTCGCTTGAGCAAATAGCTTTCTTGACTGAATAATCAATTTGATAATATATTCGAGAGAATCAAAATATTTTGGAATTGGTTCAGAATTTTCTGCCGTGGTCATGCATTCGGCTAAATGTTGAACTGAAGTGATCAAGCCTTTATAAACCAATGCAGCGGCAAAATGATTTTCTATGTATTCATCCATGACTGGTTTGAAATGTTCGAATTTTGAACTTTGTAACAGACCAAAGATGCTGACAAGCACTTGAAAAACGGTTCCACTGTGCTCTGTACTGTTTCCATCTTCATCAGAAAAAATTGCAAAAAGTGCATCTAAAACATCCTGCAAGAATTTAACCAACTCTTCATCTCGTAATTGTAATACACGTGAAAGTGCTTCTTTAATACGCTCTGGATGTGTTTTCCATTGTAAAATGGATAAAATGTCGCAGTTTTGTGTTAACTTTGTCGATATCAATAGTGATCTAATATACATGCATTCCTTAGATGTCCTGTGAAATGTAGCTGATTGATCTAGAATTCCTTGTTCATCAAAAGCTGAACATCGCAAATTCAAATATGGAACTTTAGACAATTTTGATGGATCCTCGCATTTGTATACATATAACTCATGTACGCCATCAGCAAGTGCAGCTCCACTCGGTTCCATTAACCGTGCAAAACTAAATGCGAATAATTTTGGCTCTGATTTTTCCCGTGTCGAACAATGTCTAAACTCAAATCGAACATGGGCTCCCGAAAAGGTTTCGATTGGTAAATTCAATCGAATTGTTTCGTTCCAAGCTGGTGAATTATTGTGATAATAAATCACAGATCGAAATGAATTTGTGGCTTTTTCGCTTCCAGATGCACTCCAAAAACAATCGGGGATCCTATCTCCATTTGAATCAATAATACTCACGAGAACTTCAATATTTTTGGCCGTACTTTTACCGCCACGTTCAAATTCTCCTTTATCGATAATCAAAAAGAGGTCATTTCGTACATCACCGGGCATAATTATATCTGGAAATCCCATTTTTCTTGTATTCACAGCTCCTTGGAATAGAATTGGTTGTTCCATTCGTGCTTGCAGTAATTCTCCATGAAGCATTTTCACCGATACTCCAATTCCAAATGAATTATTTCCGCTTCCATTGATTGGAGAGTACTTGCCAGATGTTTTCTTAATAAGCATTTCATGCAGTTGATAAAAATCCTTCTCTTCGCACTGATATAATCGAAAATTATGTTCTTTTTCTTCAGACTCAATTAAATTTTCGGCATTATTCGAACTGTTAAATAGAAGCGATAATGGAAGAACACCAGCACCAAAAGGTCGTCGAAATACTTGAACTGTATTTGATTTCTCATTTTTTTTCACTGATTCTTGTAGCATCTTCCCTACTCTGATAACGTTTGTTACTAAATAAAGTTCGGAATTTATCTCAGTCGCACCTATTTACAAGATGAAAATTGAACAATAATAAACTAATTACTGTTTTAAATTCTAAACGAAAACTTTTTATTTACCTAAATCAGTGAATACACAACAGTTCGAATGTAATTTTTCATTGAAATGCGTGTAGCCCTCCTTGGGAATAAATACTGAAAATCGTTCAGAAATTTGTCTCATATTTCCAGAATTTCCATCGTAGAGATAAAAAAAGACTTCTGCATCATCTCCAACCATATAACCAAAGTCACGCATGCAAAAGTATAGATGATGCGATAGTAGTTTCTTTCCAACTTTTCTACGTAATGTTCCACGACTCTAAAAAGTTGATTATACAAATTTTGTTTAATATAAATAAAAAAAGAAATACGATAATTCTTGTTGAAACTCACAGAACTTGCTTTGGCATTTTCGGAACTATTCACATGTACTTGATGTAGGGAGGAAATACTGATATCATGAGGATTAACAGCTAATGGACCGATCCTAGGCACCAAATCCAAACAAAGTTTCCTAAAACGAATTGTAACATTTGAAATATTCAATTTCATTCAGTCTTATTGCATTTCAGTGAAAATCATTTGTGCATTAAATTTGAAATATTCATATGATCTTCAATATGATTAATTTCACTACACGATCGTTATGCATTTTAAAATAAAGTACCGCAAGTATAATTCGACGGGAAAAAGTATTTTTCTTTCATCACAATGACAGTTTTAGTGAATTATATATGTCACATTTATATGTAGCATACAAAAAAAAAGCAATGAGAAGCAACTATTGTAAGATAGCTGATCTATTGCTTTGTTACTAAACATTAGGTTTCTACATCATTGTAGTTATAAGTATATACATTTAGGCGTATGGTCGTTGAATTCACAATTTAACGTATGTGTGTTCTTTGATAGTATACAAATATGGGCATTTGTTATGTTTGTATATTTTTTTATATGTATTTGTATGATGTTACATTCATACTGTTTGCGTCGTTTCATATTAAACAGGGTTTCTCGTTCTAACAATCGTTTATGCTTCCAGTGTTTGCATTCCTTTCTCTAGCACACATATGTAGCCATTGTGTTACGACCAGTTTAGTATAGCTCCGACATTCTACCACAAAGAACGTTGTACGCCGAATAAATTTTAAGTTTTCTGTTTTTGCTTGTGCATTCATTTCGAATGCACATCTCAACTTTACAATCTTAGAGGAAAAAAAAAAATAAATAAATATTTTTTAATAGTTCTTCATTTGTGACAATCTTATTACTTTATTCAACAGGTAAACAAACTTGATTTTTAATAAAATATATGAAATGATTTTATTTTAAGGAATTCTAACCTTTGTTCTGAGTTTGACCTGTGTTCCTTATTTTTTGCTTCAACATAAATACAAAAAAAAAAAAAACGATTGCAAATAAATATCGATTTTTTAAAAAGATCTTGCTGCAAAAATAAATTCCCATTCTTACTTTTCTTTTTCCATTTTTAAGTATGCATATGTAGAAACTTAAATGGCCCAAAATAGATGAAATTTTATGTGTATGCGTCGGTTTATTACAGAATATTTCTTGTTAACAAGTTATTAACTCTATACAAGGTGATGATGCTAGTTACAATATTCGTAGTTGTGTTAGTTTTAGTCTTTTTTCAAAGGTTGCGTGTAAAAGAAAGTTGATGATCGACTCTTTGTGCTGAGTCAACAACGCATGAGTATTATTTTCATTCGACAGACATTGAAGATAATAACGTAATTTCTCTACAATTCCAAACTACAAAATTGGTAATTTAAATAGCATATTTTCTCAAAAAATTTTATATTTTGAGTAATTATAAACCAAAACTGAATCTGAAACTAAAAATTATCTTTCATCTGACTAATAAGATATTCTTGGGAAATTTCACAACAACTTCTGTATCGGTGAAAAACCAGTTTTACATATATCATCATGAAGAACTTTTTTGACATTATATTTCTTCAACTGTCTTCTTGGCCAGAATTGAATTCATTCAACTCTATATTATGTATCTGTTCGTGTTCAGTGGTTATAGTTAAAAATTTTATTTTAACATCACAATATTGTATGTGTGTAGATGTTGTTTTCGATCATATTTTCGAACTATTGTTTCTCGAGTTCTCATTGATTATTCGTTCAATTTATTTCAATTGAAATCATAAATGAGAGAATGAATTTTGCATAATTATACACGGATGTGTTCAACGAATTTTATACTTATAATTTTTTGACAGAGATATCATTTGGTAACAAAAAGCATCTTGTGATGTAATAAAAAGAAATATCTCACTGTGATAAATGAATGTAAATATTTTGTCTTCCAAGATAAAATAGTTGACAGTAAATTAATAAGTCAAAACTCAGAACACTTGTTGTATTTGAGAAGAAAAAAAAAAACATTTTTAGTATGAGGAGAAAATATTACATTCAAGTGATATGCTTCAATATTTTCACAAACACATACGTATGAATTTTGAAGTTTGCATCATTCACTTTTAGAGAAATAAAATTATTGCAACGACCTAGTTAATATATAGCATTTTAACATACCACATATTTAGTAATGACACACATATATAAGACAGTTTTGAGAATATATCTCTATCAACGATGACTGTTGAAGCGAATGATATGAACATAAATTTATATAATAATACACATTAAAATTGATCAATCTATTCGAATAATAGAAACTTGCTAATACTCAACATAAATTTTACGACACGTTAATAGTAGATACTATGTCTAAAGGCCATATTATAGTTCGTGATTTATAATACAACAGTGTTAATTGGCAGACATATTGAAAAAATTGAGTTCGATTGTATCCAATAAAATTATTTTGAGATGAAAATGTTAGCAGAATTCATTCAATTGTTCAAATTCAAAGCTATCATACCAATATGATATTGTCTCGTACTATGTTTACAATACTTCTGCTTTCTATTTACAAATAATATTGGCTGTATAACTTATTAAGTTCGTTTTGATGATAAATGGCGTAACTAATACATGCACTGATTTCTTGTCATAGAAAAACATTGTATCTTAAAGAGCTTCAAAATACCTATTAGATTTGATCTGTCAAAGTGAATATACCATACCACACAATTTTTTTTTATTACGGTGAAAATTTCGAATTACGAACAACAAAACAACATTTGCGGGGGCAGTTGTATTTCATTTCCCTATTGCCGCAAGCAAAAATGAACTTAATTTAATAATTAAATAAGCACCGTTCGTGCCACTCTTTTCTAATAGTAACCAATTGATATAAACCGAATTCGGACAGCAATATCATCAGAACTTACAAACACCTAAAAAAGTTGCGCTTTTGGACTATAAAATTTTCTTGACTTTTTGCAGACTTCATGCTAAAAACATAGGTGTACGATTTGGTAGACTTGTTAGTATATTTGCAAAATTTTGTATGAAAATACTAACATTACTTAGTAGATCTACTAACAAATCTACTAATTAGTACCAAAATTTCACACCTATGGCTAAAAATGTTGAGGAGCATTTAGATAAAAACATTCTTCTGCCCCCGCTGTAATCTCTAGACATGACTCTTTCTAAATCAAATAACTCCAAATTATGCATTATGAATGATATACAATGTTTTTTAGTTGAAATCTTTGTTATTTGAAGATTTTTTATATCAAGAGTAGAACATTATTTGTCGATTTGTATACAGAATTTATATTAGAAGTTCTTTTTTCAGGAGTTTTTAAAAAATGTCGGTGTTTGGTTTATTATCTGGCGTTGCCGGTTTTGTGAAGGTTCGATATTTGATCGACAAGGCAATTATCGATAATATGATATTCCGCTGTCATTATCGCATCACAAGTGCGATTTTGTTTGTATGCTGTATCATTGTGACTGCCAATAATTTGATTGGTATGTAGTATTGTCAATTGAAAAATGACATTATCAAATATTTTTAATTTGAAAACTAAATTATATGAAAAATAATTAAACCATTTTAGGTGATCCAATAGCGTGCATCAATGATGGGGCTGTGCCAAATCATGTCATGTAATATCTTTAAATAATTAAATAGAAATATTCGAATTATACATTTTCAAATTTTGTCATTAAATTATAGCAATACCTATTGTTGGATTACGTACACATTCACACTTCCTGGACAACATGGTATCATTTTATTTCTATTAAACTGGCCATTTTATGGAATTATCAGAATGATAACTGAGTGTTCTTATTGATTCTAATTTAAATAGGCAAACATGTTGGAACCGAGGTTGCACAAAGTGGCTTAGGAAATGATAATGAGGAAAAAGTCTATCATAGTTATTATCAATGGGTTCCTTTTACACTTTTCTTCCAAGTAATTATAATCATTCATCATTTTTATTCATACACAAAATTCATCATATAATTTGTCGATTTGATAGGGGTGTTTGTTTTATGTTCCTCACTATATTTGGAAAAACATTGAAGATGGAAAAGTCAGTTTGATCTCTCAAGGTATTCGTGGTATGTTCGCTTTACCACCCAAAGAACGTGCAAGCAGACAAAAACGGCTCGTTAACTATATCGTAAGTTATTAGGATAAAATTTAAATTACAATACTTTCATTTATATTCACTTGCTCTTTTTCCATTCTATAGTTGGAAAGCTTGCGAACACATAATGGTATGTATTATTGTTAATTTTATCGAATGTTTATCAAAGTTTTCATTACTAATTTATGTAATCAATAATTTAATTAGGCTATTCATTTGGCTACTTTTTCTGTGAAATTCTGAACTTAGTTAACGTTATTGCCAACATCATTTTCATCGACGTAAGTAAATGAGTTTTGTTTTATGAATTAAATGACTTGTGAATTATTAGTTATTGAATCAAAATTAACGTTAATTACACAGAAATTTTTGGGTGGAACATTCTTGACCTATGGCACTGATGTGATACATTTTTCAAATGTGAGTTAATATATATATTTCCCGTAAACATGCGAATGATAATATTTGATATTTTCAAAATTTATTCATATAAATAAAGATGAATCAGGAGAATCGAAGCGATCCAATGCTTGAAGTATTTCCGCGGATAACTAAATGTACATTCCACAAATATGGATCGTCTGGAAGCATTCAAAAACATGATGCATTATGCGTATTGGCTTTGAACATTCTGAATGAGAAAATCTATATTTTCCTATGGTTCTGGTTCATTGTTCTGGGTTTTCTTTCTGCATGCGCTATCATTTACTCGGCTTTAGTTGTTATGTTGCCAACAACTCGGGAGGCCATCATTAAGCGACGTTTTCGTAATGGAACAACTAATGAAGTCGAGGGTTTAATAAGCAATATTCAGGTAATATATCATAACCAAAATATACTGGACTTTTTTATATAATGGTAACGTCATTTTTTCATATTTCTCAGGTTGGAGACTTTTTATTGCTTCATTTACTCGGCCAAAATATTAGTGTAAATGCTTTCTCAGAAATTCTACGTGAACTATGCAATCGCTTGAGCTCTTCAACTCCATCAGCCCCATCGCCAATGGAAATGGCTCCGTTCTATAGCTCAGCATTGGAAAACGAAAAAGAAACTATGACATAAATGTCACTTTTACTTATTCTGAATGACAATAACATATTTTCATTATGAACATCAATTTGGACAATTTGGACAATTTTAAGTAATCATTTCATACTATCTTATTTTCATTGGTTTACAATTTCCATGAACATTCCGGGCTTTGAATTATATCAAATTTATTAGTAACATAAATTTTTACAGAATGATCCATTTAAAATGTGTAGGTAGATGAAAAACATCACGTGATAGTGCAAAAATGAAGATAAATTAAACTTTAATTTTAAGGCAAAAACGTTTGGATTTGTTTGATTGTCTTTTTTTCCATTACATTCTATCATAATGTATAATTCATACATAAGATGTATTATTATAAATTTCAGAGTAAAATCTAACACAAATTCTTGAATACATTAGTGAGTATTTTCGCAGAAATATATGTCATATTTCCAAACGTTGTCAAATCACAAATATTTACAAGAACAACTTTATACTCTTATGCCATACATTTTATCATCTTCACATTTTCCGATCTATTAAATATTTTTAAACATCACACTTGCGAATTTAATAAAATTGTAATTTTAAAAACAAAAAATAATCAAAATCGTTTTTGTAGAGCATTTGTTTCAAAAATAAAAAAACATCTTTCACTTTATAAAAATGTGATTGCTTTTTCTCGTCTTAAATTTATTTTAATTTGAAATATTTACCTGTTGCCCCAATCGATTTTTGAAGTTACTTGAAGACGGAGCTCAAAAGTTTGATCTTGAGTTAATGTAGCACTCAAAAGGTCACGGCGAAGTTCCAACAAAGAAAGCATAACTTTACGGAGGTATGAAAATTTGTACGAATCGCGGTTCTTCAATCAAAAATTCAAAATATCATTTTGATGTATATGTTTAAGGTTTAATATTTTACTTACCACATATAATTTTTTCCAAATTTCCGACCATTCTCGCAGCACTTGCGTGCATTCATTCACAACAGGATCAGTTTTAGTTTGATTTCTGAGATGAATATAAGATTTGGGGAAAATACCAATTGATCGCGGTTTTCGTAAACTCGCTCCGCGATACCATTGTGAACATTCTTCGTGAATCTCTACTGAATCACCAACATCTAATTCAATTCCATACTTAATATTACCTTGCCAATTATGTATTGCTATAAAATAAGTAACATTTTCGATTAATTTATATTATATCATATAATTTTGTAAAGTAATGACAAAAATATATTGGCTTAATATTCTTTAAGCGATGATTCTCTTTTAGTCGTCATCAATATATGCATACATTGTCGCTGTAATGTTATTTAAATATGCGACTTCCTGTTTTTGCATTCTCTTTTATTCACAAAATTAAAAACATATTCATATTCATATTTAACGTCACACGTTCCTTTTATTCATGCCCTTTTCAAATGAATGGTAACCATTTACTTTAAAAAAAAAAGAAAACCAGGATGGACTTTCATATTATTTGTGAAAAAAAATAGTTGTGTTTAAATTATATTTAAGCAGAGTAGTTACATCAAACTAATTTTGAATGGTAAAAAAAGAATTCTGATAAATAATATTTTGAACAGAAGTAAACTTTTTGAATTCGTAATTTTTCCCAATGAAATTTAGATCACTAAATCCAAAAATCAACAATTATGAAACATTTCAAATTATGTATTTGCGATAAATTTCCGACATTTACAATCAAATATTTTTTGTCATTTCATATTAAGCAAACATGTGAAGTATATTTTATTTCAGTATTGATATTTATTATTCAAGAATATTATGTATATTATCATCCCGAAAATAATAGCTATCATATCTTTGTCATTGTCTTTTTGTACTTCGAACTTTATTTATATGAATTCAGATATTCAAAAATCTATGATTGCTTTCACTTACTGAGATAATTTTCATTTTATATAAATATTAACAATTTTAGTTAATTTTTAGTTCAACTTACCTACGCCGTATTTATTTTTTACTGGCTGCCACATACTTGATATGTTTATACTTGCATATAATAAAGAGATGAGTTATAAATATAAAAACAGAATAAATTTCAGTACTCCACAGAAATCTTAATTAATATCTTCCGTTTTTTTATATATCTTTCACCACAAAATTAAACTGCAATATTATTTTAACATTATACATTGACATCTAAACAAATATTATTACACCAAAGGTCGATTATTCCAATGAAATATTTTTTGTTGGTATGAATTACTAATTAGACTAGTAAATCACCATAATTGAAACAAAGACAAATCAACTTTTACTTTCACATATGAATATATTCAAATTGTTATCGATGTTTTGGATGTCATGAAAATCAATTGATTATTATGGCACACTATTGGGTTAAAAATTTGGAATTTCTTCTTAGTCGTGTAGTATTTCAAAGTACTGAATCAACAATATCAGATTGTTTATATGTTACTAGTTTAGACGCTGCAGCCGTCGTTTCTATTCATCACATACACAAAAATAATAGAAATAAAAAAACCGTGAAATGAGAGGAATACTAACAAAATGACGTTTGCTATTCGTTTGCGTTGATGTGTGCAAAAGCTGTAATTATGAATGAAATGCCGTGCGCCAGTTTGTTTGTCGTGTGTAGTAGCATCAACGGTACATTTGATACAAAGAAAAGACCTTCCGAATCATAGTGTATACTATTCACTGTTTTGTTCATTTCCCTAATACAAAGCTTGCATTATCATTTTTGTGTAGCTAATATGATAAAACCATACGAATTGGTTTATTTGTAAATGTGTGTGTAAGTACATATGTGTGTTTTTATGTATGTATGTATACGTATGACATTTAAATGGGTGTTTCATCTGCCGCTATATAATACTATACACAGTAAATTGATGAGTATTAAGTACAGTTGATGAGTAGTATACTGATTTCGATGGTATTTATATAAAGTAATCTCGTTGAACTAAAATCTAATCAAGGTATTGAAATAATGTTGATATTATTTTATACAAAATGATTTAGTTTTTAAAATAACAATGAATTAAAAAACTTATCTGAATATAAATGCATAGCCGAATTGGAGAATAGAATTAAAGAAGATGTAGAAGTGAACGACTATTGAAAATAAAACGAAACAATTCCGAGACCAAATCACATTTTTTGTATTGCAAATGACACGTTGTTTTATCCTCGGTACACTCAACATCCACTATTTGTTTTATCATTACTTCAATACCTGCAGCAATGAAAAAATCGACAATTTTTTTAGTGCATTCGTGGATAAAAATTATTTCATGGATCATTTCCGAGGTACCTAATTTATTGGGGAAACAAAAGAAGATATAAGGACATAAGAACAAGCCGTTTATGATACCATGAACTATCTGTTCTACTCAACATCGGAGTAAATACCGATTAAAAATCTATTGAAAAAGATTATGAAGGAATTAGAACCGATCAAGTTTGGAGACGGAAAAAGCTACTTCTATGGTATGAAGAGTAAATGGTTCATCTTCGTTCCATTGTTCATGAATCTACAACGGTAAAAAAAAGTGAAAATTGTAGTGTTTGTGTGTTTTTCTATGGTTTCTATTGTTCATTGATTTTGATGTTAATGGTGTCGATTGATTTCCTTGATAATTTCCTTGATAAAACATGGTGAAAAGACTGAGCTTTGTAAATACACAAATTTCATAGTCATTCCCGTATCTTCATTCAAGCGACAGCATATCATCGATAAACAGGCGTTTTTTAATATGTTGTAGAGTTTACATGTACACACAAAGCATTTTTGAGAAAAAATGGTACTCATAAAGCATACAACGAGATTAAACGACATGAATGGGACAGCCTATGCAGAGCGTATTTCAACATCGACTAATTGGAAAGAAATCCACAAAGTGATAATTGTGCTCGAATTGAACGTCGAGCAGATTTATGGTCTAGATCCCGGGCTACGTTTGGTAATTGGTGGTGTATGCCGTAATTTCAATGAACGCAATTTGCAATGTAAGCATTATGGACAAATTATGACATGAAACCGTGATACTAATGCCGTTCGCAATATTCTTTATAAATGTAATTGTTTTGTGTGATTTCATCTTGTATTCTTCATGGTGAACAATGATTACATCTATTATTTGATTTCTTTGTTACACCGTCCTGTATGTGCTGTAATGAATGTGCCGCTACATATCAATTTCCAAAGATCAAGAGAGACAGATGGGGAAAAGAAACAGAATGGGAAGGAGAAAATAAATGGAAATAGAAAAGGAAAAAATGCGGCAGCTTCAACTCAAGTAAGTTACATTTGATACAAATTTTCATGATATTATTTTGGAGTATTTGAGGTTATGATTTGAAATATTTGATAATTGACAATGTTGCAATTTTTTTGTCTTTTTTTTCAGACTCAACAAAAATCAAAACGAACATTGCGTTCAACACTGGATGTTGCATCCAAACCATGAATCTCAATGATCATGGTTATCTACTTAGGTTCTCGATAGCGGCATTTATTCTCATTATGGCATCAACACTAAATGATTGTTTACATTTATGGATATTTTTGTCATTGATTTGAAGACATGAATTTAATTCAAAAAGTCGCCATGAGAGAGCGCAATGTATTGTTATTGTTAGACCTCCCATCTGATTTTCCCATGAATGCGGGATTTTTTTTTTTAAAATGCGGGAATTTCAAAAAAAAAAGAAAAATGCGGGAATCTAAACCTATTAAAAAACATACAGTATTCACCATTTCTTCAATAGAAATTGTTATTCTATTCAAAATAAATTATATTTTATTGGTTTACAAAATATAACATGATATTTTTTGGTCAAAAACATAGTATCTTCATAATGACGTGCGAGTCTCTGTGAATCTGTAAATTTCCACGACTCTGGAACTAATCTTTGCGTATTCTTACATATTTTGGAAATCCTGCGAATCTTTTCATATAAATTATAAAAAATCTTTAAATCATAATTATTTTATG
Source organism: Resseliella maxima (assembly GCA_029041755.1). Taxonomy (NCBI): domain Eukaryota; kingdom Metazoa; phylum Arthropoda; class Insecta; order Diptera; family Cecidomyiidae; genus Resseliella; species Resseliella maxima. The sequence continues at coordinate 454,815 of JAQOWM010000799.1, forward strand.
TTGTAAACGTCATTTAAATGTGTTCGCTGTATTTGTTCAAAACGTTTGAACCGAAGTGTTTGTTTATTTCTGAAGTTTCAATATTGTATTATTTATAGAAAATATGGTGAATAAATTGTAATTTTCTATGAACTTGAACAATTTTTAAATGAGAATATTCCGGCCGATATCAAACTGATTTTACAAAAATGCAAACTTGTCAAAGAGTCATCATTGATTGGAATCAACAACGATATATATATACACTGAGGATATTTAGGTTATGTTTTTTCCAACCATTCGTTGGAATGAACGTCATTCCAACCAAAATTGTTCATTGTCCAACAATGGTTGGATTTCTTTTAATACCAGGGTTGTCCAACAATGGACAATTTTGGTTGGAATGACTTTAATTCCAACGAATGGTTGGAAAAAACATAACCTAAATATTGTCAGTGTATAGCTTTTATAGTATAGAGTACGTAAACATTTAATCCATTTGGATTTTTCTATTGAAATATCCCTAATTAATAACATTTAATACTTTTTGTTTTTCTCTAGTATTCACAGAAGAACAAACTAAAATGTCTATTAGCAGGGTTGAATACATGAACATCGATAAAACAGCATATGTCATATAGTTTCAATCGGAATGATAAATATAGCTTTCTTTCTCTCTTTCTTACTTTATATGTATTATTCGGTTTTATTTTTTATAAATTTTCTTAACAGTGTTTTTGATAATTAAAAAATTATTGGTTCATTGAAAAAGACAAGTTTGTGTTTTCATCAGAATGTTGTTTCATGTCATAAGACATATTGCTATCTTTGAAACTGAAACTGAAAATAAAAATTTTATGAATTAATGCAATAGAAATATTTCGCATGAATTTATGGTTAAAGCCACCTTGATGCATCACTGTCATTTGCATTAGAGCTAGAAGGTGATAAATTGTTCTTGGATTGGTTGTTCATCATATTCATGTATTCCTCTTTCAAATGGCTGAAAATATGAATTTGTTTCATCTATGAATACCGCAATCAAAATAAATTAAATAGTGAATACATACAATTTTTGTATTTTCTCACTTTCTTCAACCAACTTTTCGTATTCCAATTGTGCTTTTTTGAAATTTATTATTTCCGAACGATTTCGATTGATAATTTCATTTTTATAATAATTGTGTAGATTCAAAAGTGAGCGGTTTGTCATTGCATAATATGCCTTTTCTAGAGTATCAATATCAATTGTTTTCTAAAATAAAAAAAGAAACGATGTATTTTTTCATTTAATTCTGGCATTCATATTGCCTTAAACCTCACATTGATATTCGTACTATGAGCATCCATCACCTGATTGATTTTTTCCATAAAACATCTATAAAATTCTTCAATGGCATCATTGAACATTTGCGTGCTACTTTCCATAGAAACTGTTTTTTATAATTCCAATGAAAATATAAATATTCAGACTTTTATTTATTTGAAGAAATAAATGACTCACAATCAAATCCTTTAATGCGTAAAAGTCCTGTCAATGCCTTGCCGATGACTTCCATTACTGCTGGTTTACTTATTTGTATTATTGGTCTCGGTTTCCCTTTTAAAAATTCAGATCTTTCACGGGATGATTCGAACGGTGAGGAAATCGGTTTATCCAATTCATCCAAACATGATTTCGTATCGGCTGAAAGAGTTATAGTTGGTAGAACCTGGCGCTGACTTGTCATATAAACCTAATTTAAAATAAACAAATGAGTACAAAAATAATAATAATAATGTGTATATTAAATGCTGTATTTTTTTCTCACCATGTCTTCATTGTACATTTTAATCATAGATTTTATGCGGTTTGTGTGATTCATTAGTTCAACAGTTTGAGTTACTAAATGATTTTCTATTTGAACACTGAACATTTAAATTAATTTAATGCGAATATTCATATGAGTTTTTGTATATTTTTTGTAAACTTACGTTTTCTCTGTACGTGGTTCTTCAATTGCACCAAGCATTTCAATTTTGAAACGTTTTTCCGGCGGGTAAATAGAAAAAACATCATGAATTTCATACTTTGCTTCATAAATTTCAGGAAATTCACCCCAATGGGATTTACTTTGCTTTTCCATTGTAAAATATTTAGCTTATGACAAATTCAGCATCTATAAACAACTGAAAAAATATTTGACATTATTAACATGTCAACAATGTTTGACAATCCACTAATGTCTAAATGTCCAATAATTTATCGAAAAACGTCTAAATGTCTAAATGAATTTTTTACTTTTATTAGGTTTAACAAAACATAATTTGACATCATATTTAAAATGAATATATAAGTATAAGTATATGAATTATAATTAGTCTTTAAATTTGCGTCGAATAAAGTTGGGAACTGGAATTAAATATAATAACATATTAAACACAATAAAACCAACGGCAAAACCAATCGAAGCTGCCATATCAATATTTTCTTGTGGATAACCTCTGCCTATAGAGGGAAAAACAAAAGAAAATGAAAATAAATATAAATATTATCTCTACTGCTAGCTCTACCCTATCTCTTCTGCTAGCTTACCAAGTTTATCATATAAATAATCGGATGGTAAAGGACATTCTATCAAATTGTTCGGTAAACAAATCATTGGTCTTGAAAGAAATATGGCACTATGCAATAAAGTGCTTGCGTATTTTGTATGCGTTGCTTTTGTGTTCTCTTGTAGCCATGGTGCCAAACCCTTGAATGATCTAACTGTTCCACTTGACAATGCTAAGCAAACACAGAAAATGTAGCTCACAATTATTGCAACATTATTTCTAGATTTGACAAATAGAAATAATGTGATACATAGCTGTTCAGCAAATATATAACTGCTCCAAAGTGCCACAAGTAGATATGTGAATGCTGTTCCATTTGGATCGTTTACATTTAAAAATATTCTAGATTAAAAATACAAATTGGAATAAAAATATAAATTTAATTTGAGACTTTATAGAATTTATTATATTAACAGATTAATCTTGCTACACTTACGGATAAATTATGCAAACAGAAAGTGCTGTTGAAATAATTGAAAAAGGTAGAGACACTGATTCGTATGCCAGAAGCAATGTTGTACCTGTGTATAGCCCTTCATCATACTCTTTACTAAATCGGTTACGCCAAGGAGGAACTAATGTAAAGTTTGAAAAAAATTAATAAATATTAAAGTTTTTTTTGTCCCCTGATGACCTACATAAGCTGATCGTAACCTAGAGGGAGAAATAAAGAAAGTGTCAATAAATATTTATATTCATTTTAAAATATTTATGATATCGTGTGTATAGACGTTAAATTTTGCTGGAGCTCTGGGCAATGGCTACAGCACAGTTGGGCTGTGTACGTGTACAGTTGCTATATATTGTGACAGTAGCATTTGCTCAGCTCCAGCAAAATTTAACGCCTGCATGTGTATTTATGAATCTAGTGCAACTCACCCAAACTCCAGAACCATAAGCCAGACCTAATATTTTCAAAACCATCGCGCTTCTGCTATAGAATCCCCTTGAATCATCACCAATTTTACTATAGAGTATCCACATAAGGCTCATTGCCACAGGCAATGCGAATAATCGAAGAAATAGTGCTTTTAATCCTGCATGGCTACACGAGAACGTTGCAGCAAGTAATTTTCTAAAGGAAAGAAAATTAAATTGAAAAAAATAACACCTATTGTAAGTTAGTTTAATTAATAATTAGAAAAGTTCTAAATCTTTTGTCAATTCGTTTTTCTGAATCTTTTTTTTTTATTGATTTGAATAAGAAAAAAGATATTGTTTTGTTTAGTGGATGGCATTAAACGGTATTAATCTATTCTAATTCATGGTATGCTAAAAGTTAGAACATTTCCAATTATTCGTTTCAAATTATAATGATTATTTCTACATACAAATAGAGCATTCCCCACACTTTTATTTCGCTTGGTTTCCCATAAGACAATGGTACTTTACCTAAGGGGGAAAGGACGAAAGTAAATAAAAATAAATATTGTAAATATCCTGCAAATATTGCAAATATTGTAAATATTGTGAATATTGTGAATATTTATAAATATACTAAATATCATAAATATGCTATGGTACTTTACCAGAACCCAATTGATTACCCTCTGGCAAAGGTGTTTCCCGTGCAAAGCGTTGAACTAAAGCTTCAATCTGTTGACTAGACTCAACAAAACGATCACGGCTTCTACAAATCAAGAAATTTAAAAAAAAAAATGTAACAATGAGAAACTGGACTATATTAAAATGAGACTATGCTTTTAGCGATCAACATGTGGTCGTATATTTACCTTCGATCAACTGTTGATAGACAAAGGTAGTACATCAAAGGGTTTTCAAATTGTGGGGAAGGGAAGCCGATACAATGGAAATATTCCAGCATTCGTCGTGTGGATCCGCAATAAACAACGCCTCCTAAACACAAAAAAATGGCTCTATCTAGAAATGGAAATACATCTGATCGCGGTTTTTCCATAGAAAGTAAAATTCCACATCCCGTTTTTTTAGCGTAATTTGACAAAATTGATACGAGCAAATATGCATCTAAAGGATCTAATCCGTGCGTAGGTTCATCAAGAAGCACCATAACAGATTCGCGTACCAGTTGAACACCAATTGAAAGTCTTCGTTTTTCACTCATATTCAAATATTCAACACGTTTATGTGCGACTTGTGATAGTGCCAAATCAGCTAGAATTTGACGAACTTTTGAACTCTTTGAATATCCATTGAACTTTGAGAAAATATATAATTTAGAAAATGAATATTGAAGAACATATTTTTTGAAAATTTGTACCCACCACACTTGGAGTATAGTGCAGAGTCTGGGAAACAGTCAATCCATGAATAAAATCAACGGAATGTGTCACGTAGCCACATTTCTGCTGAAATATTGATTTCGTCAATGTTGATCCATTTAACAATACCTGACCACGCGTGGTATTCTCAGCGCGACAAGCAATTACATCAAGTAAAGCCTAATAAAAAAAAAAAAAATATTTTTATTCAGCTATTGTATATTCAAATCATTATTGTAGAACTACAATTTTATATTTATTATGTGATATCAGATATATAATAATACAAAATATTATATTCAAAATATACATGCCTTTTTACCACTTCCCTTTGATCCTAATATTGCCATCACTTCTCCACTATTCGAATTTGTTTGAATTGGTCTTATTCAGAATTTTTTTTCAATAAGAAAATGAGATATGAAGAGTTCTTAATTACCTGTGTAGCGTCAAACTTACACCTTTTAGTACAAGTGCTGAATTTTCCTCGACATTTAAACATCCACCACTGTCGACCTACAAAACGATTTATATAATTCGAGCTAAGAGATCAATGTACTTCATTTTACCTCAGCTGTATGATAGATGTTGTGAGCTTCGAGCACATAATCACTTCCAATCATATTTTTGATTTCAAATCTTAAAAAAAATTTAATTCAATAATTTAAGAATTTAATTTAATCAAAGTAAATTTATTTTTATGAAATTTGCATTAAAAATCAATATTGTGAAATTCCACTAAAATTATTATTTCAAATAATTATAATAACAAATAATTAACTCTTATTGATAATTTTTTAAAATTTTTATTTTCATTGTAATGTTCTACTAATACAAAATTCAAATTAGAAAATATTTTTCAATCCACACATAAAACACACTCAAGAGCAAAAGTCCGAGTACAAAAATCAACTAAAAGCACCTTCTCTGTAAAGAGTCGAAACACAAACTATGGCCGTGCAGAAATTTCTGTTTTTGATACGTGTAGTAAACAGTAAATGAAGATCGTGTAAACAGATTGACTAGATGTACGTATACATTCGCTATCTCGCTTGGATTGCATGATTTCAAAATGACGCTAACTGTTGAATTCTATGGTTTTTAAAAATACAAGTACAATCGATTAAATGTCCATAAGTATGTGAATATATCCAACTGGGAAAATTGTAATTGGTTTAGAAACGTTCATCTTTAAATTTTATTCAGTTTGAAAATTCTTTGAATCATCAAATAAATAATATATGAAATTAAAAAAATGTACAAAAGTGTATTGCACAAGAATGAATCATCGTTTTAACATTAAAAATTATACAATTTTCATAACTTTTTTTATAGGAATTAGTGACTAATGTCAACAAATTTTCTAAAAGTTGAATCAACATTGATGATCTAAGTTTTAATGAAGAACTGGTTCTTCCTTTAACCAACTCAAAGCTAAAATCAATACAGGTAACTGCAAGTCTATTTTCAGACACGCCCTGAATCAAAAATGCAACATATTTCAACAGAATTTTTTTATTTCATTTTCGATTTTGAATCTACAAATATTTGGGAATAAAAAGATCTTAGCGCAGGTGAGTTTCCATCGGAAATATATGTGGGTAAATGCGATATATTGTTGCCTTTACGCTTTACTGCACATCATGTTGTTTCACATTGTATGATCTCTTATGGCTCAATATGGTTGTCTCACTTCCACGAGAAATTTTAATGCCAATCTAATACAATGTGTACTATATACAACAACATTATGGACAAAGAATACGATCGCACCAACATGTACAAGGTTGGTGAATTTAGTAATGCCTAGTCGCTTGTGACGGTAGTTAAAGAAATCTTTTCGCCTTGTGAAGTCGTTTTCACTAAATGTTGTGGGAATTTTTCTTCTTTTCCAAAGTAATTCATTTTTTTATACAAACAATTTAGATGTTTAAAAATGTGAAAAAAAAATTACCGAGATATCATTTTCAGTGAATTTAGCGCAACTCATTTTTTCAATCATTATTATTTTTTCAATTTTATTGGCGTGGAATAACTTAATATTTTTATTAATAAGATAGAGAAGATTTTTTTTTAAAAAAGTCTGATTTGATTTAATCAATATTTAAAAATTCTTTCTGCACTGAATTCCCTGAAAAATATTTTCAAGCTAATTCAACGATATAACTATAACTTTACAGTTTACATATAAAAAGTGCTCCATATATATTTGACAGATTAAGATAGAAAATTAGGCAATGGGAGAAAGAAGGAACTAAAGAAGTAATTTGAGAAAAACCAATAAAAATATCTGAACCGTATTCTGTAGCGTCCGAAAACATCATCATCGTAAATGTGTTATATGGCTTTCATTTCTGTAGTTCTTTTTCATTACGTTATGTTCTTCTTGTTCTCTTGCTTTCATTCAAGATATTGTTTCGCGCAAATAATCATACAATGGATTGAATTTTTTTTTTTTAAAAACCTGTTTTGTGGTTGATGACTGTGTGTCGTTCGGCAAACAACTAGCCAGTTGTTATGCTGTTGGTGTAAATTTAAGACTGGAGGAAAAAAATTAAACAAGAATACTAAATTACATTGTATTAAAGTTCTGCATTATAATTTGAACATTTTCAAATGGCACGGAAGAAAATCTAGTGTAAAATATTAAACAATAAATGACACTGAATAAACTAGAAATTTATTAATTTCAGTAGATGTGTCAAGGATTGTGGTGAGTACAGTGCACAACATTATATTTTATATAATATGCAGACTAGAACTACTTTTTATAAATCCAAAACACCCATCAGCGTTTTTCTTCTTGATAACGGATTTTATGTGTGTAGCAACGTGAATACATTATTTAAAAAAACAGAAAATAGATTGGATATGACTTCTTCGTTCATCAAACATTCATTTATTAACATTAACGCCGAAATGGTTTTATTTTACAATATATGAGTAGTTCATATGCCAATTTTCCACGGAACTTTTCTGTATGACATTTTTCCTCTCAAGTACTCATATGAAATTCAAGGTACTCCAAATTATATCTAAAGTGTACTCAGTGCCACATGCCATTCAATTTTTTATTTCAATGTACACCGATTCAGATTTTATGTTCCAAAAAGATGCCGGTATAGTTGACTAAAAGTAAGGCCAATATTGATTCTTTGAGATTATTAAAAAAAAATGTGGACATTGTAGTAATATCATAAGAGAGACGATTAAAAAACTTGAAATATTAGCAAAGCTAGCAATTTTTAAGTGGATATCTTATTAATTTTTCTTCAGTCAAAAGATTACGCGTGTGACTAAATTAAATATACGCCTTTCTAATTGTGATCAAGAAATACAGTTAAATGAATGAAAATGTAGAAAAATGAATTGAATTTGACAATGATTTCTGCAGTATACAAGATTTCTATTCTATTTTTATAAAATTAATGCAATATATTCACAGCTTTATTAATGTTATAATGGTTGTTCCATGAAATATATGAAAATCATACATAGTTTTCACCTATTAAAATATTTTATTTGCTTCCATTTCTTTTTCGTTTGTTTTGATTAAAAGACATAGCTGCACAAATTAATGTTGTTGGTCTGTTTTATTAAAAACCTATTTTTTACATGGCATCGAGCCCGTTTTTGATGACGTCACTCCTAACATGAATTATATAAAAGGAAAAAAATACGCGTAATATTTGTCATTGGTAGAAATAACACGAGAAAATAACTGAATACTTATAGTGAATTTTCAAATGTGCTAATAATGAGTGTTTTGAAATCAACAATATCGTAAAAACTGAATATTTGTAGTTGCATTCAAAACCTCACTTAAGTTTGACTTGCAAAATTATAAAGGAAAATCTGCGCCGTTTAAGGTATTGTGATCTTCGTGTAAAACAATGCAGACATTGCCAACTCGTTTCCAGTTAATTTCTTTGTTAAAGCATATGAAAGACGATATATCGTGACTATAGTCACCCGGCCGGAAAACACTGAAAGTAAGCAAAAAAGATTTTAATCTTCGTATGCATACTAGCAAACAGATTTATGAGGCCTATTTCGGCTCGTAATATTTTACTTTCAATTCTATTTGAGAGTTGAAATTTTTTCAACCATATCGATACGATATCAAACATTTCTATAGCATTTTAAAAACATATTGTCATCTTTCTTCTTCCACATGAATGGTGTTATCTATTTGGATTTTAGCTTTGTAATATGATACATAGATGTTAAAAAAGATATGTATTAAAATGTTTCTATTTCTGAATAGATCCAGAAAGTGAACAGTAAAAAGTTGATTGAAGAACAAAAGCACATCAAGAGAAATTTTTAAAAGATTACTCTTAATTCTAATTGATGTACTGAATTCTCATGAACGTGGAGAAAACAATGAATTGAAACTATTTCATGTGAAAAATTTGTAATAATAAAAACATAATAATCTTGGTGAATAATATTCTCTTGTTGCTTCTCATTCTTACATTATTATTATGATTTTTTTTTACATTCTCTGATACGACAACACGTCGTTTGACTTTCGGCCAAAATTTTACTGCTTTTATAGTTGATCTAACACAAAATGTTGTGACAAATTTTGTAATACACCATACAACATACATCATACGTAAAAGCAAACATTGAAACTTATAACGGTATTTTGATCGAGAAACAGCATGTCTATGTAAATGAAAATGAAAATCAAGACAACAGTTAAGGTTTAAAGCCTAAGCAACTTTCATATGGCTAAAATACCGCAAAGATAATGTCAATGAACTTTCCAAATTGCTATCATACTTACGAGCTTTGGTAAAGATAACGAAAGAAATCGAACATACAGCGAATTGCACCTGCAAGAATGTAAGTCATCAGATAAAGTTGATTGAATTTATCGAATGCAAGGAATTAAATCAAGTTAATCATTATTATTTCAATTCTATAATAGAAATATTATATTATTCAATGTAATATAGACAAGTATTACAAATATCCCAATTGGTATGATTTTGGTGTCATATTTGAAAACGTTATAAAAAGAATTTTTATTTCAATCAACATCCACTTGAATATAATAATGCTTTGCATTATTAATATGGATTCTATGCAACTTTGTTTATATGTGTATATGACGCACCTTTTCCTTGATTAAACTGTTTTCATCGTTATAAAATAAAATTGTATCACAAAAAAGCCGCAAAATTAAATTCTTCCCATAGATTTTTATATTTGATCGTTATTCTCTTTTTTTTACATTTCCAAGTGTGCATTCATCAAAATGAGTGCACGTAAAATTCAAAGTGACAGATCAGTCAAGCCAATCGAGATATAATACAATAATAGGTAGATGAGGAGTGGTATTTAAAACAACTGAATTGCTAAAACAAAACTAACGTAATTTGTGCACAGTAATCATTTGTTACTTCCATTTATACGATCATTTCATTCGAAATCTTTTAGATTTTTCAACCTTGATGAAGAGGATTTTCGGATTTGTGAGCATAACGAAATTAAAAACCAAAATAAAAGTATTTTTTTTTTCACATTGTATTTGAACTTGGCCATAATAATGAATAATCGTTTTACATTGATTAACATCACTTACATCACAGTTTATACAATATTATTTCATCATAAATATTTCGCAAGTGAAAAAGATGACTTCTTCGTCTCACAATAGAATAAAATATAACACAAGCTGAACATTCAAAGTAATCGCTGATCAATCTGATAATTGTCTCTATATTGGTTACGTTGTGGCTTTATACCAATTAAGTGGATGGTGCAAAGACTTAATTTTGTATGTCAATAAACTATAAGGAAACATTACTATGTTTAAATAATTGGAATCATAGTGTTACACAATATAGTGGTCCGAAGGAAGCCCGTATGATCCCATTCAAATTATCGGTCGAAACCTCATCCGTCATGGCTTCGAAATTAGATAAAATTGCTAGGGGTTTTCAACTCAAAAGTGAAGACCTTTTTTTGCCCTTCAAGTTTAGATTGAAATGGAAAATAATTTGAAATTACTAGAGTTTTTGGAGTGGAGTGGATTTCTCCACTGTATGTGGATATTCTTCTGATTTTAGTCCGTTGTCTATCGACACCTGTATATACAATTATACATTTTTATATAAATAAATATATTTGTATATCGATGTACCCAACACTGATTTCTTGGCGTCTTTTTTTTTCGAGAAAATTATTCGAAATTGCTGGGAATTTTCAACCCAAAAGTGAAGTGAAGACATTCAAATTTCTCCTTGTTGTAGTACGTAATTGTTCCCAAATTCATTGCTAGACAATTTCAGTTTAACGGGATAAAATTGCAACAAATCAATTCAAGTTTTCATTTGAAATTTTTTAATGATTACAAACTTACTACTGAAATAACTTATGAAACGGTACTACGATTCGAATGATGGAAATACCACTTCTTTCCAACAAAGTAAGAAAACTTCTTTCATAATCATGTCTCGGGCAATCAAGTGCAATGTTAGCAATATCTTGTTGATAATGAGTGACATCCATCTTAAATTGGCAGAAAATATATATATTATTGCTATTATACAACGTTTTCAAATATATTTTCAAATGTATTTTGTATTTTGATTTTTTTTTTATTACAGAGAAAATGGAGATGAGCAATATGGGATATTCATCACATCATCAACGTGAACGTAATGAAAGGCGATATTCTGTACCACAAGGCCCAAATGTTCCAATGGCACCAGCTTCAGAGGATTTACATGCGTGGTCAATTTATAGGTAACGAACAGACTAAACAAAAACCACATTGAAAAATGATAAAATTGATACTAATGAATTTTAAAAAACAAAGAAAAACGTAAAACAATCGATCCAATAAAATAAACATATAAAGAGAAAATCCAACGCAACCGACGAATAATCATTTGCAATACAGATGAGAGTCTGAGAAAATTAGTGCATAAAAGAATCATTTATGCATTTTTTGAAGCGCCAAGCATAATAAAATAAACAGTAAAAAGTTCGTTTTTAACCACCAGTGTAATTATACCTTTCATTTCTTTCTCGTTGTTTTACTTTCGCAACAAATATATTGAGATGCATTTAATACGGTAATCTCATACGGTTTGCAAAACTCATTGTAGTCAACTACTAGTGGATACACAGAACTTTAATTCTCCAATAATGAACCAATTCATTTTTATTGCTATTGTACTTCTTTTCTTGAAGTAATTGCAATTGCTATTGTTATTTGTTTTGTTTTATTTTATTTTTTTTTTTTTTTTTTGATTTAGGTTACAAAATACACCGTTAAAAATTGAATAAATAATTTTCCTTTAGGCACTTGATTGCACGGACAACATATGAATTACATGTTAGGAAAAATAGATATTGAGTGTTATATTTATGAAATCAACTTAACAAAACCAAAATGAAACTGAATTATTTAATTATTTATTTGTATGATTTTTTTGTTTAATTTTTAGGCAGAACTTGAATTCAGATTTTACAGATTCCGCTTTGGGATCTTCGGACAAATCACCGCTGCCATATGGTAATTTTCAGCTAAGAGACACTACTGTTCAATCAATATTAAACCATCCTCGATATGGTCCCAAGTAAGAATATCTCTTTTAATATGAATTAAATCTTAGTTTCATAACAGCACACATTATCTTTATTTTAAAGGTCACCGTTAGGTTCAAATATGTATGCTTATCTGAAATTTGGTCTTCCTCGAGTTTTTCCTCCAAATATGGCCTCTCAACAGCGATCACATAGAGCGGGCCCCGGACCTGGTTACAAAGGGCATATAAATAATGCTTATCGTGATAGTTCAGGTCCTGGACTCTCATCTGGATATGACAGTAGTGACAATGAAACAACCACGCGTGGTCGTATTCCGATAAATAGTAAAATTCGTAAGTTTCGAAGTGAATCCGATTTTAGAGCTATTGCCCCTGGATCACATCTGTATAATGGAGGTAATCCATCGATATCTGCACTACGGCAAGCACATAGTCGTGCTAGTATAGCTGGAATTCATTTGCATAACCAAATGAATGGAGCTGGTAAACATTATGGATCAGCGCATTATCGTTCGCATAGTGAGGCTGATCTTTTGGGTGGAACTAGTACTCATGATACAATTGGAAGAGATTATCAAAGACACATGCGACATTATGCATCTGATGTTGCGCCAATGACGTCGTCCCGTCGACAATCTGCCGCTGCAATGTCACTTGTATATCCCAACATTCAAGTTCATTGTTTAGACATTGGGCCAAGTTTGAGGGGAGTATCATTTCAAGCGAAGGCAGGTGATTTATTTGCTGTTATGTCGACAATAAGTCGCGAGGGAACTTTACTCCTCGAAACATTGGCCGGACTTCGAGCCAGATCTTCAGGCGAAATTTTAATCAATGGTCAAAGAATTTCACAACATGGATTGAAGAATCTATGCAGCTATGTGCCAGCACCTGAAAAATATTCGCTGGATCCTCGCATGAGCGTTAAAAGTATCCTTAATTTTTATGCAACTCTACGTGGTCCAAACGAAACAATTAATTCCAAGCAACAGGTGAATTTTTTCCGAATAAATACATCTTATCACGTTAATACTAATACAAAGTTTAAATTATTTCTTGTAGATAAATATTCTTATTGAGGATTTAGGTTTATCTTCAGTGAGGTCTTCAAATATATCACGTTTAACACAATCGGAGAAACAGCGTCTTTGTGTTGCTTGCCAATTACTTACAGACGCCTCCGTTTTGATATTAGATCAGATTACGACGAATATGGATATATTTGATACGTTCTTTCTAGTCGAATATCTACGACAGTGGAGCAGTAGTGGTAAAATTGTTATCATGACATTACAACCACCAACATTCGAAATATTAAGCATGTGCTCTGGTGTTCTTTTATTGTCTGGTGGTCGAACTATATATTCCGGTAGCAGATCTGAATTGCCACGATACATGGGGAGTGTTGGCTTTCCGTGTCCCCCATTTAAAAATCCGGCTGATTATTATCGTACTTATCTCAATTTTTTATTCATTTAACTGTCATTATAAAAAACATTACAATTTAAACTCATTTTCAGTGGACTTAGTCACATTGGATGATTTGTCAGCAGGTATTTATTTCTCTCTTAATAATTAATATCTGTATTTTAATTATTGAATGAATTTAATACTTTCAGCTGCAATGCTTGAGTCTTCAGCAAGAATTGAAACGCTTGCGAATGCATGGGTAAGTAAATAAAAAAAACAATTACAAGCAATTTTGCACTGCATTAAATTGTAAATCAAACATTACATTTTGGAATTTTCTAGGAACAGATGAATTCAGAACCACCATTAGCAGCACCACCTACAGCCTTGCCATATTTTGTTCGACATGCTGGTATATTTGGGCAATTTTTTGCACTTTTCAAGCGCTTTGTTATTTATAAACAACCCGGATCAATATTATCATGGATTAGTAAACTCATTGTAGCCGCTATTCTGTCGCTGCTAATTGGTACCATTTTCTGGGATATTCCAATCACAGGTACTACTAGATACTGATACATATTCAATGCATATTACATATACGTCTAGCCAATAATGTATTATTTTGATCTTTTTTTTCAGATCCATCACTTCAGTTGAATGATCGTTTCGGTTATCACCATTGTGTGATGATACTTTGTGTGTTTCCTTTATTACTAATGACCATAAAAGATATTCATAATGACAGAAAATATGCTGAAAGAGATATCGCATTAAAATTTTACGGCAGAACAGTTTACGTTATTACACAGGTAATTCATGAATTTTCAAATTCATCTAATAATTCAATTAATTGAAAATTTATGATGATACACGTTTGCCAGGTTATACTGAATCTTTTGCCAGCATTATTTATATGGTTGGCGTATCTGCTGCCTGCGCACACTATGTCTGGTCTATATTCAAGCTTGGATGAATATAATATTTGGGAATATACTGGTAAGGATAAATAAATGTTTAATAGGGCATTTCTGAATTTGTTCAGTTGTTTTACAGTGAATTCTTAAAAAATGCTTTTTACAGGCTATATGTTGATGTACTTGTCAGTTTTGCAAATATTAGCACATTTTTGTTCTCATCTTGTAAACACAAAGACAGCTTCCGCTATCTTATTAATGTTCATAATTTTAGCTATAACCTCAGTTGGTGGTTATAGTGTGCATCTCGAAGAACTGCCAAGATATTTATGGTGGTATGAAATATTTTCACCACAGAGATGGCTCATGCCGGTGATAATAGCCAACGAATTTACCGAAAAAACCTTAGCCAACGCTGCTGGCCAACAGCTATGCAGAAACAAGCACGTAAGTATTTTATTTATAATACAGAAGATATGAAAAATAAAAAAAAACTTGCTTCAATAAATAATAGTCGAATAATTAAAAAACACAAACCTATCAATTTTCGAAATCAATTTTTCTTGCTGTTGCTCGATAGGTTCAACGACAAGAAATTATTGTTCAACATCCATGCCCAGTGCCAAATGGAACTAAGGTGCTAGAACATCTTCATCTACTTCGTGAAAATCACGTTCTTGATTCGAACGAGCCCGAATCATTTACAATAATTGCATTATTATTAACCTATTTTGTAATATTTGTACTTACCTGTTTGGTGTTCATCATTAATGTGCGAAAACTGTTTAAAAAAAAGAGCAGCAAATTTAAAAATATCTAATATATAGTATATAGTAATATCACAAATATATGTATAACCAGTGCTGGAATTTAAAAATGAAATCCTGCAGCTCAGCACTGTATTTGCAATATTCAGATGCAATAGAACCAAGTGACATACTCGTTTTATACGGTCATAATTGAAATATGAAAAATTGAATTTCATTCATTTTCATAACATTATGCGTTATAGTTTACTGTAAGTTTTATATATCTACTGTCTGTAGTACACATGTATTTATTATTCACAAATCAATTTTATTTTAATTCGGATAAAACGTTAGAATATCTTCTATTTATATAGAAACCTACCTATTAGCAATTGTGTAATTTGTATTCAATGTTGAATGTGCATTTTTAAAATTCTTCACTGAAGTTTAAGGCGAGAATAATGAATTCATATTGCTGCTCGGCTACAATTTTGTTTTAAAAAGCACACAAATTCGGATCAAATTGAAATTAATTTTAATTGATAACATTTAATAATGAAACAGAAACAATCATGAATTCTTGTACAAAATGATGGATTTTTTAAATTTCTGAACATTTAAGTTAATTACGTACGAATATTTGGTGAATCAAAATTGCACAAAAAACTATTTCAACTCAAAAAATATTTTTTTGTAGAACATTCATAAATTACCATTATTATCGCCAATGCAAAACTAGATTTTCTTCAATTTGTTCAGAATTTGTAACTTTTTGAATCATATTTAAAACCGACTATTATGTTAGGCCATCTTAATATATATTAAGTGTCTGTCACTCATGATTTTTTCGCATATTTGATACCAAATGATTCAGCGTATCAATAAATTCAAACATTAAAAGAAACACTTGCTTTCATTTATTTTATGTTTTATTTAAAAAAAAACAGTGTTATTAATTAATTTGCATTATTTATTTACAGCGACAATTTGTCATTCGCTAAAAAAGAATTCGTGAATTCCAAATTTTCAATAAATGTCCAATTTCAACCAATAATGGAGTTAGAAGGGTTTTTGTTTTCTTATTTTCTTAATGATAATTGCTTCGAACAATTGGTCTGGTTTTAAGCAATATTTTCTAATATAAGTTTAGATTCGATGCTTTTATAAATTTTATGGAATGGGCCATTACTCATCAGTTTTAATTCCTTTATTATTTCCTTTTTTTAAATATAAAAACATGCAGATAAAACATCTAAAAATTTTCGGTAAAATCGAATCACTTTGAAATGGCATAAATATTTTTATGTTGATGTTTTATTATATTAACAAGATTTCGATTACCGAAACTCAAAACTAAATAGTAATCATTTTGATATTGCTCTCAGAATTCAAAAATTTAATTATTACCGATCAGTGTTTCTGTTTAATCAAATTTATCAAGATAAACAAATCTCCATTCATTCAGTCAAATCTATTGATTGTGTGTTTTTCCAAAATCCGGTAGATCATATTCAAATGGTGTATCATTCGATGAGTCATAGTATGCATAATCATAGCTAACATCTCTGCTATTTTGGTCAATGGATGACCTGACAGTTGTGGTCATTTTTGTAGGACCAGTTGATAATTTGATCAGTACATTTTCATATGATTGTTTAGATTTACCGCCATTACCACTAGCTGCAATATTCTGTGATTGAGCTGTATTTAAAAATTCATCTTCTATGCTTGTACCTAGGGCGAAATAACAAAAGAAATAAATATGCCAGATGACAAAAGAAATAAACATTGCTAGAATTTATTTATCCTATGCTATCTATCCTATGTTATATATGATGCAACATCATATCAGATGTTATGAGATTGCCATGGGATGTAATCTTTTCTTCTCTCTTTCCATAATGCGATTGTTTTGATGGTGTCATCGCGACAATATTTTTATTTTAAATTTATTTTTGCCCAAAACCTTTGTAGCTAACTTATTGATAAATATAAATCGAATATTCATTAGACTTTTGAAATGTTTATATAGTGTGTATTTTTGAATATAACGAATATATGTCATAAATATATATTGGGGTATGTGTCATTTCATCAATGTGTAAATAACATAATTTGTTTGTTCTCCGAAAATGTCAACTTTCGTACTATCAAAACGCAATATCAAGCAAATTCGTACAAAAATATCACCAGAATTTACTAAAAAAGTTGGTTTTCTGAGCTACAAAATTTTCTTGACTTTTTGCAAACGTCATGCTAAAAACTTCGAGAAGCATTTAGATAAAGACAATCTTCTGCCCCCGCTGTAATCTCTAGACATTACTCCTTCTAATTCAAATAGGCTTCGATGTCCAAACTTCTGTGTTTTTGAAAAAAGGAAAAATTGGCTTGATTAGTTTCTAACGTTAAAAGATGAGCAGTCTTTCCGACGCGGAATCCGCATGCTATCAGAAAGATGAGAAAAGGTCATAGCTTGCGATCGACAATACTTTGAATAATATATGTTGTGCCATTCTTTTAAAATAAACGATCAAAATCAGGCAAAAATCCTTCAAAATTGTTCTATATTCCCAATAAATATTGCGCAAAAGTGTCAAACATCTACTAAATTTGGTAGTCTAATATATATATATATATTCAAAAAGGGAACTTACTTGTACTAGAACTTTTCTGCGCACCATGATTTGCACCATTGTTGGCGGTGAAAGTGTTTTGCCCTTTTGACAAATTTGTTTTTAATGAACTATTTTGAACAAACTGATGTTGCTTTTTACGGTTTTTAATTTTATAACGTGCAAAATCTTTCTCATACAATTCGGGATGATATTGACCATCATTTTCATCGATTACGCTTATATTTATTGGTTTCGGTGATTCAAACATTATGGGCTTTTTGTTTGGTTTTGTTTCCTTTAAATTGGATTGTGTAAAATCAGCATTTTGATTGAATATTGGAGTGCTTGGATTGATACGGGAAGTTGTGCTTGTTATTACGGCATCATTGGTTTTTTTCAGTTTAGTTGGTGTACTCAAATTGTCGTTAATTTGTTTAGCTACATTGAAATAAAATAATGGCTTAAATGTGGTTGGCGCATAGTTTTCTTTTGGAACGAGCGTGGAAAACTTTTTAGTGGATGTTGAAATGAAATTATTGTTATTTATGTTGTTTTGTTTTTGAATTACTGATTGCGTTGTAGTCGGTGCATTTCTATCATTTATCGGTGGTTTGAAATTAAACTCATGATTTGCAGATTGATTTAGCTTATCCAGTTGACTTTGATACTGTTGATAATGTTTTGTATCAACTACTTGTTTACTTATATTGGGTGATGAAGACGAAAATGGATATCGATATTTTTGCATAGGACTTAAATTGGAGTGTGGCGAATTTAAATTTGAAAATGATTGAATTGATCTGTATTGCTCTGATGTTGGTGAATACTGAGATGTATATTTATCTGTAGTCAAATAATCATTAATATCATAATGGAATTGCAATCGCTTTTGCTCTAAACTAAGATAAGCCTGAGCATCAGATCGTTCATCGTTTTGTATGTTGCTATTACTTTGTTTGTGTCGGACCAATTTTTTTTGTTCTAAATTAAACTGATTAATCAAGTCTTGCTGATTGAAATTTGGTCTTTCAGGTGATTGTGAATTTCGTGTGATTGGGGTTTGAGTAGACGTTAATGGTTGTACTGTTGGTCCTAAACGTTGATTTGACTGAAAGAAACTTCCATTTGTTTGCCTTTGTTGATTAAATGACAATCCAACTGAATTGGCTGGAGTGGAGCCTAATCGAAGAACAGTTTTATTCGTTAGAAGTACATTTGATAGTGTTCGATGATTGGAAAATGGGCTTGTAGTTTGATAATTATTTATAACATTTTGATTATCGAAAACGCGTGCATTGGTTGATCTGCTGAAGTTCGATAAGTTTGAATTGAACAAATTATTGTTCTTGTTATTATTATTTTGAATCTTATTATATGAAACATTATTATTAAAAAAATTTTCATTTGCATTGGTGCCATCATATTTTTTAACTGTAATGTGATTACTATTGAAAGGCGTTGGAGCAGACCCAAATTGCCTCTGCGGGACATTATATGTTGACTGAGTTGTAACAATATTGTTCAAGTTATTTGCACTAAAATTACTTCTGTGATTAGATGAAATTGGTGTTGACGTTGTTGATTGTATTTTGAAACTGTCGAAATTATTGTTATAATTTGATTGCTGATATTGTTGTTGTAGGGGTCCAAGAGGTGTTAAATTTATTTGATTAGCTACGAACGAAGATGGAGGATTTGCTTTAACTGTAGAGGAGAATGTGAACTTGAATGGAGATTGAGTTGTGGACTTTGTAGTGAAAGGTGGTAAGGTTGTATAATTTTGAGCTGTTTGTGGTTTAAATGTAGTTGAAGTTGTCGTAGCAGGAGTTCCTCGATATTGAGTTCGACCACGTGATCGATGCCGACTCTTCACTGTATTCGCTGTTAAACTGTGTTTATAATTATCATCATCATCATCGTCATTATTGTTATTTCGGTTGCTATAAAAATTGGAACTATGTGATCCTTTGAATATTTCGTCATTGTCTATGAAAAAAAAAAAAAAACAAAATACATTTGAACCATTGGCATTTAGCACTTGTTTTTTTTACTCTTACTGTTAGAGTTGGCAGAAAATAATACAAGTGGTGTAGCATTGGTGGTGAAATAAGGTGTTGCAGTTGTTAATGATTTTCGGATATCCAAATTATTTCCAGGTGTGGACGTCGTCGTCGTTGTTGTTGTGGTTGTCGTGGTTATCGATTTTTGTAATTGATATTGATTGATTGCTGGCTTCGCAGTTTTTAATTCAATTTGAGGTTGTTTTAAAGACGATCCCAAACCATAAATTCTGTTTTGGAAAGCAATCGGTTGTTTATTTCGACGAAGATCACCTACAAGTATATCATTATTCATAATATATATGGTCTTATTATTTTCAACTTTAAATATGAATTTTAAAGAAAATCATAAACAATAGAATATGTATACGTATAGGTATAGAAGTTTGGGGCCATTGCACATATTTCATACAAATTGACGTTTTTCGGACATCAAGAAGTATGTAAAGGAGCTATGAAATGAAGTTTATAAAATGAACTAAAAATCACCTGAAGACATCACCACCAAAAGATAGCTCCTTCACATACTTTTTGAAATCCGAAAAACGTCAGTTTTTTTCCAAACTTTTGAGCGGTAGTGTATGTTTTATAAAACCTTTTAGCATGTTTTCAATTCATGCGTACATTCAAGGAGTCCTCGGCGATAATCAAGATTACTATTAATATATGTTAAATTGTAATATTATTTTGACAGTTTTCTGTTCAGAATAGACACATAAGTGAACCGTTGTTCACCTTTTCACATTTTTATGTGATTGATCTGCTTTAAAAACGATTATTGCGCAACTTAACTTCCGGCAATCTTCGTATTTTTAATGGGACCGTCTATTTTGCCACTCAGTTGCAGTTAAATAACACGCTGGTTTTGCCTTTTTGTACGCGTTGCCTTTTTAACCATTTGACTGGTAGTGATCAAAATCTTAGCCATGAAAAGTAAGATCATCTACAGAAAAGAAATAAGACATACATACCAGCGATTGTTTACCCACTTCAAAACGTCGTCGTTTTTAGAAAAGCTTTGGGAACATGAATTGTGGTGAAAAGATGTGTGTTTCCCATTCAAACACGTACTATCACGATTATTCAAATGTTTTCATGAATATTTTACAAAATATTTGTTTCGATAAAACATCTCTTTTGGAATTTTAAGCCTTTAAAAAATATCATTCGAATTATAAACTGCCCAAAAATCAATGCCAACAAAGCAAACATTAATTTCGTATTTTTTTAAATTTTAAATATTTAAGAAAACAAGAGATCTAATGTATTGATCAATATGAATAAAAACACATGCTATGTGATGCAATTATTTATACCGCGCGTATTTGAGTTTTCTGACTCAAGAAAGAAGAAGAAGAGTGAATCAATCAACTAACATTGTGAGAACTAAACAGATTTTGTTTTTTAACCTAATTGAATGAATGATTGATCAAAATAAAATTCCTTACTTGATTCTGCTCGCTGCAAATGGAATGTTGATTCATCTTCTGTTGTTGGTGTTGGGTTTTTCGAGCGTTCCAATCCAGAGCCTATGCGATATAGATCAAAATTATCGCTTCCATAATATAAAGTAGCTTGTTCACAATCAACGTCGCCAAAATCTGCGCAGGTTTGTGCCTCTTGATCGAATGCTGTACCATTTGGACATAGAAATCGGAAATCTTGCACCTGCAATAAAAATTTTAAAATATTTGTCATGATTTATTTATTTCTCTAAATGTATTATTTTTAATATAGATTGACGCTCATTAATATCTTTCAATATTTTCGGGTAAAATGGTAAAACAGGCATTAAAATACATCTTGATCGAAAAAGTCACATGACTCCGCTGAAATGTTTATAATGGAAGGTATTTTTCGATCATCTTATACATTCAACATTGTTCAATTTCTGTACAATGTGCCTTTAAAACCTTGTCATATTTTCTCAAAATACTTTTTGAAAAAAAATCACCGTAATTCATTGCTTATGCGATTATTGTTTCTTCTTCTATTGGTTCATTGGTGCACACATAAATTTAAAATGGCATATAAAACATATCTCATTTGATGCAAAGGTCATTAAAATCACTTGGGAATATGAAAGTACAGACGAAATAACAATAACAACAACAACAACAACAACAACAACAACAACAACTAAAATCAACTATTCAGTTCATGACTTTAAAGACGTCGAAATGATATATCAGAAACACCTCACAATAAGACCCTATCGATTGCGCTATTGAAATCATGTACACAACTGCGACAATGAGCAACCATGAACAGCAGTTCACTTGCAGATGTTATTCTTTTTGTTGAAAACTTTCATGAATTGAAAAACATTTACATGATGGAAAGCACATCTTACAGTCTAATAAAACCTTAATAATTAGAAAAGACGAGAAAGTTTGAGTTTAAAAAAACATTCAAGCATTATTCAAAAGATGACAGGAGCATTGTGAAATTTGCTTTAAATCAGCGTATTAGTAACTCTTTTTACTGAGCAATATGGAACAAATTGATTTGAGGTAGTCAATTTCAAATTGCTGAAATTCTAGTCAAGTTGCGTTCATAATTTTTATTTCAACCAATATAATATCTATTGTTAGCATATTTATTGTTTGAAATTCTATTTATATTTTTCTATGGTTTCTAAATATGTTAGGTCTTTCTAAAAATCGATTAGATTTTTATTTTATTTATTTATTCATTCAAAAAGATGTTTCGGATGAAAAAATATGTAAATATTTTACAAGGGGGAAGTAAAGAAAATGAAATGGATGTATTCAAAATATTTGGAACGATTAACTAGGATTTTCAACTTAATTAGTATGATAGATTTTGACTCCTATTGTCATCGAAAAAATCAATAATGCTTGTAGCATTAGCTTATTTCAAAAATATCGAGTAAAACATATCATTTTTTGAATATTCTGAACTAGTAGCTGATCAGAAAATTGGGAAATAGCAAACATTTTGAATAATAATTGTTTGACAGGTGAGAGAGGATTAATAATGATATTTGGATTCTCTGGTACTAGGGAGAAGATGGCAATGATGTATGATAATAATTATGTTCCATTTTTAATAATTGAATATGATTAATTTTTCCATACTAGACCTTGAGATCTAAATGTATTTTAGACTTCACATTTGAAATTAAAAAGTATTTATGTTTCTCTTTCCAGATAGATAAATATATTACTTCTTCTTTCATACTAACTATGTTCACAGCTACAAAATACTTAGATGAGGTATTTTATGAAAAATTGTAATTATAGTGGTCTGTGATTGGCATTTTGTTAAGTTCAAATCGAGTTGAATGTCTTGCATACATGATATTTCATATAGTCATTGTTACAATCATCATAAGTAATTCTTCATCCGTTTAACATATTAATATTTTATTATAAAATATTTCACATGCTGGTATGTGATTTGCACATTGTGAATGAGGACTTTATTAATTTGTTACAACAAAAAAAATCAATTAATACTGTTTAATAAGTTATTTCTGAAGACATGCGATCAATATGAAACCAGAAGTTTTATTCACGTTACATATAAATATGAATCTAATTGAACATTTAATCACATTCTTTTATTATATTTACACGGCCATAGTTTATACACACATTTTTCTTAATTGTAACTCTTCAATAAGGAGTCCATGCCAAATTTGATTTGAAACAACTCAAGCAAAAATTCTCAAAAATTACAATCCAGATGAATATTTTATTGATTTTATTTGATATTCACAGAGATTGAATCAAATGATGGAACATTAACAAGTACCTTATTCAAAACCGATTTGGATTCTTTTTTAATTATATATTGAATACTCTCTGATTGATTTAACTATAATTCAAGAGTTTACATAAATTTAACATATAATTGAATTTTCAAACTGATAATAATTATGAATTTTCACGATAATAAAAATTTACAAGGTGTTCACACTCTATTGAAATTGATAATAAGATTCTTTCATAATAATAATAATTTGACAATTAGTTAATAAACTCACCCCTACACCAGCTATTTTCACACAAATATGAAACATCTGACATTGCGTCTCCGCATCAGCATAGTATCCTCCCAAAATTTTGTCTCGGCACGTAAAATCAGTTTTAGGCATATTTTGTAGGCTATAAGCAGGGTAGTTCTTTCCATTTTTATTAATATTTGATGTTAATTGCAATGATTTGTCAATAGAAATCAATAAAATCCCAGCTATTGAAAAATATTAGAAAAAATTCCAAAATAAAAAAGGATTTGTGTTTGGATGTTTTTGTTATAAAAATGTTTGAAATATAATTTTATTCTTTTTTTTGTTGAACTTTTTTTATATGAATTTGTTGTGTTTGAAAAAAAGAGTCACAATAACGAATGAATGCCGGAAATTATATCTCAATTTGCCCTTTCATAGTACTTAAATAATTCTCGAGCTGAAAATGAAAAGTGATTCACTTAAACGAAAAATAATTTGAAGACCTCTATTTGCAGTTCACAAAGACGTCTCTACAATATAACTACACATACTGTTGCCCTACAATTTCTTTCACTTTCGATATTTCACAGCGGATGATTGAATGACTTATAATACGAACATACTGTTTGTCTGGGTCTTTTTAAATGATTTGAAAGTATTTTAATCGTTGAAGTTTAGATTACGAAATTATAATGATTATGGGCCCTATTTGAAGTCTTTTCTTGATCGAATCTTCTTTTCGAAATTAATGACGCCCACTATCTATAACTGATAAATTATCGTAATATATTGTAAAATCTATGAAATATCAACTTGGTATGCTTTGAATTTGAAAGATTAATCATAAGCAATAATTCATCTATGAAAAATGTATTCAAATGTGCAGCCACATATATTTTTTTAATATAGAAAAACTTTATCTACCTATTCAAAATAGTACAACTAGAACGTAGTTTACTTGAGATATATATTGCTTAAAATAAGAACAGTGAAATCTATATATGTATAACTCATATAACTAAGCACCTTTCCAAAAGTCTTAAAAACAAAAGTATAAATACGTCATGGGAAAAAATTTAAGACAGTCTTTATAAGATGATCACGAGTAACGTAGTCTGCAGATGTTTCAGTGTAAACACATCACGTATTCAACGTTTATAACATTGGTATTCCGTTTAAAAAGTTAATGCACAACACACGAAATGGAATATACTCTTTGTATCGTAGCATTTTAGCAAGTGGAATTCATAGGCATTCTAAAATTTATGCAATAACTTTTTATGTGATGGCCCGATTTAATTGAAGAGTGAATGGTGTAGGAAACCTAGGCATATGTGCAAAATCTACGGTTGAATTTAGATGTCTTTAGTTTTATATTTGAGAAACGTAAAGCAACCCCCACCTGTGAACAATTGCAAATCATTGAAAATAAAGGTAAGAGAATTCCATGAAAATAGCTATTCTCTGCGGTTTTACAATACTATAACCAAAATTTACATATTTTTTTGATTGTTTGAAAACAAAAAAATAATTTGTTTTTAAATGTTCGATCAATTCTTAAATAATCTCAAAGAAGAAGCAATTGACGAAATTTTTCAAGTGATTTATACATTGTGATGACATCTCTACACTATGGGAAAATATAATATTTAGTTTCTTATCTAATTACTGCAACGAATAAATGAAAAAAAGAAACAGTTTTCAACATACATGTTTCGCCATCAATTTGCAATTGTTTCTTTTGAAGTGCATAGTGCGTATCTATTGCATCAGGCATGTGAAAAATTTGTTATAAGAAATAGTTGCCTTTTGTTTTCATACAAGATTTTTTTTTCTACTCTCGACATAATTAAGATAGTTTTGAGACTTAACTCAAAGATTTATTGCGATTATATGTTTGGTATATTCGCTATTGATTTGGGAAGATTCAATAAATAAAAATCTCTTCAATTATATAAATTGAAAAAAGGTCCATTAAAACAGTATATGCCAAAGATTTTTTTAATATATAATTTTTGTATACCATTTTCGACTATATTTTTTTGTAATCTGTAATGGCATATACTTATTTTAATGTTGTTTATATTTCAAATATAAAGTATATCGAAGTTTTTCAAGAAATTGACTTAACAAGTATGCTCAGAATATAACTTAGGAAACAAGAGAATATATCTATCATGCAATTTCCTAATTATTTTTCTATGCGTAAATGTTACCTAATGAAGAAACAATGACTGTGCAGAAGAAAATTGAAGTAATGTTAGCTTTTGAGGTATTATTTAAAACAATGGGAAAGACCAGTGACACGCATAATAATTATGTACCATTGTTGAAAAAAACTAATTTGATGTGGGCTATATGTAATCCTTATTGTAATGTGGACATATATTCCACAATCTTCACATGAACACAGTTTGATAATAAATTAGATTTTGAACATATCAGTTTGGTAGATTTAAACTGATTAACGAAATATTACTATAACGATGAAGGAAAATAACCGTAGTATCAATATTTGATCGTAAGTTTATTATTTTTAATTGTATGTTGACATTTTAATTGCAATTTTTCACTTAAAAAAGAGTGTTTTATTTGAAATCACTTTGTAGTGAATACGTGTGTTTGGTATTACATATCATATTCATAGCCCCTCCCATAAATTAATAATACCTTCGTTGCATGTGAATATGCAAAAATTAAAATAAAAACCAAATGTTAGTAGAAGCTCTTCAATTGTTCTTCATATTGCATCTCAACCTACGAATCTCCTAATATTATTATAGATGCATCTTGGTGTTTTTTTTTTTTTATGTTAAATGCAGTTTGACTTTTTATTTACATGAATTATAAGATGTTTTATTTAAGTAACATAAATTTTTGTGGGTTAATAATCAAGTCTTTTCATGAGAGACACCTTACTTGTTATTCATTTAATTTTTTGTTTTTCAATACCTCGTAATTTCCCTCAAAATAGATTTGTGGAATTTATACTTTTTGGTTTTCGGTTTTTGGAAAAACATTGTTTTTATTCAAACAAAGTAGATAAAAAATTTAACATGCTAAGCGTATAACAATATGGAGATATTTTTTTTGCACTCGATTTACTTTATAGTCTATTAATTTTTTTCTCACTTCAATTTCACACAATTCAAGTATAATGACTTTTACATAATTAGACACATAAACTGTGCACAAATTAGATTTTTGCCTAACTCTTTATAAAAGCATCTATTTCCGTTTTAATTTAAAGAAAGATTGTTAACACTTGCGAAAATAACATAAGTTTAAGCATTACCACAAGCTTGTTATTAGACATTACACCACCTGATATATTTTCAATTCTATATTTTTCTTGCAATTTTTCGAGACGCTATGTATTCTGAACTAAATGAATGAATCATTACAGTTTTTTACAAAATTTTTGTCTGATTTAGCCAATTAAACAATTTATTATTATGTTATTTGTACAAAAATAAAAGTAATGAATTAAAAAAACTAACCGAATAGAAAGTATACATCAATAATTTCCATCTTTCTATTTTTTTGTATACATCCACAAATCAATTTAGCCGGTAAATATTTTACACTAATATTTTATCCGTATTGAAATCGAGAATAAAAAAGAATTCAGAATCATTCACATTTATTAATCTACTTGAAAATCACAAAGTAATTATTCACTCACAGATCATAATTTTAAATTGTTAAATGAAAGAATGGACAAAAAATTCAATTAAATTTCGTGATTAAATTGTTTTTTTAATTATAAATATTGAAAAAAATATTTTTGAGTTTATTTCAGAGCTTGATGGCTTTTTAAAAAAGCCAAAGCCGTTCATACGTTTTTTCCGGTTGTACGAGTACACGAGAAACACTGTTTACTTGTCTAAACCTAGACACCAAATGAAAATGAAAGGAAGAGTTACAAAATGCGAAGCTGTTAAGTTGTTGAATTGCTGAGTTGAAATGAGTGAGAGACTGTTTGCATCTTTACAAGACAGTAATGAGCGTTTGGTGATTGTTTGCTGCTAGTAAACTGAAACGATCGATTATGTTAGAAAAAATGGCAAAATCAATTTTAGAAGCGGCATTATACATCACGTACGAATTTGAGGAATATATAAGTACCATCAACATGTTCAGAATCAGATTATTATATTAATTTAAATTTACATTTCTACCGTATTATTTGGTGCGCTGTAATTCACAAATAATTCGCAAGGGTATTTGATTGCAAAATAGTGAATTTAATTTTCCACTTTATTCTTTTTTCAACTTCATTTCTTAGGTATATGGCTCTATTATCTGCCAAGAAATCGAAATATTAACTAGATAATTTGCTATAGAATAAAAAATTAGCGTTTGTATAGGATTCATTAACCATTATCAATTAATTCAATTTTGTTTTTAAAACTAATCATTTGATTGTAATTCCATTTCTCACGACTATGATATATGAAATCACAGTGACAATATTCAGGTTTTGAAAGCTGTGGTAAAGTATGGAAAATAAGGAAAATATGGAAAGGATCATAATAAATGATATGTCTTTTTTTATTAACTAAAGCCTTTCATTGTAAAGAACTTAAATTATATAGCCCATTAGTTTATGCTGTTTTGAATATCATATTATATCATCGTTGTAATTCAATTCAAAAACTACTTTCAATTTTTCTTTTTGGAAATTCGTTTGGCAGATTAGTTACGAAAAAGCAATATGTACAGTGGCAATTCAGCGATCATGAGACGCAGAACGTGAGCTGAATGATATATTAAAAAGTATTCAACAAGTAGAGAAAGATGTAAAAATCTACAAGCAGAAGATACAATGAAAGATTTATTCATTTTCAAGTCTGGTTTTATGCAGTCGTACTCATCTTCATATTATCTTCATTCAATTGTTATGCAATTCTCTCACGATTTCATAAGATCGAGTGGCTGTTGAATCACTAGTAATAGAAATAGCATATCTATGAACTGAACAAAGAGCGATGTTTTGCACGTGTATTTGTTAGAAAGAGAGAATGAGAGAATGAAAGAATGAGCGAGAGAGAGAGAAAAGTCTTTTTGTTCAAACGTACGTTTCTATGTTTCTTCATTGGATTTATTGTTCCTTCAAATTTAAATCCAGTACTGCTGCATATGTTTGTCGCCGTTTCCAAAGTGTATGTGAGTAAATGTTCGAAAATACTCCGCATGTTGTGAAAGTATGCCGTGTATCAAAGAAGCATCAAGTTTTCCAAGTGGAATTGCGCGAAAAAATTTGAAGCGTTCGCGCGGTACAAAATCTTCGTCGACATCTTTTTACGAAGACACTCATTGCAGTTTTGTATTACAAATAATCCCACGTCCCTGGCGACTTAGATACAAATGCAATAAAAGATCAATAGATTTACTGATTCAAACGTTCATTATGCAATCTCGTATGAATTTACGTGAACAACACATGGAATTGTGCTCTGTATGAAATAAAGTACGGGGAAATATTGGAAAAAAATTATTAAAATGTACATGAAAATTGCTTTTTAAATGAAAAGTTGAAACCTTTCTTGTTTCAAATATAGAACAATCAATTCCATTACTAACAAATCCACTCTTTGAAAATTCCGGTGGATTTTTAAACACACAATTTGAATTTGCGACCTTGATTATCAAGTATAATTGAGATGAGATGAGATGAGATGAAATGAGATTTGTACGAGATGTTTCAATGACAAATAAAAATTCATTTGTTCCGGAACTCACCTAAAATTTGTCATTTTATTTTCAGTTATTAATATTAATAAAAACAAAGACTCTTCAATTCGTTCACATTTGTTTTAATTTTTGATAAATTATTACATATTTATATTTATTGAGAGTTATAAAAAAAATTACTCCATTGATTTATTCAGCCTTGACTTTTGTATTCTTGTTTTTGCAGAAGTGCTTGTAAATACTCCCGAAAGACAGAACAATTGGTAACATTACAGGCAAGAAAAGGGGAATGTAAATGGCATACCTGAAAAAAATTGTTTAATAAAAATTGTAAAATATACTAAGAATCATCTTGAAAAAAGAAAATACTTACTTCTGATCATCGGGGAAATACAAAAGGCTCAATAAGGTAGGATCGAAAAATGCTCGCTCTGAACATTCAAATGCGTTTCGGGCATAGGTTACAGCTGCGTACAGATCGTTGTTGACTAAATGTAACTTGGCCTCGATAATATATTCGTAGGCTTCATTGATAGCTAATCCAACATCATCATTGATCACAATATTCCGAATGCCGTCTGAAAGTAATGCAAAATAAAAATGAAATTCGTTTATATATCCAATTGACAAGGATTAAAGTTTTATATAATTCGAATACAGTATCGCACAATTAAAAAGATTTAAATTGTTTTATAAAACAATTGTTATCACAATCTACCTTTTTAATGATATTTTTCGAATTATTATAATGGAATTAAGTAATTTGTTATTTGTCATATGATTTTATGGGTTTGGAAAGATATATAGAATTTGCTTACGTATGAATACATGATTTTCACTTACCGAGAAGTTGAATAAGTGATTGTAAAGTAGAACTTGCTGAATTTATCAGTTGCATTGCACTTATGCGCAAGTGACTATCAATTTCCCATGACCTTGGTGTGATTTGTTCCCATGAAACAATATTTGCATTGGGTATTGGACTCTATTAAATAAAATTAAACTCACTTTATATATTGAAAATTGTTTTTAATAAAAATGTTAAATATCAATATTTATCTTAATTAAGATTGAAATGAATATTCTATACTTACATCAACATGAATATCAATAATTTTCCTAAGTAAAAACAATGCAGTGTGCATAGTGTTATGTGAATTAATATTAATTTCAGCTTTCTCATGATTCGACATCCATTTAGAGCATTCTTCAGAAGTTGGATTTGATATGATTATTCCTCCCCATTTTAATGACAAAAAGGAGTCGACAGAATTGTTGTTTGCGCGTTCAAACTTTGATTTATACAAGTGTAAAGGACTGTAGTCACAAGGTGGAATGTAAACTATCAAATGAATCGTTGGACTTTCATGAATGGATACTCCTAATTTTCCCTCGAGGGACGTTATTATGTGTGGTAAGTTTTCCTCCGTTATAGCGTAATGAACATCTGATTTATTTTGAGAATTCGTTACCTAAATACGACATAATAAAATGAATAATAAATAAATGAGATGAATTTTACTCATGTTTTGTGCCGTAAAATTCGTCCAATTTATCGATTATCCCGCGCTGATTTTGAAAATAACCAGAGATTTTTTTAAAGTTCTTGCCTGTCTAAAATTATTTGAATGGTTTAGACTAATGATACCAACTGTACTAGATTTTGCATTATTATACTGCATTCGAGACCCAGATACTGAATTGAATCGCAGACTGGATTTTGTACTGAATTTTCAAGAATTTTCGTATTTTTTTTAAATCTTAATTTTTAAGAATTTTTAGTTAGTTTACATCAACAACTGGACTAAACATTTTGAAATATTCGAAATAATTTCTTGGGTTGTATTGGAAAAATGTCCCGACTGGAAGCAAGTCAAAAACTCAATGCAATTGTTGGACAGAAAGGATCATTTGATGTGGCTGCATACTCATCAGCAGTTTTAAAACAATTTGGCTATGCGAAAATGTATTGTTCAGCTGAAAATATGGCAGAATGGCGATGTAACAAATTGCCAAACTATGAAAGATGGGTGGAAATATTTAAGCAAATGGAATCATTGAAAATTATTTTTATTGAATTTGCAACAATGATTGAATTTATTGTCGGTTTTCCTAGCACATCTGTTCCGGTTGAGTATGTTTTTGCACAAGCAAAGAAAATCTGGAAGCGAGAGTTATGAAAAATGCAATATGAAATGGACTTGAATTTTCTTTAAATTTTTGAAAACTCGTCCAGATTTATTGCAGTAAATCTCATCTCAAATCAAGTATAGTTTCAAACAGCCAACATTAGTCCGATGACAGTGTAGTTCGAAAACTCTTTATAATTTCAAGCAAATTTATAATTTCAATTTCTTTAATACATAAAAACGTATGTAATTCGATATTTCAAATTTGAAATAAAAAAATGAATATTATACTGGAAATAAGCAATATAAAAACATACTGGATTGCATTTAGCGAAAGTTGGTATCATTAGTTTAGACTGATCTATTAATGATTTATTAACTAAATGTGGACCCGCGAAATTTGAAATTTGAAATTTCTGAATTTGTATTGAAATGTATTTAACAATATTACCTGTTTCTTTTCAAATTCAAATGGCACTTGATATTTCCATTGGGATTTCAATATAAAGTTAGAGACTGGTTTTATTTCATTCACAAATGGTCGAATGTATGCTAAATGAGGAGTATTTGGAAAAAAATATCATTTTATGAAATTGTTGAAAGTTTTTCTTCAGCCTACTCTCAACTGCAGTACGAACATCCCATCGAACTTTTTGTTGATCGGGTCTAGGTTGGAATACAGAAACTAATATATCATATTTCAAACTTGGAGGAGCACCAATTTTCACGTTTTCCAGACCGGTATCTCTCCTATTATATGCACTGTATGTTGTTTTTGCCACCGATTGAAGTTTTGGTAATCGGTAAATCCATTGCATTAACACTCTATAAATTTGTGTTGCCGCTATTCCATAAAAAACAGTTATTCAAATACATTTTTATTGTATTTTTGTAGAAAATTTAATCTGATAAACTTACAGGTTTGACTAGATATCAGAGCACTTCTATCCGATGTAACCAAAATGTCTTCAGTGAATTTTGCCCATTCTAGAAACATAAATTCACCACATTTCAGGGGATATTGTTTTAAAACAATTGATTCAAGCGAAGCTGGTGTCAAAGCCTTAGCAACTACATCGTCCATAATTTTAATTACTTCGAATTGTATACTGATGATATCTATGAAATAAAATTCATTTGTAACAAACAGCAGTTAAATATTTAGTTTCACTTAATATACCTTCTTTAGTCATAAGAGTTCTCAATTCATTGATCAAAAGTTCAGACCTTTGAGTTGAATGTGTAAATATTCCAACTTTCGACACTACTTTTGTCAAATCATCATTAAGTAAATTTATTTTTGAATATGGTAACGGAACTCTAAAATTGAAATAGGTAGCTTTTCAGTAATGAGTCAGTAAAATGATAAATTTGGCTTAGATTTGAACCTGTAAACTTCTGTAGTTTTGAACCACATGGGAAATCCAATTACAATTATTATGAATGCAAACGCCAGAGAAGCCAGAATTCGTTGATTATCTATGAAAATATATTTGGAATTAGTGAAAAAAATGATTGTAAATGTAAATTACTTTATAACTGAAATAAAAAATCCTATGAAAAAAGATGTCTTTGTTCTGATTTAAAGGAGATCCGAAATATGACAAATAGCGTAATATCACTGATTCAAGTATTTGGAGAAACCTTAAATTTGCTAAAAACTTCAAGTTTTCCATTCGATATTTACTTACTTTTAGAAATTGAAAAATAACAACGCAATATTATATCTATTGAATCGGTTTTTATTTAGCAAATGAAAAGCACAAATTCCAAAATGTTTTCTTAATTTGGTAGACTTTTAACGTTATAATTTTTCTATAATTTTGATATTTGGTTGGAATTCGAACATAACTATGGAAATAATAGTTCCAACATTTCGATTGCTTAATTTTTTGTTATTCTTTGTACGTTGCAAATAAAATATAAATGTATTCATCGGGCTTTAGGCAATTTTTGGAAATGTACTTCACGAATTTGGTTTGTCCGCTGAGTCTATATACAAGATTCAGTGAGTTATTTTCTGGATGAATGGTTAGTAAAGCATCTTCCTGAGCCAATTCATCCAAGTCCTCATCTTCGCTTAAAACATCCAACACATCACCATGATTGCTCTCGACTTCATAATTGTTTTCATGTACAATTGCTTGAATCTCTATTTTCTTTGCAGAGCAGGCAGAATTAATTGTTTCTACATTTTTTGTAAGTGAATCATCATTGCTGCTTGATGATACATTTTCAAAATTTACTTCTTCGGATGTTCCTTTAACTTTTGGTATATTACTTAATGAGCATGCACTCGTGTATTGTGATTTTTGTTCTGAATTTTTACATAATGTGGACAAATTGGAAGCATTTTTTTTTGGTGCTGCACTTGACGAAATTTCATTTGCATCCATACTACTCGTTGTGGCATCCATTTCTAATGTTGCACTACATTCATTTACATCATCCTGTGATGGACTTAGATATGTAATTTTTCCAACTCCATTACGAACATTAAAAAACAATATAACGTCAAGCGCGCTATCAGAAAATGAAGCTGAGTCACCGAGTAGCGTATAACAACCTTGTGTAAAGCGACTTAACTGTACAGAACAAGTTGGATTTTGGGCGTTTATACCATACAAATCTAGTTCAGTATATTCATGTAATAATCTAAACATTGATTCTGATGTGAACAGATTGTAAAGGTCTTTTAATGGACCTGTTAACTGAGGTGTAAAATGTAAACTTTCATAATTTCGTTGGTTAGCCGGTCCTTCGAGCACCCAATTCAATTCTGTATTATCTTTAAATTCGGATACAAGAAGGTCAAAGAATTGGGGAATTAAAAACACTTCAAGTGAAGCTTCAGATTTTTCTTCAATATGTTGCTGGATTCCATGTTTTATACGTTTTCTTAAATAACAGGCGTTTATCCACTCATTCAAATTAAAATCATCCGTGCTTGGTGACTGATAATTCATATGGCTTGTGTTTAATTCCATATCACAATTTTCAAATGTATTTTCATCCTCAAGGGGCGCAGGACCATGAAACCAGCCGTTAATGGTCAATCGGGGATAAACTAAATTGGTTACTTCACCTACTTGATGAAAAGAATCTTTGCCAACTCGAAAAAACACAAATTGATTGTTTCGTGGTGTGAACTTTTGTATGATAGGATGTTTTGGTTGCCTGCTAAGTTGATCAATTTCAAAAAGCTCTAAAGCACCACCCATTTCATCCTTCCATTCATGACAAAAAGGCGAACAATAAAAAACAAAAGCTATTTGACGATCTGACAGCAAATCATCATGTACCAATAAGTAGTCACCATAATTGTACATTGAACAAGAAGCTGAAATGTGTGTTAATGGAAGACCAGTAATTTCTTTCATCCATGGTAGCATGTCGTTTAATATATAATGAATGCTTTTTAATGCTGGTTTTGCGTTTGTTGGCAAATTTACTAAGTCAGTTGTTTGATGAAATTCATAAAGGTCCATCTGTTTTCGATGCCACTCCATTTGAGCCATTTCGTCCACAATATCCTTTGTAAATGAACTATTTTCCAAAAAATCAGAAATTACACATATTTTGAATGGCTTATTGAATAGCTTTACACTATTATTGTTGAATGTTTGACAATCATCCTTTGTAATGTCTGATACCATCCACTTTGTTTTAAAATCTGTTACAAATTCATTTGTGGTGAGACTTGAATTCATGGATATCGAATGAAAATTCATGCTTGACTTTGTAATTGAGTTTAAATCATTGCTTGCTTCTTGATTATTGTCACTGCTTTCTTTATTTTGACTGCAACCGGCTAAATGATCATTTATTGTACTTCCATCTTCTGATAAACATTTTTGGTTATGAATATTATCTTGATTCTTCTCTCTTTCACAAGAATTTTCACCTAATTTTGACTCAAATGTCGATTCTTTTTTTAAGTCAAAATTAATATGAGACGCATTTATTCTCTTCGGAAATTGGTGTTCATTTAAATTTGGAGATGGTCTTTTTTGTGGAATGGATGACGAAGGCTTATCGAAGCTACCAACAACATCTGTAATTGGTAATAAAACTACGGTTGTTTTAAAATTCATATTATATGGCCCATCCAAGGAAATTAGCTGTACTCGTTAATTATTATACAATATTCTTAAGGTTTTTGCTTCATTTTTTCTCCTTTGCTTATTGAATTTTCACGTATTAATATAAATACGATAGATATAGGTTATGTTTTAAATATATATATATATATATATTATGTATATATATATATATATATATATATATGTATACATATATATGTATATATATATATATATGTGTATATGTTTTATACAACGTTTACTTTGATTTACCCATGTATATTTTAAGATAATTTATATTATTGGATCTATTTGATATTTCCAAATGAATAAAAATATGAATTTGAACATAACCTAATTACTGTATTCAGACTAGAGAGTAGCTGGGATATACTTGTTACATTGTTTATAAACGCGGCTATTGTAATAAGTATTAAAATCAGCAAATTCAATTGATTTTCAAATAAATTGAAAAAAAATTAAGCAATCGTCATTTAGAGGATGTATATTTTAATTTATCTTTTTGAAAAAATATCCATCTGTTTATTACCATTTTTTCTTTCCGCTAGCTCATTTATAGCAATATCAATTTCCTTCTGATCAGTTTCTCTGGAATCATCTGCCATAGTTCAACTCCACAATTCGTGTTTGATTGAGATGAGTGAAGCGAATTTTTCTGTTTAAAATAAATTGTTATAAAATAATACGGAATAAATATATCTTTATATGAAAAATAAAAGTTAAACATACTTACTTTCCGTAATAATATTGGATCAATTTAACCACAACCAGCGAGCTCAAACTATTTAATGACATCAACTGTCAAATTCGTAAATTAGAATTCCCTTGATTGAAACGATATGGATAATGGAACCAAAATTATTTAAAAAAATTATAGTTAACATGAGTAAAACATTAAAACATCATTTTTCAATTTGATAATATTTTATTTGCGCTGAGCAAATAGCAGTGAAATTTTATTAAAAATAAAGTTTAATTTATTAATTTATTAATTCAATGTATCTTTTGATTTTTTCTTTTATTTATTTGAACATCATCATCTATACTATGTTCTGTTACGTTCAAAAACATTTACTTATAAGTGTAATGCTATAGAAGATTTTTAATGCCACAATCGCATCCGTTACGCATGCATTATCTGCAACGTAACGCGTACACATACCATGGGAACTAAACGATTTTTTCCCACGCTGAAGGTAATTTTCTCATTGAATGTTCATTTTGTTTGTGTGAAACCGTCTAGTCTCCAATGTTTGCAGCATTTCAGTATATAAAAGCGCGTCCTCTATATGTGTGATATTTATGTGGCGTTTCATAGAACAGTCAGAAAAGAAAAAAAAAGCTGTTGAATACTAACATATCGGCTCACAAATACATACACACAAGAGTAAGTGTGTACATACATAAAAGTGAAATGTAAAGGCGTCTGTAAGATGAAATAATGCATTTAAGGAAACCATTGTGTTTTAATTATACGTAATTTCAAAATCCATTTAGACGTTAAAATCAATCATTGTTCCCATTTTAATGAAATTTGATTTTGAATGTAATGTTTTTGACTGTGAAAATGCATTGGAAAACATTTCATTGAGGGCTATTAGATTATGCGCACGTGATAAAGGTGGTAAATTATAATTTTACAATTGTGAAGTTCTTCGGTTATTCATAGTTACACATGTTGTCACGTACTATGAATGCAACTCTTACAGTTCTGTTTGATTGCAGGAACGCATGAAAATGAGTGCAAACAAAACTAGAATGAATCAAGCACACAAACAAAGAATCGACTAAACCCAAATGAAATAAGTTATATTGATGTTACAGCAAGCAAACAATATTACCGACAGTATAAAATGGTGAATCTATGGCCGTTGAATTGATTCTGTCACAACCACACTGTCAATCCAAACATATACATGTCTTACCAATATATGGTCGTACATTCCAGTTTAACGAATCTGTGATTCAGTTGGGAGCGTAGGCATTAGGGTAACACAATATTTTGATATTTCTGTTATTTAAAATGAAAAAAATATTTAAAAAATATGTTCTCAAGTTGTTTAATTTTCTAAACAAGCATCAGCGATTATGAAATTTGACATATTAAATGGTGATCTTCTTATTGTAATGCACAGATAAAAATAAAAGTTGATTTGTTTTCAAGCAGACTTCATTGTGATACCCTAAAACCATTCATATACGTAATACGACCACATAACACATTAGCCAATGCTGTATGTGATTGGGCACCATATTTATTTGAGATTTTTTCTTATGTGTATGCTTCACACAAACAAGGAAAAGAAAGGAAACAAAACTACAAAAACGTTACAACGACTCTATATTGTATGGAAAAGCAGATCGACAATACAACTTTATGGTTGTATATGTGTGTTAGTATATATTCAATTGTGTATTTGTGGATAGAAAATGTACGAAGTTTAATAATTCCGGTGTCAAATACAATTCCACATAAAGTTTTTTTCACTCTTAAGTTTCAGTATTCTGTGCATTTTTCCGTTTGTTCAAATTATATTTAGTTGCTAAATATTAAAAACAATCATACCATTAAATTTCGTAAGAATAAAATAAAATGCAAAAAATGCATATTTTATGTTGATTGTTCGATACTTTGTTTTTGGATTTTTGCAGCTTTTTGCTTGTTCTTTCTTATGATAATTTGGTGTGTGATGTGAGTAGATCCATTGAAAGGAAAGAAAGAGAGAAAATAAGCGACGAAAACAGGCACAACACATATAGTAACGATGTGAAATGGTCGACGATTTTAGTTAGTTTTTTTTTCCTTGATTGTGCTGGGAATTTTCAAGAAATATTGTCAGCAGGTGGACACTGCAAATCGTAAAAAGGTACGATTCAATATCAAAGATAAAAAAAAACTCGGAATAATAATTTGTGTTTTAACTATCACGATGGAAATACAGTGAATTTTCTATTGTTCATCGATATTGTGATCTTTGTGCCATTTTCAAAACACAAATTTTGTGTAATGTTATAAATAAATTATAGTTGCTTAACAATGTTGATAAATTATGATTTATCAAAACACGATTATAGTGTAATTCACGAGTTCCGGGAATGAAATGAAAATTGATTGTAGATCTGAAAACATTTGAAAATTTTTAAAGCTTAATTCCGATTCTTGAATATTCAAAGCGAATTTAGATATCGGACAAATCATTCACAATTAATTCATTGAATTTATTCAATTATGTTTTGAACAACTTTGGATAGCAGTGTTAAAATATCAAATATATGATTAAACACATGAGAAAACAAGAGAGAACAATTTTTTTTAGTGCATGCGATAGCAAAGGCACGACGTGATGAAACCATCGAAGTAAATGTTGCCGAACTGGAAGAGAAATTTAATGCATTATATCAACAAAATGTGCAAAAATGACAGATGAACATGGAATGTTAAGAAACGGTAGCATAGATAGTGTTGGCACAGCTGGAAGGGAATTGAATATTATTTCAAGTGTATCTTCAAGCGCAACTACAACATCAACAATCACAGCAACAACAACAAATTCAGTGAATAATACTTTACCAAATAATGATGGCAACAACAATGAAAACTCAACAATACAAAATAATAACGGCAGTGATCGACAATCTCAATCCCAAATAAATTCATCCATTGATACAGAGAATGGTAATAACAGTGGTTGCACCAGTAACGGCAGCTATAGCAGTACTGGAAATGGAAGCAATTCCAATAGTAAACAACCAAATCATAGCATAAACAACTCCAATAGCAGTAATGGGAGCCCATTGCATAATGTATGTGGAGGACGACTACAATTTTTCAAAGGTATATTTTCATTATTTTATGAACTTTATGACAATGAATCAAATAAATTGTAGTGTAATTCTTTTCACAAACTAACTTACTTTAATTAATTCATATACATACGTTACTTTCTATGAATTGTTTGCCTAAACTATGCAGAAACAAATTCAAATGTATCTTAATATACACTACAGATATGTATCCAGTGTGTCTATGTTTAAATGTCTGAAATTGGGTAATTCATTGAATCTACGTCTGTCTCATTCAAACGAAGTATGAATTTGAACACTTTAGAAAATAGGAAGCAAAAAACACAATGTAACATTTATGAATCAGAAACGTTTTATGAAATCAAAGCTTTAATGTTGACAAATTTAACTTCATTTGTACGAAAATATGCGACGACTTTCGTTGTCGATGCCATTGCTGCATTTTATACTAGTTACGAATACAAACGTGTGGGCGTGTGCATTCAATTTTATACCATACGTGTAGCATATATCAAGCCTTTGTATCTAGTTAGCAATTCACTAAATATTCTTTTTTGGAGCCAAATAGAATAGAATACATCACCTATGATTCCAGGCAAACTCACGTCATTTATTCAACAATTTCAATTGATGTTCGTGAAATAATCTTGTTGCTGTCATTGCATATTTTTCTGTATATACCCAAAGAAAATATAAGTAAATTTAAATAATTATATTTACAAAGAATATAAAGGAAAAAGAGGAATGGCAGTCAGTGGAACAATCCATGTTAGACGTAATTATATGATTAGACGAAAGCACAAGCCAAAGCCAAAGTCAAGAAACCATAAGGCATTGAATGTAATAACAATAACTATTGAATAATTTAAAAACCAAAAAATTGCTCGTAGACAATAATTTTCATTCTTTGCGCCTTTTCCCTCCTCATCATCATTGTTAGTTTTGTCGTTTCTTCTTTCTCTTTTGTGCAATGTAAGCAAATCCGTGATCTAGCATACGGTTAAAATAGGAAAGTAATTTAATGCCGTTTCAAATGACGAAAACAGTCAAGAATATCATGTGGTAAAACGAAATATTAAAATCCATTGAAACACTGAATATACAAGATGCACGTGGCATCATAAATTATGATTGAATTAGTCTCCAGAACTGTTATTGAGCAAATAATATAAGATATTGCAAGTTTATTTTTATTCATTTCAGATGGAAAATTTATTCTCGAATTGGCAAGATCGAAAGAAGGAGACCGAGGATGGATTTCAGTACCTCGAAAAACATACTGGCCACCAGCTGCACTATCACAAAATAACCTCAATAATCATAAAAATGAGAGTTCTACATCGCTTAGCTGTAAGTTGATTCAAAAATATCAAGTCCTGAAAATTATAATATTCCTCATCAATTTTTTTATTCATTCATTCGACTTTTTTCTATAATAAATTATGCGTAGAAAATGTTCATGATTTATTTTTCTATAAGTTATACATATGAATATAAATATAACATTTCCACTCTGTATGCTTCTCTAGTCTCAGATGATAACAGCTCTATCCAATCTTCTCCTTGGCAACGTGACCATAGTTGGAAACAATCATCACCTCGAAAGAATATTTCAAAAGATTTAAATCTTTATTATTATCGTCCACCAGCAATAATACTGAGTAATTCTTCAAAACTATTATCAAAACATGTTCGACGTCAGCCATACACAAAAAGGAATCAAATGAACTCTGTGCAATACGCTAAGCGTAATGTACCAAAAACATCTGTATATGGATCCAAGGATGTAGATATAGGATATGAAAATGATAATTATGATGAGAAAAAAGGAAAATTCAATAAAACAAAAGATAATATAGAAAAAGTTGATGATAATGGTGATGTTGTTGATAGTTCAAATAAAAAGGCTGAAAATCAACTATGTAGAGATGATGAACAAGTACATTTGAAAATAGAAGAATCGATAAGTGCAAAAAATATAAAAACTGAGAATTGTTCGGGGAACATTAGACAGACAGTACGGCTTCCTAAATTAAGCAATGTAATAGAGAAACTTATTGCTAGAGTATCTGAAAAACCAATAAACGTGACATCTACTCAAACAGGACTGGGGATTCATTTTTCATCTTCATCAAGATCAAATGAATTATTTTTTCCACATCAACATGTTTCACCACGAAAGCGAATATTAAGAGAATTTGAAAAGGTGTCGCTTGAAGATCGGAATTCAACAACACAAAAAAGATCTCGTTCCAAGAGCGGTGCATCTACAGATTTTGCTATGGTTAATACCTCAAAAGGATCGGGTTCAAATTATTCAGTTGTAGTTACACAGCATACTGCAAACATCGCATGTAATAATAAAGAAGAAAATAATCGAGTTACAAATGGAACTCCACCTAGGGCAAATTCTGTAGATGCATCAATGTCGGACAAACCATTTACAAGCTCACGATTATTAGTGACAGCGAATACATCAAAGAATAGTCATTCTAATGCACTAATTGAGGCTTCGTTGCAACCTGTATCGAAGCCAATAAGTAACTACAGTATTATATCACTTTTGGGACATAATAATTCCAACAATAATAGTGAGAGTAGAGTTGAAGCTAGTACTGAGGACAGAACTATCAATGAGAATCGAGGATCTCCAAGATCACCCATGTCATTTAATAATCAAAGTTTATCTAGTAGTCGATCAACATTTGCATCGAAGAAAAAATCACCCAGTAGCAGTGGAAATGCATTAGTTAATTCACCAAACAACTATCGAAATACACGTTCACCAGATATAAACAGCCCCAGCCCTGGCCTTCAACAGAATTCACATCATAACCGATATCATCCAGCATCTTTGTCATCACCAACATCCAGTTTTCATCCATATTTATCATCTTCTCGCGCTTCACCACTAAGTTCTGGAACATTATCACCAACTGATCTATATCGTCATCGATCGTATCGTACGACAGCGTCACCGAGTACGATAAGTAACAGTAGTATAGGTGGTTTAACTCATCAGTATACATCTTTAAATGGATCACCAACCGCCTTTGTGAGTCGATACTCACCTTCTACGTATAGCAGTAGCAGCACAAAAACGTCACCAATTCAATCGTCACATACACATAGCTTATCTTCAGCTTACAATGTTAGCAATCTGTTACCTCAAGCATTGGATGTAAATACATTAAATGTGAGTGAAAATCAGCGTTATTCACCAAATACAAAACACCGATCAAATGATTGGTCACCGGTACGAAATTCAACAACGTCAGGCAAAAGAAGCCCATCAAATAGTAATAATAGTTTATCGACAACAACGATTCCAAAAAAGACTGCATCTATTCGTCAAAAATATGGATCTCTAAGTCCAAATGGTTTTTCAAGTGGTGAACATGTTTCATCAAATAAAATCGATACAAATTCTGCGAAAAAACTAACAATCGAATCAAATCAAGACTCAAAAACATTAATAAAAAGATCAAAATCACCAAACGAGTTGCATAAAAAGTCCCACGCACAGGAGGTATATGAAAATGATTTACAGGCTCGATATAATGCTGAAGTAGCTGCAATGCATCATCAAACATTGATAGCGTCTGCATTACAACAGCAAGCTGTAGGACCATTTTATCATATGTATACAGGTGGAAATTTTCATGGACCGAATATTCCTCCAGCAATGTCAAGTGCTGCTGCAGCGGCATATATGAATCCATTATATTATCATCACCCAGCTAGTGAAATATTCCGAAAAACTCATACATCCGCGGCTATAGATCTAATGAATAAGAATTTAGTTCCGTCGTGGATTGATCCATATAATGCATCCATTTTGCACTATCCTCCAATTGCCGGATCAACATTATTGTCAGAAAAACCACCATTAACAACAAAAAGTCAAAACGATGTTCAATCCATGATAATGTCTCCATATAGTTTGGGTAGATCAGATATGTGGAGTGCAACGGATGCAAAGAAATCATCTGCTGCAATATCATCCACGACGTCGGCTTTTAGACGGCAATCACAGCAATTTAATGATTGTGAACCAATCTCACTTATAAAAGATGAACAAAGTTCAGGTATTAGAAAAAAAGTATTTTGAATTAATGTGCAATTAATATCATCTCGTGCTTTCCATCTATGAAAAATATAAAATAATAATGATATAAACAATAACAGTCAAATTAACATTGGCATAAAATAACTGTCATTAGTTTTGCACACGAGATCATATATGATTGATATTTCTTTATATTTAAATAACCATAACACTCTCGTTTTCCCTTTTTTCAGACGTTCCATTAAATTTATCGAAGCATTAAAAATATATCATGGAATAGCAGTAATTATAATTTTTATTTCTGAATTCCCACGATTGTAAGTCAATATTAGCTTGAGAATAATTCAAATTTTATTTTTAAGAATAGTATGTAGAAACATCGCATTATCCTTGATATTTTTCTTATTGCGTTTAAGCAACAGAGGCGTACGTTGACGCAATTCCAAATTATTACGAAACGCACAAAATTTGTTTTTTCAAATACATTAAATGTATGTATATCAAAAGAGCTTGAGATTATTTCATGCTCCACATCGGTAAAGTTATTT
Organism: Resseliella maxima; assembly: GCA_029041755.1. Lineage (NCBI taxonomy): Eukaryota > Metazoa > Arthropoda > Insecta > Diptera > Cecidomyiidae > Resseliella > Resseliella maxima. Next base: position 499,277 of record JAQOWM010000799.1, read on the forward strand.
TAATTAAAATGTTTAGAATAAATTAATCAAATCGATTTGATTTGTATATAAATTCGATACAATGAATAGTACATACACACGAATTGTCCTGTAAATGCATGTCTTGAAAAGTTTATACCGTTTTATTAAAATAAAGACTTTTTTCTTGTTTGATACATTTACAAAACATTTTTCAAGTCAAACAATATATATACATTTTAGTTCAAATTTCCACGGAAATCAAAACCATAAAGACTGGACAAATAATAATAAAAAAAAAATTAAATGTAGATGAAAAGACAAAAATATTCTCGCTAATTGTCTTGCAAACATTCTTATGATTGTGAAAAACGCACATGCACTACAATGAATCTAGAAGAAAAAATGTATTGAAAAAGGAGTCGATTTCCTAAATTTCAATCTTAATGGCAGATGTAATTTATATTTGCAAAAATTGATACTGATTCCGACATACAGAGCACAGAGCACAGAGTAGCAGATTGAATTGTTTCCAAAAATACTCATACTGCAACACAAAAATGGTGCCTTTTTGAAACTGTAAATTAGAAAAATGTAAAGGCAAATCCTGCATATTCGATTTTATTAGAACCAATAATTTACGAACAAAACGCTCGCTCGAAGAGTTTAACAACAACCAAGGCAAACAAGCATTGTTTGTTAACACGTCTGATGCTCACATTTTCAAATTTATCCTTCATTAAATACCATGTCCATTTCAATTCAATTCAATTCGCCAGCAATTATTTTGCTGTTGTAAAATATTATATATATTGTATTGATTATCCTTGAACTAATCGAAAATAATTATTAATTAAAACACTTTAGTTTCAAATAAATTACAAGTGATTATTTCCGATTGATTTAACGATAGATAATTTACAATTTTGATCGGTTTTTTTTTAATCGATAACACAATGTGGGAATATACGGCTTGAAACATGAAATAGAAAACCATACAAATTCGATGACATCCCAATGAAGGTCTATGATAAAAACAATGAGAAAGAAAATGTATGAAGATATGTATGCTATGCTCGCATAAAAATCATTTAATAATATGCAAAAGGCATTATTCATAGGGTGAATAATAATATATGCAATATTTTGTTTATGTTTTTTTGTAAATACATATCTCAACATACATTTTATGCATACAATTTTGAAAATGGCTCATTGGTATATTTTCGGAACAATATGTGCAATTTCTAAAAAAAAACCTTTCAATATTGACTTTCAAAAACGTAATTACATCAAACAAGTTTAATTTACAAAAGTTAATAGATTTGAAAATATTCTGCATAAATATGGTCTAGTAATGCAACGTTTCATTTGGAAAAATCTAATCAAATGAGATTTGACATCAACGTCCAATGATGATTAATAGAACTAAGTATTGTTGACGCATGTCTCAAGTGAAAACTAATTTAGCAAATTTGATACATAGAATCAAATTTGCTGAAATATTTTTAATAAAACGACCGTTATTGGCTATGGAATACAAATAATAATTTTTATGGGTTTACTGAATGAGGAAAGTTAAGTTTAAGCAGATTTTCAAATGCTGTTAAAAATATGACCCAACTTCACCAAACATTTGGAGAGAATATTCCACTAAAATAAAGCAATTGTACTGTGTACACTAGGGTGTTCCTGTAAGATGAAAAAGAAAAAAGGGGGTGTCTTGAATTGTTGAGAAAAAAATTCTGTGTCAAATGATTAACTGTATTCATACAGGGCTGCGATTAATATTCACAAATCCTGAAGCAAAGAACTCTTTTCAAATTTGCGAATATTGCTTAACTAAAACCCCCACTAATGTACTCCTGCGCAGTTAACATCAACCAGATGGAAGTGAACTTGCAGCTACGCTACTAACCCACATAGTCGGGATAGCTTAAATAACTACTGTTACATTTGTTTTTTTTTTTTAATTTTTTTTTGTGCTGATTAGACAGCATGATCAGCTGGCTGCTGGTCTTAGTCGAACATTTCTTCATCATTATCCACGACAGCAGCGGCGGCTGTTTCAGCGGCATCGACAATAGCATTACAGACTCTGCATCCGGTATCGGAAGTCCCAGCAATGTCCACAGTCCTGAACAATCAAACAAATGAATCGTCTTAAGCAATCATTCAATTGCAAATTCAATCAACTAGCCTTACCTTTCAATAGAATGTTCTTTGCAACCACGATGTCACGATTTCAAATCACAGAACAATCCTGGTTTAATTCCCAGTTTTTAAAATAAATTTTTACATTTGTGTATAAACCATCGTTTTCAACAGATGCTGCTTCGTTCATTGCGCGTTGTAACTGTCTGTTTATCGAAAGATCCTTCTTGCCCACCTTTGATACAATCACTGATGGCAGCAATGTTCTGGCGTCTGGAATGCTAATTAAAAAAATTTGCGGTAGCAAATTTTGCGAAGACAACATCTGATGCATACATGAGCAATCGATTTTGAAGTACGTCCGTCGAAAACTTCACATAGGCACTACCACTAAATTTCGGATTTTTGGCCAAAAATTAGGATTGTCAAGCATTCGTTTGCGCTTTGGTTTCCATTTCCCTTTCGTCTTTTCCCGCTTTCTTCTCTTCCGATTAGTACGGGGGGCCACGTCGAGTTGTACTCTTCTATTTCGCGTTGCGTTGATAGGTACATTGGCATGGCCTTAAACCAATGTTCTTTGTCAGTTGTAAGGTCATGCAGATTGATTGCTGAACACATTCAGGACGTTCACCGTGTTACACAAGGCGTGACGTCGTTCGAGTTTGTGTGGATCTCGAAATGGCACTCTGATGTTTTTTTGTTTTATTATCAATTTTACAACACTATCAATGTCACTTGGCAAAATTTTCTGCGAGTCATCTTCTACGGCTGTATTCCATTGGAACACTTTCATTTTCAAGTACTGGATGATATGTTTTCTCGTATGCGGAGATAAATTAGTGACGACATTTTCTGTATATTGATTGGTCAAATGCTTGAGGCCATTGCTGAAATCATTGTAATTGGGCCAATCGATACGATGATAGTCGTCAAGACCTTCGACAATTGCTTTGAATTCTGGGTCGATTCGTTTCATCTCTGGTCGTGGTCCACGTGGGTTTTTTCCTCGTGGTCTGTACTTTAACTTTTTCACTTTCGGCGGCTGATTGTTATGCTATAGTACTTGTTGAAAGCAGAGCTTGATCTTTTCTTCTCCACTTTCACCGAAGAATGTGAAATCATTGTTCTCGACGCCTATGTTCATACGCCTCCTGCACCTCAAATAATAATAGCAATGATCCCAAGACTCAAATAGAAGTGGTTTGCAAGCTCAATTCCGTCATTTTGCCAATCAATGCTTCTCGGTATTGTGGTGTTGAATGATTATATTCAATGCACATTTGGCTGTTGTGATTTCATCCTTCGTTCCTCCCTTCGCTGGTATGGATGGCTTGAAACGATTCGCCATTTTTCTATTGAAAAAAAAAACATAGACACTAACGATTTAGTTTGAAAACGAACACTATTTAAACTAAAAAAAATCATTCTTCATTTATTTTTGGTAATCAATTTTTGCGATCAGTTGCACGAAAACAAAGCTAACACAAAAAAACTGAATAGAAAATTGCATATTTTTCATGTAATTTGAAATTGAAATTTTTGGTTTCATAAACTAGCACGTTCTATCGCTCTTCAATCTATCCACTCCTATAATTTTCATAAATCTTGAATTATAATTCATTTTCTGTGTGTTGGTTTTTGTTTCTATTACTGAACGTGTTAAATTTCATCGAATTAAAGAAGAAAAAAAGAAGGAAGAAAACCAAAATCACAATTAAACTGAACAACTTTGAATCAAAAACTGCATTGAAATCAGTAAGAAACAGAGATTAAAATAAAAATAAATAAGAGAAAGAAAATCTGCTATAAATACAGAAAACAGTTAAAACAACGAACTTTGTATTTACGTTTGACAATTGCAACGATTTGTGAAAACTATCAAATGACATAGAATTTTGTTCTCTTTAATTCAAGATACCCCCCTTTTTGCGATTCCTGATTTGAGAAACACCTTAGTGTCCACAGGAATGGTTTGAATTTGTGACATTATTTACTTATGATTAGTATCTTGGATAATGATAACAACAAGTTATAGTTTCGAAGTTTTTTTTTTTTTGATCGTTCAATAGAAACATAAACAATAGTCAGATAAAATGAAAATGATGCGATGCATCCGTCAGTACCTTAAACAACAAAATTTATATAAAGTATCTAATGTAGAGATGGATTTTTGCAATAGTTGATTCGAGACTGTGAGAAGACTTTTTAATTTATTTTTCTCGAAAACCCGTGTCTCCGTTTTTAGCTTTGAGTTTTCATATTTATATGATCAAAATAAGGATAATCGATGACAGAATTTTTCAAAAAATTACTAATTACTGAAGACTTCTGATCAATTTCTAAATATTAATTTGTGTGATATTATTTTCCCCTTTTATTCCCTTCTTTCATTTGGTCTAAATTGGAAAAAGTGAATAAATGTATCCATCTTTGGTGAAGTAGGCCCATACGAAAATAAAGATAATATTCTCAAACAACGCATGTAAAAACATAATATTGTCTATGGAAATATATAAGAATAGATTTACAAGAGTCGAATAAACATTTGAATATACATATACACATATTTTATATACGAAACACAATTATAAATATATTTTCATAGAAATATAAAATATTGTATTATTTTGAGAAATAGGTTAATCTGTGGGATAGAAGTGAACAAATTGCGCATATTTTTTAAGAACGTATTTTTATAATGATTATATTTTACAAAACTTAACGATTTATATATACAATCATAAGCAAAGATCAAATCCAGAAAATGTATACTATTTTGAAAAAATAAAGCAACAAAAAAAGAGAGATATTTGAGTTTTTTTGTTTTCAAATTAGTGGAGTCTTCATCGAATTCTGAGCAAATCAGGTAAATAATTAAGTAAATAACATGACATTGACAGAAGCGACGGTGTTAATACAACCGCTATTTTGATGGGAATGTGTTAATTCGCCGTACATTGAACATATATGAAGAAAGACGATTCAAAACGGAAATCTACACGGTATAGGTAAATAATATAAACTATTAAATTTTAAATAGTAAATTCCAGCAAAAAAATTTATTTTGACAATTTAAAATTGTTCGAGTAGTCGGAAGATTACATTAAGTACTTTTTGTATTGTCAGATGCAAAAAGTGTAATTAGAACGTAGAGAACTAAGTGATGGCGAAGACATATATACATATGTATAAGTAAGGAGCGAGCGTTTCGCCGTCAAAAACTCTATTCGAACTAACCCATACATTGACAAATATACCAATCAAACAATAGTGCCACTTACCCGATATAAGGAAAACCTTTTTCATGTGGCCAGAATTATTTAGAAAATGGCGACTAATATATCGCGTCTTGTTTGCTTGTGTTAAATAAAAACATTAAAAACTTGAAGAGTAAAAAATTACCGTGGCTTTTTATATTGTTTGTAAGTTAAACTTCGTTTTTACTGTCAAGTCGAATAATTGTAAAAAGGCAAATATTTACTAAAAAAGTAACGTTCCGAAATCAACGATAATTTCTATAAAGTTACATGAAATTGTATACGGAAAGCCGCAAAGAAAAAGATACCGATAAACTTTTTCGTTCATTTATGTCTTTTGGATGAGGCGAAGTGAATGTGTGTTTATTGATATACCAAAATATCAAATATTTCAAGTGACTGTAAAAAAAAACTTATTTGTGTTGATACATGTGTTTAACTTGTTTTCTTTTATGGAAATTTAGTGAAAAGAACTATAAAAAAAAGACTAAAACGTCAAGCGAGCGGCGAATAGAATTAATAATTACATAGACGAAAATCTCTACAAAAATAAACGCTGATATTTTTTTTCAGTTTTTCTTTATATAATTGAAAACTAATTTAGGCGCCTAATGCAATTGAATTGATTTGTTTGCAAATGAAATTAAGGGGAAAACGAATGATAATACTGAAAAAGTGTATTAATTTTTAAATTTCCGGGATTTTATATTGTTTTTGTTTCACTTTTACATACGCTCAGCTTCGGACATTACTTGCTGCATTGAAATAAAGTTTCAGCATATTGACTTAAGCAAGCTATAAAAATGACGTCGAATATGTACCGCGTTGGAGGTAAGCCATTCACTTACATTTAAAATATCCTTTATCATACATGATCATGTATGTGTAATTTAATTAATATAACTATATTAACATTGATTCATTTATGATAAAACTATTTAAATGTATGCTACTTTGATATAAATATTGTCTCAAAAGTCCATCTCATTTAAAATTCATTTAATATAAGTTTGTACATATATATTCAGTATATATATTTACACTGCCATTCAAAAGAATTAAATAAAGTATTTTAGTAAAGCAGTGCTTTCAAGTCGGTTTTAAATAGACATTTGATTGCAAAATACGTACAAAAAATTTATAAAAAGAAAATGTACAAAATGTATGTTTTAGATTGCATTCCCCTGAAATTTCCGAATGAACAAAGATCTTTATTATCATATTCTCATTTTGTTTGATAAGAAATGAATTATAGAGAATAACTAATGATATATTGAAAAAAAGTTTTGGTTCGCATTTAAACAGCATTTATGCTTGAATTCATCAAGCTCAAGCATGTATGTGTATATGTGGCAATAATATATGTTGTGACAACAACAACGACAGCACAAATGACTACCTCAAAATAGCTGTGCTGAAGTGGGGCAGCAAGTGAGTTCAATGAAATTTCTAAATGCGTTTCATTACTTGTAAATTGGAATATTTGTGTGAAAATGTATGTAATCATATATCGAAAGAAACAAAATATCTTGTAAATGCATGCCGTGAGAATGGGTGCATTTTATATGCATTGCTTAAATGTCCCTTATCTAATTTCATCTTTTCATCTTGTTATCGATGAGTAAAGAACCGATTATTGAGCTTGTGATGATTTTTCAAAAATCCTAAATCCTGATATATCATCTTGATGTCAGCATTACAACAACAACAACAATCATTTAAAGACCATTATTGCCCTTCAGCGTCTGGTCTGTTTTGTAATGGCAGACCCAATTCTTCTCCAGCTAACCCTATTGAGAGCCAGGTCTTGAGTTTCCCCATTCCAATCATATCCCCTTTAGTTCAAATCGTTCTTAACCGAATCCAGATATTGCCTCCGCGGTCTATCTCTAACTCTCGGTGCATTCACTTCCGCATTCAAAATAAACTTTGGTAAACGATACTCATTCATACGTTGTACATGCCTAAACCATCTTAATCTCGACTTTCTTGCTACCTCATCAACTGAATACACATTCAAATCCTCATGTCAGCATTTCGAAAATAATTTCTGAGTAAAAATTTAATGATATATAATAAATCAATGAATATCTAGCTATCAAATTGAGCTCATTAATGTAAAAATATAATAAACATCTCGTTTGAGTATCTAATTACCTATCACATAGCAGCTTTACATACACTGGTATTTCATTAGGATTAAAAATTAATCCTTTCGGATTATTTTAAGAAAAAATCCAAATGGATTAATTAATAACATCTAACAAATAGCGTATTTTGCCCAAAAGGGCTAAGTCAACTACAACTATAATGATATATAATCACCATGCCGAACAATTTGAGAAAATGGTTCAGCGAAAGTATGAAAAAAGTATAAAGTTGTGTCATTATAATCGACAAAGCCATACATTTGTGAATGTTTGTGCTGCAATATTTGCTATCAGCGATTGTCATAGCAAATGCCTCAGCAGTAACACCCACAAATGTATCCGCAAATCATCCTGTTCTTCACGTCGATAATGTTTGGTGAGCTTATCACAGCGTTTCTTACGGATTTTTGTCTTGGCATGCCAATTGTTTGCTTTGTTATGCTCTTTTATATTGACTCAAATGGAGAAACGTAAACAAAATAAACGAAGAAATCAATTAACATTTTCATTTTGAACAATTATCACTTTCATAGCTTCAATTTGAACAATCGGCTTATGTATTCAAGACAAAAAGAAGAATCAAATCAATCAAATTGAATTATCAACGATTTTAATCGAAATAAATTTTGAAAACTAAAGATAAATACAACAACAACAAATACTTATCTCTTCACTCGTACGAATATAGGGGTCGCACTATGGCGGTCTTTATATTCATGCCGGGATTTATACCAATTTCATAGTCGAAGTCACCATTATTGTGTATATTGAATGAATAGCGAAACTGATGTTTGTTCCGGGCCAGTTTGTGAATTTTATCCATGTGGAAGATTTGCTGCCAATAAGTGTCTTTCTGTTCCAAGATATCCTTCACACAAATTACTTTTCCTTTTTTCGATTTTTCCAAATTGCGTGTAAGTTTCTCGTACTTTGAGAGGATGTTGTATAGCTCACGTGAATCGAATCGAAAAAATTTGCGTTGGTAATTGCAAATTGGCACAACGGAGAAATTGGATGTTTTCTTCAGCCGCTCACCGTTTTAACGACGCACATTGAACGCTTCAACTGCTCGTTCCATTTCGAGCCACATTGGCAATGAAGCAAACCAATGTTTGTCGATATAGTACCGCATTGTGGATGGTGTTATAGAAAAATCGATGACGTGCAATTCCGTTGCCAGAATATCAATTCTCTCTTCATCCCAGCCTGCATGGAAATATCCATGCACCACATTTCTGATGGTTCGGTTGATGTCGGCATCATTGAATACATACATACCCCGATAAATTCGATTCACTTTATGAAGTTGAATGCGTAGATATTTGCGTATGCGATTCTTTATGTGTGTTTTCAAATTTGTTTTAACATTTGTGGCACCATGTGTATTGGAACGGATTGTCCATCGTCAAGTTTGGAAATTCAATGTTATTTTGAACACACAAATCGTAGAATTCTGCCGGCATTCCGAAATCGCCGGCGTGTTGTTCAAGCACCGATTTGACGCAATCCACAATTTATGCATTTGCCTCTTTACTATTCTTTCCAAAATATTGCCAATTCTAGCGGTCATAATTCAAATTCACACGGTGCAAAAACTGTAGAGAAGCCAAGTGACACAGTTTTGCGTGTTCAATGCTCTTTGAGCTTGTGTATCGCACAATATAATCCATCGAATTATCACTTTCATTTTTTTCAAAATAGTTTTTAGAGCACATTTATGGTACGAATACTGTCTTTTTCTTCGCAATCACTGAATTTTTTAATTTTTCTTGTACTTATTTCGCACTCACACACATTTGTATAATACTCAAAAACTGCAACACTCTTTTTATTCTGAATTTCCCGATTCGATTCACATAAACTGACAACAAAACAGAAAAAAAACACAAAATCTTCATCAAAAACTAAATACCATCGAATCATTTTGTCAATAAACAAATTTTGATTATGTAGAAATCTGCACATTTTTTGAAACCCGGCAAATTAAATATACATTTTGAGAAAAGATCTGTCAATGACTGTATTGTAAACACCGTATGAAAACAAATGCACAGAAAACGTTATTTTTTCACTTTCCAGTCAGTGTTGCGCGAAACGATTACGATTTACACAGCAAAATAAAGTAGAAATGAAAGAACGGATTGTTTACGCGTAATCAAGTGAAATTCATTTCTACTTTATTTTGCTGTGTAAATCGTAATCGTTTCGCGCAACACTGACTGGAAAGTAAAAAAATAACGTTTTCTGTTCAATGGCTGTTTATTATAAATACAAAAGTTATTTTTAATCCATTTAGATTTTTTCTTGAATTAATCCAAAAGCAATAATTTCTAATCCATTTGAAATAAATGTGTAGTTATGGAACACTTCAATTGACTTATTCAGTTTGTCGTGAGCTTACTATTTTATCATAGAGTTAAAGGAAATATTTAATCATAAAAACTTCGAATCTTCCAATATTTTTATACAAATAGCAATATATTATATAATATAATAATTTATATTTCATTTTTTTAATTCTAAATTAGATTATGTCTACTTTGAGACATCATCGACGGCACCTTATCAAATTCGTAGGATAGAAGAACTTAACAAAACATCATCGGGAAATGTAGAGGCAAAGGTAATGTGTTTCTATCGAAGAAGGGACCTACCAAATCCGTTAGTTCAGCTCGCTGATAAGCATCAAAGTAAGTAATATGCATTTAATATATAAAGTGAAGCACAATTTTTATTGATCTCAAATAAATGTATTTCTAATAAAATATTCTAACTCGTCATTTCTCTAGAATTAGTACTAAATATTGTAGTTAGTTTTTGTAATGTTCCAATGCATTATAATTTAAAATGAAAGTTACATTTTTAATAATGATTTTAAAATTAAATACAATTTTTTTCATTTTAGTGGCTTCTACTGAGGATTCGCCAATAGCCAACAAGTTGAAAAGAATTTGGTTCAAAACACCTATTGGTGAAGAGCAAGCAACACAAGCCGTCTTAGATCCAGTAGTTGGTAAGTTTCAAACTAAAAAAAACGAACATGCAGAATTGTGAATAATTAATTGGTTATTTCATTGAAGCCATGTAAACAATGTAAACATAGCGGTATTATATGAAAAAAGATCTTTATTTATGTATCGTATATAGCATCACTTGAAGAAGAACGCAATAGTCCCAGTGGAGGGAACGGATCCGGAGGAAATGGTTCAGAAAAGGAACCTTTAACCCCCAAGCAACGACATCAAATGAAGCATCGCGAACTCTTTTTATCGCGCCAAGTTGAAACACTTCCAGCAACACATATTCGAGGAAAATGCTCTGTCACTTTACTAAACGAAACCGAATCGATCCTAAGCTACTTAAATAAAGACGTGAGTAGTATGAATAATCGAATTCCAATTTAATAATCTTAATATTATTCCTAAACTCTTCAGTTTATATTTTTGCGTTACTTGTTTACTATTAGTATATTTTTATTTCAACAATCTAGGATTCTTTCTTCTATTGTCTGGTCTTCGATCCGACACAGAAAACATTGTTAGCTGATAAGGGTGAGATTCGAGTTGGTAGTCGATACCAAACCGATGTTACACCTCTACTCCGTGAAGGAGATAATGATAATCGAAATTTGGATGGCTTAGAAACTTTAGTTTGGACACCAAATCACACATTAAGTGATAGAAAGATAGATCAATTTCTGGTTGTATCGAGGTCAATTGGTACTTTTGCTCGAGCACTAGACTGTAGCAGTTCTGTAAAGCAACCATCCTTACATATGTCCGCTGCCGCTGCTAGCCGAGATATAACATTGGTATGTGCAAATGCATATTTTATTTAGTGCTAAAAATCACAGTCGATGTAAACACTCATCAATTCGTTGCATATTCGTCAATTTTACGATGCATGTGAACACATATTGATATTTAATTAAAATAATTTATATTTTTTAATTCGATTTTTTATGCCTTTTAATAGACCATTAGATAATTCAAAAATTCCACAATAAAAAAAACTAGTTTTTTTAGCTTTGAAAATACCTCAACATATATTTTTTATGCCAATATATAGTATTTTGGACTAAATGATTTGTTTTTTTTTATTATTAAAATTCAGTTTCATGCGATGGACACTCTTCATAAGCACAATTATTCAATAGAATCAGCAATGTGTTCATTTGTTCCATCGAGTGGACCAGTATTGTGCCGTGACGAAATGGAGGAGTGGAGTGCATCAGAAGCTAATTTATTTGAAGAAGCTCTAGATAAATATGGCAAAGATTTTACAGATATACGACAAGATTTTGTGAGTACAATAGTACAGTACAACATATCGAGTTTCTCTATACTAAATTTTAAGACATTCAGCCTTTCTTCGTTTATTTCGCTAAAACATTTAGAACAATCAAAACAATATAAAAAAACTTTTCCCTAAATTGCTTATAAGCTTCAGTAGGGAGGTGTTAAATTGTAAACTGTATTTACAATTTTATGGTTTTAGTATTGTTTGTAGAATTGTAATGTTTTGGTTTTAAACCGCCAGGAACCTACAATTCGTTTTTCAAAAATTTTCAGTCTAAAAAAGACTCTTTCTAAAAACACCAATTTCTTTATCGGATAGTATATGATGAAATCAAGGAATTTTGGGAAGAAAATAAATTTTTTGAATTAATGTTTGACACTTCTAAATGAATGACAAACCTATTAGCACTGTTATAATAATGTAGTACAAAGTATTTTTAAATTCACCTCCAAATGTGAATTAAAAAGAAAAAAATTAACGTGATTGATTTTTAATAATTATTGAAGCTTCCTTGGAAAACACTTAAAAATATTGTGGAATACTATTACATGTGGAAAACCACTGATCGCTACGTTCAACAAAAACGTTTGAAAGCCGTGGAAGCCGAATCAAAATTGAAACAAGTGTACATTCCCAACTACACCAAACCAAATTCGGCATTGTTGAACAATTCGTCCATTTCTGCGACAACCAAAAGTGGCTTGAGCATATTGAATGGTAGCTCTAATGGTAATTCGAATAATGATGTTGTTGCATATAATTGTGGAAAGCCATGTGAATCTTGCTCAAGCGTCCAATCCGCACAGGTACAAAATGATTTACTTTTACATTTTATATTAGTATTATTATAAATAAAATACTCCTTATTGTATAAATATAAATTTTTTTTGTTGCGTATTTTCTTATGTAGTGGTATGCATGGGGACCATCGCATTTAAGCTGCCGATTATGTCAAACTTGCTGGAATTATTGGAAGAAGTATGGTGGCCTTAAAATTGCATCACGCTTAACTGATAACGACGTTGATACTAAAAAAAAGTTATCGACAACAAATCCTGGAAACAATACAAATGAAGTTGATATATCAGCAGGAGCAGGAGCAGGAGCAAATGCAAATGATTTATCAAATCGATTATCACACAAATGTTCAATTGCCAACTGCGATAAAGAGTTCAAACTTAAAGCACATTTGGCCCGTCACTATGCGCAAGCTCATGGTATTGCTATCCGATCTGGATCACCACGTCCGATAATGAAGACTCGAACAGCATTCTATTTGCACACTACAGGCGTCACAAAACTTTCACGCCGCTTGTGTCGCCACATCATACGTTCAAAAAAAGCAGCTCGGCAACCATCCTATGCCATTAACTTACAAGCTGTTAAATTGGAATGTAAATTAAATGATATTCTTTAATTGTTTTGTGTGTTTCAATGAATAACATTCCTCTTCTTATTGTTTATTTGTTTTTAGATGCTAATGCAATTGCTGATAAATCGTTTAATGAAGTCAAAAAATTGCTAATTTACAGCAAGAAAAATCGTGGTAGTGTCACTAAAATTGCCAATAGATTGGGAAATCCTGAACCTTGCGAGAGCGATTGGCTCAAATTAACACCAAAAGATAAAATACCACAACCAGATAATGTCGCATTTCCCAAACCACCAAAAGCAGCAGACGGTAGTTTAATATATGAACGTATACCAAATAAAGGTGAGGCTGAAAATAGTAAGATTGAATCTCCAATATCTTTGAAAAGACGACATCAAGGCGACGATATAAATGGTGCAAATGCTGATAACAGTGAGTGTCGGAGTACATTTAAATATTGCTGTTTCGAAGAAAATATATGTGTAACGTTCATATTTTCTATGTAAATCTAGATACATCTAGTGTTGCTCCTCCAGCAAAACGGCCAAATAAAGATCCAATGCCATCTCACAGACCCACACCAGAACAATACGCAGCAATGATTTCAGCTGCAGCTGCCGCTGGTCAACCACTACCGAAACATCATGTACGGATTAGTTCTTACTTATAAATTAAATTCTATAATTGTAACCATACATTTGAGCTCTCATCGCAATGCTTATCCTCAGCAGATGAGGATAACGGTGCGGCACGTGCGAATGCATCGTCACCGCTGTGCCCATCTGTTTATGTTGTAGTGCATACAACAACGATTTCGGCGCCAATTTAAATCGTATCTTCATTGTTCACACTCACTAACAACGAAGTCGTAATGAAAACGATGGAACAAGTGAACATGCCGCACCATTATCCGAAAGCTCATCTGCTGAGGATATGCATCATGATGAGAACTCATCACAATATAATGTATGATTGTAATTCTAATGTTAATATTATTTATTTATAGATGAATGGAAAGCCTAAAATTGCGCAAATGACTAGAACGGGTTCAGGTCGCAAACAAGTTATAAGTTGGATGGACGCTCCAGACGATGTTTACTTCCGGGCAACTGAAGGAAGCAAGTGAGTGTAGTATCATTATTTTGTAATTTTCTTCGAAAATATTAAGTTTGAATAATATGATTTTTGATTATTTTCTATCTAGACGAGCACGAAAAATTCTAACAGTCACTGAATTGCGTAGATCAGCAAGGAAACCTTATCGTCAACTAAATTCATCTTGTTATGTTGCTCTCTCGAAAACATTGACCATACAGCTTGCGTCACTGCCGGCCCAGCAGAAACAAGTAGTATGTAAGTATCATGAATTGAGAATAACTAAAATATATTAAAGAAACTTTGAATTATACCAAACGTCCAATAATCCCTTGAATCAAAGGCCTTATAAATATCAAATTATTCAAAAATATATCATAACTTATAACTGATTTTTCAATAAATTCAACTAGTACCACAAGCAACAACACCCACCGCATCTTCAACCAAAGCAACAACAGCCACAGCGACAGCAACAGCCACAGGTAATAGAAAATGCCTTTATTTTCAAAAAACTTTTCATAACAATTTCAAAATCATTTTAGTTCTTGGACCTGCTTCAAATACCACGTCAACATTGAATGTCCCAAACAATGCTGACACATCAGCATCAGCATCGGCTTCAGCTACAGCTACATCAGTAGCCTCACCTCAATCCCCACCAGCAGTTGCACCATCTTCGACAGGTAAATTATTATCACAATCATTAACCTCTGTAGCATATTGAAAGAATGTTTTTAAAAGAATATACAATATTCAGTGAATCACAAACAAATTTTGAATGTATAATAATTAGCTTTTATTTCACAAACTTCTTTTTATACACTTTTAATTATTGACACATAAATCATAGTTAACTTATATTTAACTTGAAAATATATCATTATTCAATATTGCATAGCATACATTTAATGTTCATATAATGTTTCCTTTTAATTGAATAGCAATAACATCGTCTCCAGATGCAACACAAAATGAAGTGAATGAAACATGTACTACTCTATCAGCTGAAAATAATGGCAACAGTAATAGTGGCTCTGGAGAAAGCCCAGTTGTGATATTAGATTGACCTAAAGCATCCCAATCACATCATCCATACAATATGGATGCAATCCTCAATTAAAATTAAATCGAAATGAAAATTATCAAACAAAATGATTTCAGAAAAAAAAAAACTTTAAATAGATATATATGAGTAAAATGCATGGGAATAGATTGAAGAATATGTAAACGTATAATTTATATTTCTAAGACATTTATATTTTGTAGCCAGTAAAGGATGACGAAAAATTGTAACTAAATTGCTAACTCAAAAATACGTAAGCCTTTTCGTAACATTATGAGAAGTAATCTCTGGAACTTATCGTATAAATTAGCAGTAATATCCAAAAGTGAAACTATCTCGTTGGCAAAAATTTCAATGAAATTCAATCACAATTTTATTTCAGTAAAATACAATTCAATTCCACCTGATTATCAAAATATTGCTAAAATGTTTTAATTTCATAAATTGAAACATCGTGGACAATATTTTATCGAATATTCTCCATTTTAAAGCAACAAAAGAGCGTAAATATTTAAATGTTTCACTTTTATAAATTATCATTCATGTAATATTAAGTATAAAAATAGAATAAACTATTGCAACAATAAAAGCGATGGATATTTTTGTTGGCTAAAACTGACTATGCTTCTTTCCGTTTGGGGAGATAAATAATATTTGAATTTAAACTATAGTTATTTCCTTGACCTTTATCTACAAAAATCCACGAACAAGTGTCATTTTTTAATGTAATTCTCATCGTTTGATCAACAATTTTATCAATGAAACTATTATTTTGTGGTTTGAAAGTTGATAAATATGAGACATGATATATTTTATTGTCAATATGAGGCTGAGTTAATGAGCATCACTTCTTTTAAGCTTTTTTCACAAATACTTGAAATGTCTTTCATATAAAACAAAAAAATACAATACATTAAAACACATAGCATTGATACCACTTTTTATGGATTGGAAGATGATAGAAGCAAGAAATGCAGATATGTGTAACACTATATTTACAATGTACAACAAAAAAGTATCTGAATGGATAAATTACGAATCGATTTTAATAAGATGTTCGGCAAAGTGGCTGTTATTATGAAATTCACTGTATTAATTCTTGAAATGTTCATAATAACAAAATTAATGTATCATAAATTTAATTCAAGAAAATACATCGGAGAAATACATCAATCGTTTTTTTTTTTTTAAATAACTTTTTGGAATTCAAAATAAATCATATGGGAATCTCTGATGTTTTATTTCAATTCAAAATATTGAAACTTATTTCATTCATATAATAATTTAAGAATTATTCAAAAACCCGAAGTCATCCTTCATTTGTAAGTATTATTGAAACAAATATTTGAAGAGTTTAAGAACTCATCGAACATCAGTTCGCCCTTCATCATTATTGAGTTTCTAACTGAAAAATATTCAACAAAACAAATAGATAGAATTCGAATTCTTCATTCAAAACTAACATATTAAATTAAACTTATTCGATCAACACAAAAATAAAGAAACAAGAATTGTGTATTTTGCTATTTATTTGATTTTGTTTGATATAGTTATCTTATAGTTCCTGAAAAATGAAACATCTGATTTTTTTCTTATTCTATTCAAATACAGTGAATTGCTTATTTTATTTAAGAGCTTGCTTAGAAGCTATTTCGATTAAAATTGAAAATTTACGTGTTTGAAGAAACAGCCAATTTTTTCAAATGTTCCATAAACACCTGAAGTGATACATCATCGGTAAGTACTGGAGCACCACCATCCTAAAAATCAGAAAGAAATAAATTAGTAAAAATGATATAAATTTTTTTTTTAACATTTAAACCCGTTCCCTTTATATTATGTTAGGATCAACAACTTTTGAAATTGATGTCAAATGGATGAAGATCATCTCAAATTTGAATATAATATATATACATTGCAATAATAGAAACTATTTAATAAGCGTTATAAAACGGGATTTTTCATTGGAAAATCTCCAATAATTGTAATCTAGTATGTAATCTCTTTTAATTTTATGGAATATACATGAATAACGATTAGACAGAAATTTAGTGCAGCTTTTTAGAAAAAAGGTTAATTTTAAAAAGATCACAAGAAAAAGCAACATGAAAAGAAAAAAAAAACAAAACAAAATACCGTGGCTGGGGAACCAATCATCGGCTGTAATTGTCCAAAAATTAAATTCAGAACAGAATTAGGGCAAACAAAAAAATCGGTATGCAAGAAATCAAAACAAAACAAAGTACGAGCATTCGATTTGAATGATTCATTAAATAATACTTTCTGTGATTCACTTACCTGTCCATAGGCGTACATATTATTATGTGTTTGTGATGGATTTACTTTTGACAACAAAAATCGAGCTTGCGAACCTCCTTGTTCTGTATCTATGTATCGCGGCATTGGGAAGCGAGTTTGTAAAATTTCTTGAGCATCATCAACCGGTGCCTATTATTTCAAAAGATAATGTAGACATGTGTTAAAACAACAGATTACTAATTTATAAAATAAATGACAGTACTTGAAGCAATTGTTTGAAGTTGGCATAATCTGGCATATCTTGATACTTAAGTGCTCGCCATTGAGCAATTGTTTCACCATGAAAAATAAGAATTTGGAAAAATGTGTCCATCAAAAGGATTTTATCTGGTTGAATTGATGATGTGTCAAGGAGAACTGGTTCTGGTGGCCCATTAAATGAATACGAATACAAAATGGGCTGAACCATAATTAGGGATTGAGTTAGGTCCTCCCTCATTAACATGTGTCTGTGAATGAAATTAATAATTAATTGTTATATCATTGAATATAAAAAATAACAAAAACAAATGCTAATTCACCTATAAAATGATGTTTCATCTGGAGAATTATTAAAAACTTGCAAGAATTGTGATCGCCGTAAATGATACATAAACTGAGGGTACAAACTAAAATTCTCTGCAAGACGAAAACTGTTTGGATCGTCTTTAGCATATTCACCGAATTTTTGACATAAACGAATCAGCATCCGATCAACCCAACGAAGCACATCGGGACCATCATCAGTTTCAGCTCTATAAACAACCTAATAAGGAAAAACAAAGAAAATAAAATTGCATAATGTAAATATTGTCAATATTTGTATAGTGAATATAATGTAACAACCATGCGAGACATTAAAACTGCAGCCGCTTCTTGGTCAAAACCAGCACTTATATGTGGTAAATTAGTAGAGGCATCGGCCCAACTGAAATTTAGATTAAGGATTACCAATAAAGTTTTAATAGTTTATGATGTAAATGAGAAAACATCAATGGTATTTGCTTACTTTCTGGCCAACGTTGTAACTCGGATACGTCGTTGACCAGTTGAGTGTTGGTACTGTGTAATAAATTGTAAACAACCACGACCCCCTTGTGGTATTGGTGCAGCATGTTGATTGACTACCTCGAAGAAAAATGCAAATGTTGTATTTGCATTCAAACCACATGCTTTCCATTGAACAGTATTGCCCATACCTTGTGGGGGAAACCACAAAAGTAATAAAATTAAATATTTTAAATATTCTGCAAATATTGTAATGTCCATACCAATTTCATTATCAGATACCGAAGCATTTTTTACATTCAGTGAAACGCACGAACCAATACCTCCTTCAATTTTCAACTCTCTAGAACATTTAACTTCAATAGTCGCATTGAATGCCATTTTTAGATCGTTTCTTTGATCACGCGCAAATACACGCTGGAATGTTTGTTTAAAAAGAGAAGAATTAAAAGAGTCACCCATCACCATGTGTCCACCAGTAGAATTGCATAACTGTTTCATTTCTAAAAGTCCTGTTTGATCAAGAGCACATGAGTAAATGTCCAAACAATGACCATTTGTTGCCGTACGCATGGCCAATGCATCATAGTGCTTTGTAGCTTTTTTCATGTATTTCGCATTATCTTTTTGTATATCGTGATGAGAACGAATTGGATGTTTGAGTTCGTCATCAACAACTTGACCTGGACCTTGACTACATGGACCACCTTGAATTAAAATTATTTTATAATTATCGTCATTATATTCTATTTGTGTTGGTGTTAAAATGTCTCTTACCAACGAAGCACATAATGCGGGCACCAGTATTCGGGTATGTGCATTCCAATAATCCAACGGCAATTGAAAGAGCAGTGCCTGTTGATCTTAAAGCTCGTTTGCCTTGTGGAACCGGCCATGGATCTCGTTGTAGTTCACTCAATAAATCAGTTAATACCATGTCACACCGATGTACCGGTTGCAAAAACCGATTTGCTGGAGGAACTGGGGTACCTTGCGGTTGTTGTGTATTAATTCCGCCAGCTACTCGCCCAATTCCCAACATCTCTTGAACTTGTTTTGCTGTAAAATCTTTAGTACCACGAAAAACATAACTTTTTGAACAGCCTTCAGTTCCATTCAATTCATGTACTTGCACCATTTTGCCAAAAGTAATGAGGCCAATAAGAGCATTTGGTGGTAGCAAACTGAGTGACATTTGCAGTGAATCTTTTAGCGCTGCTAATTCTTCATCATCCATACAGGTATCTACTACCTAAGGGGGAAAGGACGAAAGTAAATAAAAATAAATATTGTAAATATCCTGCAAATTTTTCAAATATGAATATTCACTAGATATTTCAAATATGTATGGATATGGTGTGTGTATTTTTGAATCTAGCAAATATTCCATAAATATTTAAATATCGCCTGAATATTCTGAATATCTACTAAATATATATATTCATAAAGGGTTCTCAGCCCCTAGCTACTACCAGTAGAAATACAGGTGGTAAACATGGTGCTCGTTTAATAGTATATTCGATTGTACTAAAATTCGGTATCAATTCAGCTGGCTGATGTTGTTCAGTAATAGCACTGTATTGCGGTGGAAATGGGTTCCTTTGGTGGCAAAAACAACAAACCTATGGTGAAAAAACAAAGAAAAGGTTATCAAATATTCAGTAAATATTATGAATATTGTAAATTTCCAAATTATTGTGAATATTTCTAAAATTAAATATTACTAAATATTAAAACAACAAACCCATAGCTTTGCACGGTAATCGACTTGACACAGTGGATTTAGAATTGCTCGACAACCGTTACGTGTACATAAAACCGGCTCATATTGTATAGCTGGTAGATCTGTACGTTCTTTCAATGGTTGATATAAACATCCTAGTGGCACTACTAATCGGCTGCTGTCTATGCGACTTGATGGCCAAACATTCCATGTTAAACGAATACCATCGCGATCCTCATTTTGTTGAATATATTCTTCATACGTGGTCATTTCTCTCACTTTATATGACCCACAAAATCTACAAATTCACATTAAACGTGTCAATCAAATTAAAATTAAATTCGATTCATTTTACTTATATTCGATTTAATAAGATTAAAGACAAACAATTCTAAATCAAGAATTATGTTTTCAAATTATGCTTACGTTTTGAATCACTGAAATCAACTAAATTTTTATATTGAGAAAATGTTTATTCATACAGCAATCAATTTAGACGATTAACAAGAATATTTGAGCAAAATTCCACGTCAGTCAGTTTGACAGTACAATTTACGTCACATTAATATTGACGTTAGGCGGTACTGTTGTGACACAAAATCACAATGTCATAATGTCCCAATAATGCAAATAAACAGGCAACATATTTTGAACAATAATGGAAACTACATAATTTTAGTAATGTTTTTTTATTCATATTTAATTAAATTGAGTTCAAATGTGCGATTATGCAAGTTTACCTCAATTTCTATGACATTTTTCTCTTAGTTGATAGAATTAAAAAATGTAATATTAATGTAATTTTTATTGTGACTTTTTGTCACTTGGAACAGACTCCATATCTTTAAAGTGAATGAATACGAAAGAGAAAATGAAAACTCCCACCATCATAGAAATTGCGCTGATATAATACGGGAACGCACTTGGTATGAATCGTTCATATTGTGTATGCTGAAGTGGTCTAACTGAGATTTGGGTTGTACTGTAGAGATGTGTGTAGCCGACGCGATCGTAGTCAACTTTAAATTGGTACACTCCATAAACGTCGGGAATTTGGAATGATTTTTGATATCTTCCACCACCAATATTTTCCAAAGTCGTACGGACAAATGGATCAATCCGAACAAATTCCAATTGAATATCATTTGCTTGGAAAGGTTGCCATTTTCCCGAGCTGAACTCTTCAATAGAAATTGTGTACACGACTGGGTCATTAATGGTGTATGATTGTGGGGCTTCAGTTTCACTGAATTTGTGATGTTCAATTTTTGTAACCCGCAAAAATCCGACCTCTCCAAATACCTGAAGATAAATTAATTTCATTAAAACGAAATGAATGTAATACTTAAACGAATATCAATAGAGCAGAAATAGGATCTCAGAAAAATAATTCGTTAAATAATAAACGATATGCACTTACCCATTTACCAATTGCAGTTGCAACGTCTTGATTTCCTGATTTATCGTAAAATTTGCCTTCATTATACTTTGATACTCCAGATATAAAAGCTTTATCCGAGAAGAAAAATAAAGAACCAGAAAAGACACATCTGGCATTGTTTCTTCCTTGAAGAGCAGCAATTAAAAGTGTTCCACGACCGACTGCATGTGGATATTCTTTTATTGAATTTTCAGGAATGTAACTGTAGGCAGTTGAATCGGCTGTTAAAACTTGCAAAACTAGGCTGTTCTCCCGATCGGCTAATAAGCCAGTGCCTTGATATAATAATGGTGCTACATTTTTACTGCCCACTATCAGTGGCGATGAAATTAGGTTTTTCGGTGAAGCGACAATTTTTGTATGATCTCCAGAATCCGAAACATCATAGTTCAAATGATCAATCACCGCTGCACCATCTTCATCAACTTCGAAACCAAATTCAGTTGCAAGTTCACGCAAAGCTTCACCTGATTTGGAACTTGCTGCAGCCAGCACATTTCCTCCATCATCTACAAATTGGGTTATTGCTTCAATGCTTATATCTCCGCCGAATTCATCTACTGATGGAGCAAATATGATTAAATTCTTATAGAGATATTCGCCATATTTTGATAGCACCAAGTTTGCATCATCGGCCATTTTATAAGTAAGTTTATATCCTCTCTCTGTGTCAAATAAAAAAAAAGCAACAATAAATGATAAGAAGCTTCCAACTATCAGTTAGAGTTAAAATTATTAAAAACGAATTGACACGTCAGACTTTCTCATCTACAAATACATGGAAACCGGCATTTCTTACCCTGTAATCCTTTGAAAAAAATTGAATGAGTTTCGCGAATGGCTAGATTGTCTATTAAAACTAGTGTGTCGCCTGCATTTTGTGCGCAAGATAGTGCACAAAAATATGCAACAAATAGGTAAAATCCAAAATTTATTTTGGCCATTATAAAGTTAGATTTAGTTTATTCTATGGCTTTGTGACGACTAGCAAATTGTTCTTTTCAATGACATTGGTATTAATTTAGTGGAGAAAAATAATTCATTGATACGTTGTATAACATCCAAAAAAATCTTGTGTAGAATTGCTCAAATGTTGTGGAGAGAAATAATTCAATAGATGTCGCTTTATATGATTTTTTATTTCACTTATCAATTCAAAACAAATGACATGAATACTACATTTCGTAAACATAATATAAAAGATAAATTAATATTATAGCATCACATAATTACCCAATATCATAAAAAAATTTCAAATACATTCTATTTGCTATTTGGTTTCTGCACCATTCACATTTGGTCATTAAACTCATTTATTCGCCTTTAAATTCGAAACCAATTTCGGATTAGATTATGTATTCGAAAACCGTCCGTTCTTATTGCACAGTTCAGAACTAAAACTCTCATTCTTATTGAGACATTCGTGGCGTAAAGACGTACATTTTCACACAGCATTTTCAAACGAAATACCGTTAACTGCGCAATTTTGTCGTAAATTGCTAAATGGACTTTTATAGTTAATCTGATTAAACTATTCACCAGCGATAAAATGGCTAAAGCAAAACTCAAAGAACAAAAAGTCCGTGCGGTTGATGAACCGAAACAACAAAGATTCAAACGTTCTTCGAAAAAAGATGTTCACAAAACCGAGGTGAAGGCAAGCAAAAGTAAGTAAAGAAAAAGAATAAAAATAATACATTTGATTTTTTAATAATAACGTTATTATACTAATATTATTTAACAAATATAATGAAATATTCTTTTTATTTTTGGTCAAACAGTTTCGGCCAAAAAGAAGCCATCACATCCGCCATCATCTAAAATGGTCAAGGATGCTTTGACAATGTTGAAAAATCGAAAGGGACACACATTGGCGGCAATCCGCAATTTCGTTGCAAAGGAATATAACTTCAAGGTCAGCAAACGGATCAGCGAAAACATCAAATATTTCATTTCAAAAGAATATGCTGCTGGTCGTATCAAGTTGATATCTAATGATGATGATATCAATTTTGGTTCATCTCGATTTACACTGGTCAAATGAAGCAATACTATCGTTTCGTTATGATAGTCTTATTCGCAAGATCAAGATTACTCGATTTTTAGATTAAGTCAAAGATTTAATCTAACATAATCATCAAAAACATATTCGAAATAAGAAATATTATAAAAATTTTATAATGTTTCTTTTATAAAACCAAAAAAAAAAAAAAAAAAAAAAAAATGAAGAATTTCAAATCATTCAAATATCAAATCTATTGAATAGGTTGAATAGCAAAATATATACCGTTTATTAAAGAATAAGACAACCAAAAATAAACAATGGATGAAGAAAATATTCTGAGCATATCGAGACATAAATTTCATAAAATGTCTAAATGACCAATAACTTTAAAAT
The DNA here is from genome assembly GCA_029041755.1 of Resseliella maxima. Lineage (NCBI taxonomy): Eukaryota > Metazoa > Arthropoda > Insecta > Diptera > Cecidomyiidae > Resseliella > Resseliella maxima. Next base: position 523,496 of record JAQOWM010000799.1, read on the forward strand.
AAACTCATAATTTTTTTTACCGTAAATTTACGTGGTATTATTTGCTGTTATTTAGGAATTGAAGTCGCGCCAAAACAAATTATTTTTTTTTTTTTGGTCTCCACACAGTTTGTTTTGTGAGGTTGGGAACTTATTCATGTGAAGTTGGAAACACATTCATAAGTGTGAACATGTTGAAAATCATGAAACTGTTTTGACACATATTTATTTATGGGCATATTCGTATATGCATACACATACGAGGCTTCTTGTGTAGCTGTGTGAGGGGAAACAAAACTTTACCAAAGAAATGAAATAAAGAAGCCGAAAATATATAAAAGGAAGAAATATTTCTGCTACGTATCTGACAGCCCACTAATTCAGTGTTTTTTTTTTTTTCAATAAAGACTGAATATGTTACGACAATTGTATTTCAATTTTTTTATCGTAAGGGAAAAACTATAATAAAGTAATCATTTAATAGAATAGATAAAAGAATTATTTCATGATGTTTTAACTGCAGTGCATTTGTGCAAAAACTATGTAACCCATGAACAATGTTCGCCAAGAAATATATTAAAACTATCAAAACCTCTTGAATAAATCTGATTAAGCAATATCTGCGAATAAAACCAAATATAAATCAACATCTATATGTAAAAGTTTTTGCGTCATATTGTGGATTCTCTTGCAAAGAGAAATTTAATTTAAGACAGTGAATTCATCGAGCCGGCAATACACAACTTTTGACCAAACGAAACGATAGATTTTCTTCAAATCTGAATTCCTAATACCATTGCTGTAACACAATAGACCAAAGGTAGATATATAATATCATTTAAAGCGTTTCCTAGCACCAAAATGTAATAGTACATTTTTCATTATTTCGTATTCTATTATATGGTTTCTATTCTTTTTGATCCATTTTTACATATTATTTGTGAAAAAATCAGACTTTATGTATTGTATGTCGATAAATTTTAAATAATTTTAATGTTGCATGTTGTAGATATTTTCAAACACTACACATTTAAAACACCTTAAAAACATCAAACACTCATCATAAATTTCATATTATATATAGAGGACATAATTTCAGAACTTCACAATATTGTCGTGATTTAAAACCAAGCATACTATTGAGTAATTTGCAGAAGAAATAAAAGGTTACTGAATATTAACCATAAGAACTTAATATGGAAAGTCCCGGCGCTGCTGGAAGGCGTCGTGGAACTTCTCGCAGCAATGTGGAAGATCAAGCTTTAGATCAAATCGCTAAAGAGGTAAGTTAAATCATTTTGAATATTACATTATCCTGCATCATCTTCACTTGTTTTGCCATGCACAATACCAAATACTGCGAAAAGAAATCATAAATAACAACATTTTACTGAATTTCATTAATATCATACAGTATTTTAAAGACACGCACACACGTTTACACGATTAATAATTGTATTTCTCTAGTATTGGCACAAACATATCAAAATTAGCTTTATTTTTCAATTTGTCATTACAATAATGTTTGCATGTGTCTCTGTCCCACTGTCTCTGTCTGTGTATATCTACATTGATGCCCTTATGCAGTAATATTTTTCTGCTTTTCTACCAAATATCGCTTTGATAATGATTTATTATCGACAATTATATTCAAGCTTATGAAAACATTCATACAATGTATTTCATTGATTCGTTTTTTTTTTTTTTTAGTTTGAAAGTTATTCTTCCATGTGTGGGAAATAAGCATACTCTGCACACATGTATATGTTAGTTGATTTTAGCTATGTTTGTCGTCATTATAATTGTGGAATTTTGACAAATATGTCATTCAATTGGGAGAAGAATGAAAATTTATTTTATAGCAATAATTTAATTTAGAAAAATATTCCAAAATTTTAAATTTCATACTGTTATAATTTTGTCAATTTTGAAAATAAAACATGAACACAGGGCTGGCAAACTATAATTTATTCATTTTTATCCAGTTAAGTGATTAACCATTGATGACCTAATACTTCAAGTTAACCACGATACATCAAACACGAAACACCATAAAGTGAATTTAAAAGGTGAACACATAACTTGAAAAATAAAGAAAGACATTTTCCATTACAAGTGAACAAAACTCAAATGATTGCATAAAGTGCAATTGTTTATAACGTGCTATTATGATTTGTAGTTTCATAATGGTTTTTGAGTTTTTGATTATAAGCTAGTGGTGTACCTGTAAATTGCTCATCTTGAGATATATATATTTTTTTTTTTTTTTTTTTTTTTTTCAATTTAAATCCATTCCGAAAAGTTGAATACAATGGATTCATCTTCCTCCAGTTTATTGCCATATGACAGTCAAAAAAAAACAAGAATAACAGGAAATCTGATGGTGATAAGCCCACACTTGAATCTGAATTGTGTGAACAAAATGTCAATTTAAAAGAATTGAATGATGACGCTACAAAGGATTTTTTCGATTACGATTTCTCAGATTTGGATCAAGAGGAAATTAATGACTCTTCAGAAAAATTTGAAATAAAGCAATCAAATGACTGTGTAGTGGAACCAAATAATGATAATTACTGTTATAGTGAAACAATAAAATCCATTCCACAAAATCAAATTGAAAACATAAATCGTGATAAGCAAATAGAAGAAAATAGAGACGGGTCACCAAAACCTACAAATAAACATATACAAAATATGGAAGCTACTGCGATAAATGATACTAATTTTTCCGAAGACGATGAGCCTATATTTGATTTTCTAGGCAAAGCCAACGAAATAGTATGCTATAGTTTTCAGTTTATTTTGTTCTTTATTTTTGATAATACAAACATTCTCACCCACAGCTAATATATTCAAAAATAATTTAATATTAATACTAATACTAAATATCATTGTTGAATTTCATTTCTAATATCGAATGCCAACGAAGAATAATAATTGATAAATGCTTTCAAATGTGTAATAATTATATGTCTGAAACTACATTTCATTAATCACCACTACATTAAAAATGATATAAATAATATTGTGGAAATGTGTTTTTTCTCGTTTTATTGCAAGGCTGAAGCCCGTTTGGCACAGCGTAGACTTGCTCGAGCGGAGGCACGTGACATTCGCATGCGTGAACTCGAACGTCAGCAGAAAGAGCAAGAACAAAATGCAGATCGAGCTTTTGATATGCAAACAGCAGCTGGCTTAGATCCAACAAACAGACCATCACGTTTTACAATGTCTTCATCAGGCGCATTGAGTGCAATTCGGAGCAATACAATGTCATCACGGCGCAGCAGTGAAGATTCATTAGAAGAGGAAGGTCGAAGCCTTCGAGATATCAAACAAGAAATAAAGGTTTGCGATTTTTTTTATCATTTCTGTCATTCATTGAAAATTTACCAAAAAATATTTTTGTACACACATTCAGGATATGGAAGAGAGATATAGAAAAGCTATGATTGCTAATGCACAATTGGATAATGAACGAGCATCAAATACATATCAAATACAATTGTTAAAAGACAAAGTAGAGGATATGGAAGAGGTATATGCACAACTTCATCGTGAACATAAGGAAAAATGCAGAGAATTTGACACATTAAAACGAACAAATGAAAAACTCATGGAAGACTTAAGACTAGTTCAAGGTCAATTGAATGAACGTGACACACTTATAACAAATGAAGGATTGACAATTGTTTCCATTGAGAATGAAGACGGATCAGACGCAAAACGGGCTCTAGTCAGTGCAGAAAATGCGTATTTATTAGACACTCATCAAGGCTCTTTAGGTATTGGTTTAGATTGATATTCTAAGATATAGTTTAATTTCTTTTGCCTCAGAATTTTGTATTTATTTGTTGAATTTTCCATCATGTTAGATGTACGGTTGAAAAAGTTCACTGAAGAAAAACAAGCATTAAGAACAGAAATCGAGCAGCTTCATCAACAACTTATTAATGCCAAAACACAAAGACGATCAGGATCACAAAATGGACCAATTGATGATGAAGACTATGAAGATGCACAAAGTATATATTACATTCATTCGCTCTAGTCATTATATTTAATTTTCAATCATTTTAACATAATTTATTTTCTTTTTAAAATTCAGGAGAAGCGAATAAATTAATAGCAGATTATAAGTATAAGTTGACGAAATCCGAACAGGAAATAGCTAGTTTACAGGCAAGCTTGGCACGATCAGAGACACAAGTTATTCGTTACAAGAGCACAGCCGATGCTGCTGAAAAAGTTGAGGCGGAATTGAAAATTGAACGAAGAAAGCTTCAGAGAGAGGTACATTTTTTCCCATTTAAATTATAAAACTTAATTTCTAATTTCTAATTTAAAATTTCGAAATTCAATCCAAAATGGCATTTAATTATAGCATTTAAGTTTTAAAAAAATTACGAAAGTTTAATCATTTTAGCCAATATTTACGCAAATTTGGGATGAATGTCACCTTCAATGACGCAATCACTCTTCAAATATGTTTATTTATAATTCAAATAGTGAGTTATACTCCCGGAGGTTAAAACATTTCACTAATTTGAATGTGAAAGACAATTGTTTAAAATTGTTATGTGAAATCATAGCTAAATTATAAAATTAATACATTGGAACATTTTCTTCTCGATTAATTTCCAGCCGAGTAAAAACACACCTTTTCCCTAATAAAACCTGTTTCTCATTCATATTTTGTCTCCCCATTATATGTGATACTCTCTTGTTCTACCTAAAAATTGAAAAATTCAAAAGAACAGAGCAAATAGAAGAAAAACCATAATGTTTAATACATTTTCTTAATATTACAGAATCGAGAAATGATGGAAAAATTGGAGGAACTTGAAACGTCTCATAACCACTTGTTAAAACGTTTGGATAAACTGAAGAATGCAAAGAGTACTCTGCTAAAAGAATTATGATTAAAAAAATGAATAAAAATAATCTAAGTAATCGAATGAAAAATTCTAGAGATTAAATAGCAAATGTATTCTTTTTCTTTTTATAAAGGGGTGGCCAATTTTAAAATTGCTACTTGAGCTTTAGAGACATTTCTTTGCCATTAACATAGATCAATGAATCAATAAAAAATAAATGTAGTTTAAATCGTTTGAGATTTCAATAAAACTCATAATAAGAGTTTTCATAATAAGACCAAATTTTATGCAATTAATGCAAACAAAAACAGTGTAAAACAATCTCACGGCCAAATCAATTGGTTTCTAATTTTATTTGCAATATATGTATAATTGTATAATGTATGTATTTTGAATAAAATTGGTTCACATTATAATTTATATTAGATGGAAGGTGTAAAAAAGTAAAATGTTTGATCAAAAATTAAAATTTTGTTCTTTTTTTGTGAAGTACTAGTTTATTTTTCTTTTTATTTTTTTTTGTGAAGTACTAGTTTAGATTTTTTTATTCAGTATCAAACTGTCAAAATGCATAGTTCAGAATATGGAATAAGATTCAGATAAACAAAGAAAGTAAAACCAGCGAGGATTTTTTGACGATTACGCAAGATAAACGAAAATTTAATTCAAAATGGAAAAAGTAACTGAACTCATAGATGCTATTAGTTTCAAGTGAGTAAGATTAATATCTATTTTTCATGATTTATTTTTATATTTTATTTTATATTATATTAGCGATCTGCTGTCAGGTGGAACAAGGTGCGTATAATATTCAGTTATTTTCACAACATGTTTTATAACAACAACAACAAATGTTTCATGTTCTATAAAAAAAACTACAGTTAAACACTGTAGATTTTTTAACACAGATCTACAGTGTTAAACACTTGAACTTCTTCTTCATTTATTTTCACATATGATATGATAATTTGTGGACAATTGAAATGTATGTTCAAAATTTCTCCCTCAGCTTCAATATCAATCATGAAAGCATAGCAGAAACTATCGATCAAGATATTTTCGATGACGCTGGCAGTGATGATGATAGCAACGATGAATCAGGTGATTAAATTAATATTATTTGCAATTTTTCTCTAAAATTTTGTGAACATATCTAGAAAAATGTGACATATATGTTTATATATTTAATGATGGTATGATGTGTGAACAATGCAATTTTGCATCATATTTTCTTATGTCAAATGAAACACGCATCTAATACTGAGTATTCTTGCACAGATGAAGATTTAAACAACAAACTTTCACCATGGAAGAAAAGTTTCAACGAGCTTAAAATGCTAATGTCCGAAGTGCCAAATGAATACGGTAAAGTGTACAAACGAATCATTACTGAGGGTATCGATAGCGTAATTGAATCAAGCAACAGTCAAATTTGCTGGATATTCAGCATGTTTTTCGAAAACGAGCCGATTGCATATGATTCGAGTTATAAACCCGTTACCATAAAAACAGCGGACATAACATTAATGGGCCTTCGAATTGCTGTCGAGTCCATGCGGAAGAAAGAAGAATCTCAATTTATAATCGACTATAAATTGATGTTTGGCGAAATGGGTTTGGAAATTTACAGTTTTCACAATATTTACTTATTATTTTTGGATATTTGTTAACATTTTCATTGTTGTCTCCCCCTAGGATGTCCGCCGCGTATTAAACCGAGAGCCGATATTCTTTTGGTGGCAAAACTTGTCAATTTTATTGAAATTGGCGACGAGAATGCTTGTGATGGTCTATCGGAACAAGATCGTCGGAAATTCCACATTCTCAAGGACAAAATTACGGAGATGGTGAAGAAATCATTGGACCATTTCAGAAATCAACGATACCGATATGCTATTTCGGTCAGTCAGACAGCAATTAGTACTCTCGAATTTTGCCAAGTGGCAGATGAAACCGAACAGATGGAACAACAAAAGTTACTTATTGAGCTTTACGAACATTTGTCAGCCTGTTATTTGAAAATTGAGAACTGGAGAAAATGTTGTTCGATGATAAATGAATTGCGTCGATGTACAAACATAAGCAGAAACATTACGGTTATAGTGTATGAAGCGATTGCTCTGAGCCACATTAAAGATAATTTTGACCGTCCAATTGAATTGCTAAGAAGAGCACAAAAAATTGATCCCAATAACGATTTAGTAAATGATTTTTTTTTTTTAACATTTCAGACATTTGCAATATTTATCAGATATAAAATTATATATGCTTTTGTTCTTTCTTCCTCAGGTAAATCGTGAACTAAACGAGATGTTAGTTAAACGAGAAAAGTATAAAAATGATAGTAAACAAATGTGGGAAAAGGCATTTAATGTGAAGCAAAAAGCGGAATCATAAAGAAAATAATTAAATCAACAACGGTGCCGAAAATGATCAAGTCAAAACAGCGGACCATATAAAAATATAATTCCAATTACAAAGTATTAAAAAAAAATCAACCGTTAAAATGAGCTCCATTGAAGAGGTTTTTTCTCCATTCTACATTCGCATCTAATTCTCCATATAAAAGATTCGAAAAACAAAAGTCAACTGACATAAAATTGTTTGTTATGATTTCTGACATACCGAATAAATTAAAAAATAAAATCTATTTAAAAGCTGGAGAAAATGAATAAATAAATAAATAAAATTAATTATAACAGCAGTAGTTTTTTAAAATTTTTCAAATTCACGTTAAGTACGAAATGCCATCACGTCGAGATATATTCTTAGCAACTTGCTTATTAGAATCAATTGAAGACGAAAATTATCGAAATACACGAAAATTATTAGTTGAGCATAATGCAAATCCAAACTTAAACATACCTGCGAGTAATATAGCTCCAATTCATTATGCCGCTGGTATGGAAAATACAGATTTCGCTGAAGCTGCAATGAAACTTATTTTAAAGTGCAATGGTAACAAAATTAATCGTCAATGATGGCAAGTGCATTATTAATTATACACATTTTATTTACACAAAAGGAAATCCAAATGTTCAAACAATAGATGGTGAGACTCCGTTGCATATAGCTTCGAACTGGAACAGGACATTGATCGTAGAAATGTTATTGGTAAATTTTATTGGTTTAATTATATACGTATTGGCATAGTTTTTTTTTCAAACGGTTATTATTTAATGACAGGATCATGGTGCAAACGTCTGTATTAAGGATAATGACAATAATACAGCAATAACAAATGCAATCAATGAAAAACACTATAATCTAATACCAATCTTTCAAAACCACATTTTTGAAAAGCAGCTACAAAACAAAATCGAACAAAATATTCAACATGAAAGAACACCAGACAGAAGTGTCGACAGAGTATTAAACTCTCTTCAGCAGCTCAACATAACAAATAAAATCGATAACGAAAAACTTTTGACTCCAAATCACACCAATTTCAATTTTAAGGAAGCTAGTCCGTACATTGTTAACATTAACTGCCGAGGCAATAAGCAGCAGCAGCAGCAGCTGCTCAAACCAAGCAAGTTCAAAACCATAAAGAATAAGGAAGTAAACTGTAAAAATACCACTGAAACTACCAATTTGGATGAAGTTATTGTGATTAGCGATAGTGACGACGACAAAGACAAAGATAAAAATGACGTTATTAATAACACCAAAGATCATAAAATTGCGAAGAACCTTTTCGATTTGACTGAGAAGAATATTGAATTGCATTTGTCCACTGTAACCAAAAAGAATCGAGAAGACTCATTAATCCGTTGGAGAAATAAAGTGAACGAATTGCGGAAACGGCCGTCTATTTTGCCAGTAAATGAGGAAGATTTCGAAGCATTTCTCACAGAAAATACAACAGAAGTTGAATCATCTGGAGCAGAAACAGTCATCGCCAAAACGCCAATTAAGTCAAATTATTGTCAACAACCAAGTGAAACTGAAGATAGTTTTACTACTGCAGTTGAACTTCAAAAAAATATAGATGACAAATTTGTAGCACCAAATAAGTCTGAAATCATTTTCCAAACACAAGAAGTATATGAGCATTTTGATGCTGAAAATGATATAAAATTTTTTGAAAATAGATTATTGGCAGCAAATCCACTAACAGTAGCTGCAGAAAAAACTACTGAAGTTGTGCATTTAAATACATCGTCTGAAAGTGGAACATGTACAGATCTTATTGTTCCATCTGATTATGATACCGATGATTTACGAAAAGAACTAAAGAGTTTTGGCGATACACCTGGACCCATAACAAGCAATACTAAGCGTTTATATATGAAACGACTTGTCAGATATAAACGTCGACATCATCAACAGTCAGAGCAGAATATTAATGAAAAGATGAAAGTTAGAAGTAAATATCAATTACTAATAAACATATACAATTATATTTATGTTAATGCTAATTATTTTTTGTAAGATTTTTCAGTAGAACTTCAAAAAACAATGAGAAAAGATATTGTTTCATTGGATTTCATAACAATAGAATATGCGTTGTTGGAGCGTCAAATGATTGAAAGCTTTCAATTATATCAACCAAAAAAAATCCGTGAAGGAAATTTGAAAAAGAGCTTCATATACATGTTGATTGATCCGCGAATTGCTGAAAACTTGCTTGCTGATTCGAAAGTATAACTATTAGAAAATCAATTCACAATTAATATTTTTAAATTGATAATAAAATTTTTTAGGTTCTAAGTCCTCGGGATTTATGGTGCCGATTCTTAAATTCAATATTTTATGTCGGAAAGGGGAAGAGCAGCCGACCGTATGCTCATTTGTATGACGCAATTAAAATTTATCATGGTAACTATAGTAGGTTCTTTATTCTTTGCTAAACATAAATTAATCTTCTCTTTCGCTTCACAGATAATAATTTCAATATAGAAAAAAATTCTGAAAGTCTCAAAATTCATCGTATTCTTGATATATGGCGTGAGAATAAAGGTGTTATTTGTTTACCGGTATTTCATCATATAATTCCAGTTGAAGCGTATACACGGGAAGCATCTATCATTGATTGCTTGGGAGTGGAAAATCTCACAAATATTAAAAGAGGCGACTATTATGGTATTGTATAATTTACAATATTTCTTATATTTTATTACATTTTTATTCAATATTTTCCTCTCAGGTATCGTAAAATCTTGGTCAATGCGTGATCGCAGAAAGTTGGGTGTATTACTTTTATTTAAAGCTATGCAAGTATTTATGGTCGAAGGAGAATGTCAATTACGTCCAAATGATATAAAGTAGTAGTAGTTGTAGTAGAATATATAAAAAGTGATAACATCAAGCATGAGAAAATAATTTCTAACGGAAACCACACATTCACACTTATTTTTATCAACTATAATGTCAATTTAAAAGGAAATGATTACTTAAAAGCACTAGAAAATATGAAATTTAGATGTAATTTGACCATTAACGGGAATAGAATAAAATTGATTCAAGTATGAACTTTGAAATTTCATTGTGCATTATTTGTGTTCTTATGTGAGTTATTTTATTTTCAGGATTTGGCCTGAATTTCCATTTTGTATTGTTTTATGTGCGATGCACGTACATTAGGGTGTTCATCATATCTGTAATGAAAAGAGAATATAGCATTAATTAAACGAGTGCCAAATTTTATGCTCATTGATAGTATTCATATTACATTGCGATTCAAATTCATACATATCTACCGAAAAAAGACCGTTTATAAATATGAATTTAAATTGTTTTGAAGAATATTAAGGATATTATCTTACCATGGATGCACGAGATGAATAGCATCATCATCAAAAGGTGATATAGGTTCGAACCAATTGAGAGACAGACATGATAATGATGCCCACCACTATGTACTGACAAACTAGCCCACTAAGTCCAAGGCTAGCGAAGTAACGATCATTAAATTCTATCGTTAAAAACTAATTCTTAAAATTATATGTTTGTTTTGAATTGGAATGATGCTGGTGATGACTTTAAACTGGAACTCCTTCATTGCGTCGTGGTCTCACCAGTGCTGCATGTATCGGCCAACCAAACAGTTTACAACGGCCTTTATAAGAAAATAAAAAGAACACAAATTGAGATTAATAAATAAGACACTATTTTTGATTTTAAAAAGATTCGAATCAGAAAACAGCAGCACTTGAAAAAACGAAGACTTACCTTTGTACAATATCAGCTTTGCAGCCGATATATCACGGTGCCATACTGTTTTCAGCCCATTTGGTTGCACTGCAGCGTCGTTCATTCCATCATTTACAGGATTTGGTTGCCAGTTTTTAGAAATACGTCGATTTTTTGACACCAATCGTCCTGTATTATTTCCGGTTAGAACGGCTGCAATTGAGTTTCCTTCATCTGCCATATCTTGCCAAATTCGCTTGATCGTACGTTTCATTTGCAATACACGATGGCTCATTTTCGTTACGATTGTTGGTGGTAATCCTACTATTGCGTTTGGAATGCAATTCTCACACTTTTTGAAACGTTTTGGTTTCGACCATAACGGGAATCGTTGAAAACATCTTCCACAGTGTTGGGATGTGTTATATTCGTCAACCATTCTAATTACGCAATCTTGAATGCACCAATAAGTTTTCGTGTGCCTGGGCATCGTACATGTTTTCGAATCGAAATCGGTGAATTTGGAGCTATTTGACCACCTCCGATATAAATGATGGATGGTTTATTGCCTACTAGCTTCTTGGCAATTTTATCAATGGCTCGATGTGATTCCATGTGTTTGTCGAGACTCAAACGTGCATAGCTGCTTTGTGTATACGTTTCAATACCTCAGCGGAGCCGATGTGCAATGTAATGTCGCCATGATGTGTTCTGTGGCGATGGCATCATTCCGATTGATTCGGCAACATTATTGCGATCTGTTTGTTCTTCAAACGTGTATAATAATCGAGTGATTTTCTCGGCCTTGTCATGGCGTATGCCCTTTTTTGCATCGTAGTGGTATCGTTTTGATGATATTCGAATATTGGTCTGACAATGGAAGAAGAAAAAAAAATAAATCAGGAAAAGGAAACAAAAGAAAAGAAAAAAAAAAGAAAAAAAAAAACAAAAACAAAATACACTGCCAGTCGGGCTGGGCCGTAAGGCTTAATGTGAAACGTAGGACTGAACACAGTATTCGCTGAAACTAATATCTATAGCAAGGATTGATATGGCATTTTGTTGATATAGTAAAATGAATGCATTTTCAGTACTTTTATAAATCCTTTATACTTTTAATCAAAGTTCCCACAAAGAGCTATACTACAAGTACCCTTCAGAATGTTGACCCACATATGAGCTATATGCCGTTGGAAAGGGGATGCTTGGGGCTATCATCTGGCAAAGTTTATTCAAAATCGTAGGCACCGTTTTTCCACAATGGCCCTTTGAATTTGATTATTCTCCCTATTTTCGTCGGTATAATCACATTCGACTACTTTAAATTTTTTTGGATCCTTTTTCAAACCCCATAATTTATACACCATTCGAAAGGTATTTATAAGCTCTTTCCAAATCAGTTTGGACCACTTGAATCACCCAATTTATATCTCCAAAGTGACCATTGGAATTCCGAGTTAAACTATTTTTTGCGTTGAAGTACACAAAGGGCATAATAAGAAGTCCCCGAAAAATTGGTGGTCCCTATGTTTCCAATACATCATTTGAAAGGTAATTTTGTGACGAATCCAAAACTGTGGTGAGCACAAGAGGTAACTACATTCATTTCGGAATTATGAGACTATATCTCAGATCATTATTATTGAGCAAACAGCAGTTTTCGTTTTTTCACTCCAAGTTCCCACAAAGAGCTATACTACAAGTACCCTTCAGAATGTTGATCCACATATGAGCTATATGCCGTTGGAAAGGGGATGCTTGGGGCTATCATCTGGCAAAGTTTAATCAAAATCGTAGACACCGTTTTTCCACAATGGCCCTTTGAATTTGAGTTTTCTCCCTTTTTTCGTCGATATAATCACAATCGACTACTTTAAATATTTTTGGATCCTTTTTCAAACCCCATAATTTATACACCATTTGGAAGGTATTCACAAGCTCTTTTCAAATCAGTTAGGCCACTTGAATCACCCAATTTATATGTCCAAAGTGACATTTGGAATCCCGAGTTAAACCAATTTTTGCGTTGGAGTACACAAAGGACATAATAAGAAGTCCCCAAAAAATTGGGGACCCTATGTGTCCAATACACCATTCGAAAGGAAATTTCATGCCCTAAAATTACCTAGTTGGGTCCAAGGACTTACCTCCAACTCATTTCAAAAATATCAATCAATTACCTCAGCAACCTACCAATATTGAAAAAGGTCCTTAAACAAAAAAAATTTAAGGGGTCGGGATAGGGACCCAATTCCAAAAACAGTCCGAGGGATTAGCATTCTGGACCAGATCCCAAAAAATGCGCATCAGGTTGAATCTAGTTCGACCCCTAGGCGCCGAACAAACATACAAACAAACATACAAACATAACACGATTAACATACTTAATGTTTTGAAACTATGTTTCACATTAAGCAAAATGTTTTGAAACTATGTTTCACATTAAGCAACAAATTTAAATAAAAAATCGAAAATTACCTCTTCTAAGTTGCGAATGTTGCGTCTTACGGTGGCATTCCAGGTTCGCATCCCTGGATCAATTCCGAGCTCGTAAAAAAATCGCCTGCAAAATATCTGCGAATCACTTCCTCATCATTCACTTCGACGGGTGGTGTTACTGGCATGTCATACAAAACCGAACAGGATATACCATCTGTTACGATTGAACATCCGAATGTCTTCTTATACTTGACAAGGCTGTTGATTTTATCCATGTCGAAGTATAAATTCCATCCACCGATTTTGTTGCGAAGAAATTCGTTCTGTTTGATAAATATTTTGTGGACTTTCCCACTTTTAAGCAATTTGCCCATTTTTCGAGGTATTACTTTGATGTTGCATAGAATGTTATACAATGTTGTGGTATCGATGTGGATGTGACGACGTTTAAATGAGCACATTGGAATCACCGCGAAGTTGTACATATTTGGTGGCTCTGGTAGTGTTGGCCGCGTCACATTCAGAGGAGCTCTCTTAAAGAAAGACCAACTACGTCGCAAGTTGGCATACGACAGATTGAAGTAGTGAATGTCTCTCTGAATATTGACCCACATTCGAATTGATGAAAACCAGTCATTGGTAACGAAATGTGGGATGTTACAGTCATCAGGTGCTCCAATGTTACGAAGTTCATCCAATAACACTCCCAACCTTTGTTGAGCGCCGATGTCTCCGCCAGTTGTATCTCTGCGATCATATGAATATTTCATGGCATTTTTGATGTCATTATCACCAAACAGAACTGGATTCGGGGCATTTCGTCGTAAAATCATGTCATTTAATTCATAAACTCTCATTTTAAAAAATTTCTTCAAGCGACTTTCACAATGCGTTTCCAGATTTGTTTTAACGTTGGTGATGTATTGCTTGATCAATTCTTTGAACGCATTGGAAAAATGAGAGTTAGTTGGCCATTGAAAGGAATTCCCCAACAAATTTTTGACCATTTCTTTGAACCCAATCTGATCAACATAGTAGGGATGATTCTGGTTATGAGCGAGTACGCCTTCAAAGCATTTTTTGATGATTTCTTCACCTTCATTGTCGAAAAATGCATCATCACCATTGTCTACGGCTTCATTGACCTTTAAATAAAAAAATCATTCATAAATATCAAAACAAATGAATGAGTAGCACACCAGTCCGCTTTGATTATATCGTACAAATATTTGAAAGATTAATGAAATATTCAAAGAATGACACTCGATAAATAAATACACTGAAACAAAATTAACTGAAAAAAAAACAGAAGAAGAAGAAGAAGAGAAAAAAGAAAAAGGAAAAAAAATGCTAAAATACTAAGATAAAGTGAAAAATAAACAAAGAAAGAACAAAATTGGCTTTTTTTGACAAATCGACACAGATTCGATGCCGAAAGACTATTTAAGTAAGAGTGGTTCGAAAAGCTCTGCTCGATAATCAACTTATGGATCGAATGTGTCGCTGCTACAACTAATTGAAGGCCTCCAAAAATGAATATTCAAGTGGCTTTCGTTTTAATAGCCATCCATTTATGTTGTGATTTTTTTTCAAAATCATTCATAAATATAAAAAACAATAAAAAAATAAATAAAAATCACCTTATAGAGGAATAACGTCGATGCTAAAAATGCCATCCAAGTGGCCTGAATGCTCATTCGGGAGATGGCATTGATGAGTGGCTGACGATATTCCTCCCGGATTACCGATCCGAGAGCCAACTTGACACTTCGGTAAACGTTGTTTTCATTCACTTTCTTTGTCCACACCATTGCTATCACAAAACAAAAGTAACAAATAAATAATTAGCACAATTAGGGAGAAATTGGAACAGAATTGAATCCACATAAATCGATCATTAACAAAAATGAAACACAATTTCCATGAGAATTTTTTGCACTTGTTAAATAATTACCAAAAAAATCAACTATAAAAAAACACACGAATATAGAGTTCACTAGATCACTCCATTCGATTTGTCACTCTCGCAAATAATTCAATTCCAATTGGAAATCCAGTAAAAAGTAATGAATTTGCTTCGAATCACAAGAACATTTGATTTGATAATTTAAATTTCAATTTAATCTTGGCGACTGACTTGGTCAAAATCTCGTCTCCGAATGACAATGATTTGTGAAATTCTGATGATTTGAGGCGAATTTTATCGAAAACTAACAGTAACAAATCAACATCGAATCGAATACTTGACACATTTGGAAATACCACTGGATAATTTTTATTCCTTTGAAAAGAATGCATTGTATGTATGCATCAATGTGACTGTTCATAAACAAATGGTCGCCTGCTATAGATTTTCTAAGGCAATCAAAAATTTGCAAACGATCACAAAGAATCCATTGAAATTTGAAATACACAGATTGGCCATGATCACATTGTAAAACACCGTTTTGTCACAACTAAGAATCATTTCATTTTGTCGATCTATTGTTTATTGATATTGAAACCACTTCATTGTTTAAATTTCTCTCTATACAGTGGGAATTTCCATTTTTGTTCACTTTGGGTGTTTTTTTATCAAGTTATTTACAATGAAACACTTTCTTTATGCACAAAATCAAATATGATACACATGCTTCGATAAAATGAAATAAAATCAAATCAAATAAGATTCCAATGTGATTCAATACCAATTACAAGAGAAAATCTACTGTAAAGACAAGAATCAGTTAAAACATCAAAGTTTGTATTTAGATTTGACGTTTTGAAATGTGCTTCAGATCTGTCAACATTTTGCATCGAGTAGGGTGAATATAAATCGCAGAATTATTTGAATGCTATCATCGGACACAAAACTTGTCCATGTTTAATTTGTTTGTATGAAATTTATTGCAAAAGTTTTTTTATCGTTCAAAAATCAGTCTTCTTTCAGTAGTTATGAAATAATGAAGACACATTAATTATGTAATATGGATTTTAAAAAATTTCATTGCAAGACCTATCTAAAAAACATATATTCTCATTTATTTTGAAAATGTTGAACACCCTAACGTACATTCTCATATGGTGAATAATATTATTGGTTTTAATCATCAATTCATAGTAATAATAACAGAACATTGTTGGTCAGATACGGGAGGACTTGATGACGATGGACGCATCATTTATTTACATGATCACTTAGAACATATTCTAAACATAGTTTTGAATAATAAAGCAAACTTAAAAGGATACATTGGTGATTATGTTTTTTACGATATATTTTCTTTTTTCTCACGATATATTTCGTCTTTTTTTCTTATTAAAGTTTGGTTTATAATTGATAATTTTTTATGGGACCGCGGATATAGGTGCGATTACCACTCACACGTTTCAAAGCAAACAAAATTGATTTTATTGAGAAAAAGTCAATCCTTTACTTTTCATTTAATTTTCATTTAATTTTAGTGAGAAATTCGGATTGTATTCGGTTAATATATCTTCACCACGGCGGAAAAGAACTGCAAAAAAGTCATCAAATTTCATGCAAAGTCATCAAATTTCACAAGTAGAAAAATACCAGAAATAACAATCAATTAACATTATAATGAATATTCAAATAATGGCATATTGATCATATAGCAAGTCTCGAACTTTGTAATAATCATCTGATATGCAGCCTTCCATACATAACTTTCCAGTATCAATCTGAAAATAAAATAACTATCATTTGAAGTCTGAAACACAAAATATGTTGTTGTTTTTTTGTCTTACTCTGCGAATGGCGATTGTACTGTTGGCGCACCACAAAGCTCCATTTGAGAATTCAGATTGAATATTATTTCTTTGAAGTACGTGTTTAAACTCAGATATTTTGAATTCATTGACGAATGTTGACTTATGAGGTTGAACAGCTTCATCCGGAATAGGTTCCAATGCCAGTAAGCTTATATTATCAGCTGAATATAAAAATTGAATTGTTTGATTTACTATTTTCAATGGAAATGATATAAAGATTAAGTGAACGTTTACTTACAAGAAGAGGGTGAAACAGAAACAACTCCATTTGTGGAAATATCTTCATCTTCGTCTTCATCTTCTTCTATATTATCAATTTCCATGGCGACATTATCTAAGCCGTTGGAGCCATTGGAACCATTTGTTATTAAATTATTCTCAACATCTTTTGAGCTTAGAGATGGTACAATTTTTTTATTACGCGCACGAATTTTTGCATCGATCCATGCAACCTCAGCATCTTTGACCTTTTGAAACTGTAATTTAGCTACCAAACCTTCTGTGAGTTTAACTTGGTAAATATGATTTTCAGTTGTTGCATCGATAATGTCACCCTTGGTTGGTGTGAACACTCGTGCTCCAATACTTTGCGAACAATGCTTTGCTATTAAGTTAACATTGTCTACGGTTCCTCTCACAACAATGACGCGTCTTGGTCGCAATTGAGATAATATTTTTAACAAGGACTCGCCATCCGAACGACCTTCAAAATCAATAAACTGTACTTGTGCATTTATTTCAATAATTTTTCGACTACTGACACATTTTGTTGGTCGTTCCAAAAGTGACAAACCTATAAAACGTATAAATGTTTTTTATATGAATACAAGTAAACATTTCTTTAGATTTTGTTACAACATTTCATTTTACATACCATTGTCTAACGATTTGTTTTGTTCATCAGTGTTTTCAGTCTTAATTTGCCCATTCTCTTTGTTTTCATCATGGTTTGTTGTTGACAGAGCATCAAATCCAACATCAGCAAGTTTATAATCATCCAATTGAATAATTTCACCGTAATCATCATGGCGTACTTTTTCTTCGTGGAATGGAAACATTGCATACTGTTTTTTGCTAGATTTAAAAAATCCAGTGGATGCACGTCCTTGTGGACGCACAACTATGTCATGTTTTCCCGTAATTACGTTCATTTCAATATCATCATCGCTATCAGAACTCGGTTCTTCAATGTCACGCTTAATAATAAGTTTCATTGCGGAATTTTTTTCACCTTCGGTTCTTATGTATTCATCCAATTCAGCACCTTCGATATCAACGCGTCGCCGATAGTCGAGCTCAATTTTTCGACCATTACCACCGCCATTTTCCAGTAAATCACGTGCAAGGGTACCTGATGATGAACTACAAAATTTAAAAACAAGAAATAAAATGTATCTTATGCCTTTTAAAATTTGATTAAAATTATGCTAACCGTGATGTAATTATGATACTGTTATTTGGATTTGATGCCCATTGAACAAATAGCTCTCTTGAAAATCCACTTTCCATGTCTGTTGTACTGCACAGAACTACTTTTGGCGAAGGAACTTTTTGTAGCTCAGCAATGGAATGACATAATTGTAAATGTCGAAATTGGAATGGATTATTTCGTGCTCCTTCAAAACTCTTCATCAGTTTATCGCTCATCCATTCAATTTGTGATTTGGCAAATTCCACCACATTGTAGCAAACATTGTTTAACAGTGCCAAAGAATAAGCCATTAGACCGCTTTCTTTATTTTTCCATAATTGTTCGAGCATGTGGGCCAGCTCTAGTACACGGCCAGCTGTGTCAACTGTAACCATTACATTGCCGTTGTTTCGAAGGGTTTGTAAAATGTTTGTCATTAATTTTTCATCACGTGCACGACGTCTAGCTTGATTGTAATTAGCATTGTAGGCATCCGTAATAAGAAGTGATGGTCGTTGCATTTTTTCCAACTCACATCCATTTAAGTGTCGCTCTTTTTTATGATTAAAATTCGTTGCATATACAATATCTTCCTCGCCAACTTTAACAATTTTCCATATTGTTCCACCAATCATATGACCTGCGGCAAGTGGGGTTAATGTTATGCCATAACCTTTTCCTTTTAGCGAAACACTTTGATTGTATTTCAGTTGGATTATTTTATCAAACGCTGAATCAATATCGTCTAGTGAGAACAACTCGAAATCATACATATTGTAATGCGACATAAACAAATCATACATAAACATTTGTCCCATTTTATAGACTGGAATTGTCGCATAAATAGGACAGTTCAACCCCAATTTACCAACTAAATATGGTAAAGCACCCAAATGAAGTGGATCTGGATATGAAATCAAGATTGCATCAATAGTATGCACATGTCTAAATGAAAATGAAAACAAAAATAAAATTATTTGGAAAATAGTAATTCTTTTCAAATCTCTCTTACTTCGATGTAAGCCTTACCGTTTAATTTCTTTTATAAAGTTTGGATCGAATTTCTCATCCCAACCACAATCCAATAAAATTTTTACTTCATCAATTTGTAACAGATAGCAAGGCGGTGATTCGTCATTTGCACCGGACAAAGCTTGTAGCTTTATAATTGAAGTCATTTTAATATTTTCGACTTTCAATTTTTTTGGTTGTTAATATTTATTTTTTTTTCTTTTCTTTTTTTTGTTATTTTTATATTAATCGCGTCTCAAACAAAAGGAACACTATAAATATAAAACAAATGTCACTTGGCAGGTAACACCAAAGAAATACGGATTTACGAATACGTATTTACGAATACGTATTTCGAAATGTGTCGAATTTGGCGCCATAGAATGGGCGCCAAAGACATTTCAAAACGTCAAAAATAGTTTGGGAAAGCAAAACAAATTTCATAGATCAGCAATATTGCGTGTTGCATTTAAAATATTTGGATTAAAATCATTGTGAAAGATAAATGAAGGAAAGAAGAATACATTTTCAGCAAAAATGGAAGATGGTTTTGTAGAGCGTTTAATATATAGTGAATCAGACAATAGTGATACAGATGAAAAAGGAATATCTCCTCCTGAATTATCATGTGAAAATCCAATTGAAAATTTCCAAGATATTGTAGAATCTGATGAAGATGTGTTGACTCATTCCATTAAAAAAGTACGAAAAAATGTTAGAATTTTAAGCAGTGACGAAGAAAAAGAGCAAACTGACAATGAAATGCAAAACAATAGTACAAATACAGTGGAAATTCAACATTCTTTGGATATACGTCCATCAATTTGCGATTCTGATACTAAGAGTTCAAGTGATGAGGAAGTAACAATAAAAAATAAGACCAAAGCATTCAAGAAGAAAAAACACAAGTCACAAAATAAAAGTGATAGTAACAGCCAATATGATTCTGAAAGTGACAATGAACGTTCGCATAATAAAAATGGAAAAAGTCGTAAGAAATCCAAGGAAAAAGCAAATTCCTCTGCAAGCAGTGGGCATTCGTCGAGCTCAGATTCAACTACATTTAGTACTGACGTTAAAAGTAATGAGACTAGAGAAAAACCAGTGCAAAGGGTAATTATTCTACATTTTATAATTTTTATTATTATTATCATTTTCGAATAATTAAAAAAAAACAGATGTCAGCGAAAATAGCCGAACAACAAATGAAAGAAATTCAAAGTGAATCACAGCGTATGGCTCGCCAGCTTCACGTTAAGTATGTCTTTAATAAAACCATTTTGTGTATAAATTTTAAGAAAAGGCAAATTTTTTATTTATCATTTTTACAGTATTCCTTATCATAAACCGAAGCAACATTCATTGCAAGAATTTCTCAGTCGCCGAAGTATAATAAAGCAGCAAGAAAATTTGTCATCAAAACCAATTTTGAAAGCAGCTGTAGCCATCAAAATGCCCAAAGATGAATTGATAAAATACATGTATGTAAATATTAAAATTTATTTGGAATTTTATCCAAAGGTTACTTTCAATTATTGAACAGGGATGAACTAAAAAATCGGAAAAAAGAGGCGGAAGAATTCTTTCAGGAACAAGAAGATGAAGAAGAGGCAGAAGATATAGAAGATGATGACGCAAATTATGATGAAAGTACATCGAATTCCAATAACTTAGACAAGGACAACGACGACAATGATGAAAATATTGATAATAAAGTAAAAAGCGAAAATGAAACTGAAGAAACACGAACAAGTGAAGCTAAGTCAATTGCTTGTATTGATGGCCAGAATAAATATGAAGAAAATAGCGATTCAGCAAATATCAGGGAGGACTTGAGCTCATTATTGGAAAATACTTATGAAAACAACCCACAAGGGAGTGTTGAATATAGCCGCAACGAAAAAGCAATTGATCAAACTGTTTGCGGCGAAGAACTAGCAGTCGAAACGAAGATAATAAAAGAAACAACATCAATTAACGAATCCGAACCGAATGTAATGCACATTGATCACAATATAGTAAATGATGTAGATGCATTGCAAATTGGCAAAAAGAAGACAAGACCATTAGTTCAAACGGATCATATTCCTAAATTAAAGGGTGATAAAGGGTTTGTTATTGATTTTGAAACAAATGACTTGAAGCCAATGCCCACAACTGGTGTCGATGAACTCTTCGATCGTTTCATGCGAAGTGCAGTGGTCAAACCGCATTTGTCTGATACTCAAGATTTCAGGTTTGTCTCTCAGAGCGCTAATAAAATGTCATAAAGTTATAGTAACGGTTTTTTTGTTCAATTTTGCAGTATATTTCGTGCTGATACTCAATCCATTGAACGACATAAAATCCATATAAATATAGATGATATTAAACAGAGAAAAGAGCCGAGACCAGGTGAACAATTTTCAATTTTCTCACTCCTTTTTCATGCAGAATATGAAATCATGAATTTATTGTTTTGAAAAGTTACACTTTTTTCGAAAAAATGACAAATAGTATTGATGCTAGGGAATTTTAAGAACAATAGTGGCTAATATTTAAAATATTTCCATAGGTGAAAGTCTCTTCAAATTACGTTCTGAGTTGGGTGTGAAAATCAAAATGAATCGCGAAAAATTAATCGCAGAAAGATTGAAAGAAAAAGAGAAAGAAGAACTTGATCGAAAAAAAATGGAGAGTGAAGACGAAGAAATGTATGAATTTTCAGATATTGAAGATGTTTGTAAAGAAGACGTGATTGAAGAAATGGAAGGAGAAGAAGAAGAACAAGAAGAAATGAAAGACGAAGAACAAAAAAGAGGTGAAGAGGGAGAAGAAAAAGAAAAAGAAAAAGAAAAAGAAGAAGGAACAGAAAATACAACTCATGAACCAGATATTATTAATGAAAATGATGATAATTTGTATAGTGGAGGAAGCAGTAGTAACAGTGAATTTGATGAAAAATTGAGCATCGAATCTTGTTCAGATACTACAACAAACCTTAAGTGTCGTAAGCGAATTTTAATAGCTGACATGGGTGATGATTCAGATGATGAAAATTTGAAACCAATTTCGATGATTTGTAAGATCTCGATTTGAATTCTTTCTTCAAAATAATATTTATTAACTATTTTTCATGTTTTAGCTGTAAATTTAGACGAGGGTTGTGATAAACTTTCACAATATACTGAAAACGATGCTACACCTTCTGATTCAGTATCAAAGAGTATGTATATAAAACATTATAACTCATATTACAATAAGCCTGCCAGATTTTTTATGTGCAAATCTGCCCGGCATTTTCCGGGAATTTTGAATCGAAATCCCACCACTTGATCCTAGCATTTTTGAGTTCAAAACCCAGGCAAAATCCTGGCAATTTTCAAAAAAAAGTTTTGATTAGCAAAAAAAAAAGGTCAACAAAATCGGGAAAGCAATAAAAAGCATCACTTCTTTGCTATCGTCGTTCAATTTTTGTTGCATTTTCAAACATTTTCCTCTCGTTTCTTTTCATCGCGATGAATGCATGTATTTTAAACGAAACGATTTGATTGAATGTATCAAAATTCAGAAATCCAATTGTAGTATGATGAATTTTTGCTCAATGGAATGATTGAATTTTTTTGGAATTTTTGTATACGAAAATTTTATTATTATTACTGCACCAAACAGCGTTTCTTCGCCAAAGGTGGTTTATTTAAATAATTAAATTAATATTAAAAACGAAAATTTGAAACGGAAATTCTCATTTAAACCAATTGAAAATCCGGGCAAATCCGGACAATTCTTGCAAAATACGGGCATCCGGACCGGCACAGTTTTTGGCCAGCAAAAGTGCTAAAAATCCCAGCTGGCCCGGCTTAATCCGGGCAATCTGGCAGGCTTATATAGCAATAAGATTCGTTACATTTTCGTGTTTTCCTAATTATGTTGTATATTATATGCCGTTGCTATTAATTTCATTCTTCATCACTTTTCTCAGACATGAATATATCTGCACTTGAATCAGAAATATTACAACTTAGTAACGTAACAGAACCTGAATCAAATAAAATAGAATCAACAAAATTGTTCGAAGAATGTAATGAAGACTATGAAGATATAGGTGAATCACAACTCATGGCTCTTTGTTCAGGAGTATTTACTACTCAAAATTTGGATAATGTAAGCCCTTAATGATATTAATATCAATTAGAATTGTCTGTTTTATGTGTATTTATGATCTCCATAGCAATCAACCCAAATAAATCAATCTAATAAATTGAGCCCACAATCTAGTGAAACTTTTAAAGGCAAACCTGCTTTTTTATCTTCAGATGAAGAAGAATCAAATGTCGATGATAATTCGAAACGCAAATTAAAAAAAAAACGTTTCGTTTATTCAGGTAATTTCTATTTGCAAAATTATTGTACATATTAAAATTTTTATTTTTATTTATAGATGATGAAGACGAGAAAAGTGATGAGAGAGTAAATGAAGATCTTGAAGAAGATAATGAAGATGAAAATGAAAATGAAGAGATTGTTCGGCCGAGTCAAGAGAATAGAACAAAAGCAAATCCAAGAGAAAAATGCAACACAAATGAAAACGACAACGAGAGTAGTGAAGATGAAGAGGATCCTGGTGAACGTTATATTGAATATGATTCTGATGAAAATGAAGTAATTAATATTAATGGATTTAGTGTATTATTTAGATTATTTGAATAATAATTTTGCTTGACAGATTGAAGTTCAATTGAAGAAAAAGGATGTTCGAAATAAAGCATCGGAATACGTTGAAAATGAAGCTGAGCTAACGGAATCTGAGTGGGGAAGTGATGATGAGGATGAAGAAGAAATGAATCGATATGAAGTTGAATTGGGCGATGCAGAAATATTTGATAAAAATAAATTGAGGGATGAATTAGAAAAGATTAGATTGTGAGTAAAGTATAATATGATTAAAAATAGTAATTTAATCATAATAGATTTTTCAATAATTTTCTTATTGTATGAAAGACGAGAGCAAATAGATCAAGACACACGTGAAATACGAATACTAACAGAACGATTTATTGAAGAAGAGGACAATGGTCAAGAACGTGAACGTAAATTTCGATGGAAGCATTTAAACAATGGCGAAAATAACGAAAGTCAAGTTGAAAACTTCGACCAAGTAGACGGAGGTGGAATTGAAAATAGTGACGATGAAAATGAAGCGGAATGGCGACGTATTCGTTACGAACGTGAAAAATTATTAAAACAACAAGAGAACGACTCGGTAGTAAACGCGAAAATTTATTTTCAAATCGACTAATTTAATCAGTTTTTTTATATTTTACAGAACTCTGAACAAACATCGCATGTAATTGAAGTTGCTGAGCAAACTACATTTGAAACATTGTCAACCAGTAAACGAATATCGATTATAAGGCCAGTTAGTGCTACTACATCAAAAGCAATATCACCATTTTTGATCACAAGAGGTGAAATAAAGGTGCACCATAGCAGAAAATCATTTCTAAATCGTGATAGTCCAATATTAGAAAAATTGGCTTGCTTATCAAAGACTGGAAATGAAAACGATGCTATTCTGAATACAGCGAAAGGAAAGGGGAATTATGTTTTTATTTCGACCGAAAAAAAAGATGTACGTTAGATTTTTTAAATTTAATTTGTAACGTTCATTTTCATAAATAAAACTATAAAAATATCACATATTTCAGAGTTTCAAACGAAAATCAGATAGTGATTCAGGCAGCATGGAATTGTGTAATCCGCTAAAAAAATCAAAAATGGAGCCACAAAATAGTAACAATTTGAGACCACAAACAAAATCATTTTTCGATTCACTCAACTGATTTATTTATGCCAAATTGATGTATAAAAAAAATGAATAAATTTTATAAAAAAAATGATTTAAATGATTATTATAAA
The DNA here is from genome assembly GCA_029041755.1 of Resseliella maxima. Taxonomy (NCBI): domain Eukaryota; kingdom Metazoa; phylum Arthropoda; class Insecta; order Diptera; family Cecidomyiidae; genus Resseliella; species Resseliella maxima. Next base: position 549,023 of record JAQOWM010000799.1, read on the forward strand.
ACAAAATATCCAAAAATAAATGGAATGTTTAAAAAGTTACAAACAGTTATTTGATTGAACGATTGGAAATTGAATTGCTTAGCAATTGTTTATACATAAAATTCATTGTCCCATTCAACCCGGAAACTGTGTAGATATAGCAACAAATCTCGGTGCTAAATGCGAAAAACCATTTGCACACAGCGTTTCACCGATATCAAAACCGCTTTCATCGTAAAGACGTACATAAAGATCAGATGCGCATGAACTGTAACAAAAAGAACCGCAATCAAGAAAAAAAATACAATAAAAAAAATGGTTGTTTTTACATGATTTCAGCAGTGAGATCACTTCCATTGAGAATCAAATTTCGCAATGCTTTCTTTGCGCTGGGATCACTTCTATTTTTCAATCGGATATTTTCCAAAAAGCATCGATATACTAGAGCTATAAAAATGAACAGTCTTCAAGCATATGACAATAAATATATTAACATCGCTACCTGGTGTAGTTTCCCATCGTGGGTGCCATTGAAATATGTCTTTACGATTAATCAATTCCACTGAACCATAATCGATGAAAAATATCAAACAAAAATCTTCGCGATCATCTTGCATTACTCTGCCTCGATGATATGCGTTTTGATATCGAATCAGTACAAGTTCGAGTGGACCTTAAATAATCATCAGAATTTTGATATTTTAAATGTAAGTAAGTTAACATATGAGTAAGTAAGTTTATAAAGCATATACTTGGTGTTCCAATAAAAGGTTGATATTGCTCCACCATCGCACTTGAATTTAATTTTTTGTTGAATTCTTCGAGCGAACCGAACAAACTGTTTGCTGACAATTCTGGAATGTAAGCATAGAATTCTTCTGCACTTTCAATACTTGTAATAGCCACTTTGTATGTGGATCCAATTTTTGGCATGGCTTGATCCAGAAATTTATGTTTAGTTTCTTTGCGATCACGTGTCGTGCCATCTATATCGAAGCATTTGATAATATTAAATCATACATCCCAACAAACAAATATTGACCCAAAATAGCCATTTTCGAGCATATATCCAAGGTTGAATTTGGGGTTGAAATTAATCATTTTTACCGTCACAATTGGATGTAGTCCAAATGCATGAAATGAAAGAAAAGAAAATTAATAAGATTAGTATGTTAGACATTGCACATGTATGAAACTATTCTAGATTGTGATTAAATTAGCACTGTGAATGGGTGGGGAAAATTTACTATGAATCAACATCAATATTGAAGAAATAACTGTTAATTAAAATAGAACCCGAATTGAATCCATACTCGTTTCAAATCCATTTCCAAATACTCTTTACCTACGAGCCCTTAAAAGGACGTTCGTACTTGCATTACTGCATACAAAGCCACAAAATACAAGCTTTGGATTTAACTTAATTGTTAAAGTATTTGTTTCTTTTTCATATGTTTCATAAATGAAATTATTATTTAGTAAAGTAGATAGTACCTTTCAATGGTGGAACATGCAATAAATGACATGAATTGCCTTTGAAACAGCCCCCAGTTTTATGATCATAGAATGCGCAAATAAGACTTTCGTCTCGTGGTACATAGCCTGCTACTGCTTTAAGTGCATTTGATGTCATAACTTCCGGTTCTTCATACAACATTTCCACTTCTTCTTTCGATAATTCTAAACTTGTTGTTTCTTTCTTCACTGGTTTTGTTTTTCGCAAAGCAATAACCAAAATTCCACTGCAAAAATGAAAAAATAAAATCTCAAAAATCTTCTTAAATGATAAAATTTATCATACAGAAATGTACAACATACTTTTCAATGTTATGCACAGTAAACCAGATCGGTTGATGATTGATTTTGGCGAGGTCCACAATATGTTTTCCCGATTCATCAAGAATCTATTATTTATAAATATCCCATTGTGATTGTATATTTGAAATAAAAATATAAAATATTCTTCAATGTCACCTCAGTAATTTTGCATGGAATTCCACGAGCATACATTTTCTGTGCTCTTTCAGAAAGTGAAAATATGTTCAAGACAGACGGTGATGGGTTTTGAAGGATTTCACCACTATCAATGAAAAGTAGCGACATGAATTCCTTTCGGACGGAAAGTGCAATTTAGAATTAAATATGAAAACTCTTAATAATAATAATAATACTTACATTACAAACAGCTCGATGTAACCCATCATTACCTGAATCAATCAAAAAAACTTCACCTGCTGGCGGAAATTTGGACAATTTTTCCAGTTTTTCATCATACAAATTTACTTCGAAACAGCTTTGAAAAATAAAAATAAAAGTTATTGTAAAGAAGATTCCATTGTAAGTATAGATTTTTTTATTAAGAACTTACCGGTCAACATCAACAATGTATACGTTCGAATCACAAAGGATATTATGTTGATAATAAGAAATCATACATCTTCCAATGTGATTTGGAGTTTCGTAAATGCTCAAATCAACAGAGGGATATTTAAATTCCATTAGTTGCATAATCTATAACTTTTTTTAGGAGTTGCACGGAGCTCTACAAATTTTGGAATTATTTACAAGCTAAGCTTAAAATTCAAATGGAATTTAATTGGCAACGAATGTGTCAAAACCAACTGCAATCTGTCATATTCACATGTCAATATTTTTCATAACCTCACTTAAAAAAGAAATTTCGGGAAAGACCAAAAATCAACAGAGTAATAAAAAATATTTAAAGAAATATCGGTAAATCATGTATATTTTGGCAAAGATTTTGGATTCTGGCGTCAGAACTCTTCTAAATGGAGAATCATATATATTAAGTAATTTGTTTTTTTGATGTAAAAAATAAACTGTTCGATTATACATTTTTTACAAATTATACGTCAATTGATGTTATTAGATCAAATCCGTGGGAAGAAAGTCAAGGCCAAAGGAAGCTCAAAGAATGTACCAAAGCATACACGTCCCAAACATCGTGGATGGAAAGTTCAAGATTGTACATATGTTTCAACTAATAAAATATTAGCCACTCAAAGGAATTTACGATTCCACCCGGGATTGAATGTTGGGTTCGGAAAAAATGGCACATTATTCGCTATGACCGAAGGTCGAGTTGTAGTCACATGCGATAAGTTCAATCCGAATTGGGATCATACTTGGATTCAACGTATATACGCTGGAAGAGAAGATCAAATCATTTTCAAAAAGTATTTCAACGTCTTACCAATAGATCAACATAATCGATTTAAACTAATCGATGAAATATAATTGAAAAATTAGATGTTATGTTTCATTTTCAAATAAATCCATAGTAGACTATTAGAATTTTTATTATTATTATTACTTTTATCATTTTTCTATTATTTGTTTTCAATCTATGGTAGAGATAACCATTCCAAAATTTTTTCATATCCATTACATGTGATGGAACTAGTTTCAATGATTTGAATCCTTTGCCGAATTTGTTTCTTCAATTTATCATACTGAAGCATCAGTAGAGCTTCGTTTCTCATTTGTCGATAAGCCAAATCCATTTTTGTTAAAATCAGAAGAAATTTCGTATGTTGCAAACGTGGATCAGCCAACAGGGAATACAAAAGGACACCTAAAAAAATAATGAATTTTATCATTTGGTTTAAAAAAGGGAAAAAACGTACCCGTTGCAGATATTTGGCATAAATTTGATGTATCAATTACATACAATATCTTTGAAACATTATTTAAATATTTGCCCCACATTGCAGCCATTGCACCGCCAATTTCCATCACAGTGATACTCGGATTTTTTTTTTGAACGACGAATACTAGCATTACCAACAGGTTTTGTTTTTACCGAAGACGACGGTAATATAACTGGAAGTTTAATTGAAAATATATTTGTGCCAATTGTCCCAATTGAGTGAGAAACATTCGTTATGCTCCCGGAATTTTGCAAGCCCGATAACAAATGAGTTTTCCCTGAATTTTGCGGGCCTAGACACAAACAAATCGGAGAACCTGGTTGTTTTTCCATCTTTGCCAAAAGAAGCAATTTTATTGTTATATGGTAGTCATGACAACAGTTAATGGCTGACATTATTTGCGTTGCATACTTGTCAAATTTTTTATTTTTCTGCCTGGCATAAAAAATAAATCAAATAACTAAACCATTTTTATTCCATCCATTTATTTTTCCATTCAACTGCAGCATTCAATCCTTATAAATATTGATTCTGATATTGTCTAATTCAAGAATCTTATAGACATTTTTTGTTCGACATCACATCGTTCCAGTGCCTTACAAAAATCATCAAATGAGATTTTTCCCATACCGCATTGATCAGCTTCAAGTATCGTCCTTTCTGCAATGCTCATTAGCTGATCTTGGCTGATATTCGCCCCAACCATCATATGTAGAATATTCAATAACTCATCGCGTGATATAGATTCATCGTCATCAAGATCATACATTTTAAACGCAACTATGAAAAATGAAATTCAAAATATGATTAATTCGTTGATACTGCAAAAATGTCTAAATAAAAACAAATTTACACTAACATTTCAATTTTTCATCACGGCTGTTCAGTTTGTTTGCAGAATTCTTTTTAATTGGCCGAAAATGAGCGAGTACCTTCATAAACTGCCTAAAATTGACACGATCATCAGTGCTATCAGCGAAAAATGCATGAACGATTCGATCACACAAAGGATTTATAGCAAGTTCTGGAATTCGCAGGAAGTCTTCACGCGAAAGTGTTCCACAATCTGTACGATCTAATGATGTAAAACGAGAGTACAATCGTTCAATTTGATTCGGAGTGACTGAAAACAGATGTAATTGAAAACATTATAATTACAAGGACATTTATGCCATTAATTTAAACAAATACATAGAAATTATATTTAAAAGAAAATATCTTACATCCTGTTTCATCATGGATTTGAGCAATTTCTTCTGGACGAAGAAGTAATGACGATTTATTTCCCATTTTCAGTTTAAAAGGAAAAAAGAAATGTGAAATTTTAATTGCAAAGACAAGAGATAATTTTTGCGTGTTACTTGCACTGGAACATTTGCTATATTTTCAATAACAATAAAACTGAACGTCATTGACAATTTACATATTTGACGTATCAAAGTACAAGTATCCCAGGCAGTATTTATACAAATATAAAAAAAAATTTGAAAATCAATTAATTTTCATTATTGAAGAATAATTTAAATCAATTCTACAATTCGATCTTGATTTTCAATGGAAGATTTTTTAGTAGCATTGATTACAAAACGTTAGATTTTTCTAATTTCAAAATTATTATTATTTCAGAAGCTTTTGACAATTTAGACAACCCTACCTCATATAACCTTAGTTGTCATATTATCTATTGAATATTGTAAACATATAAAATCGATATAGTGCTACGTTTTTTTAAAGGAATAGTTGATCAATATTTTTCTAAATAAAACATGGATAATTGCAATAGTGATGAGGCTTTGATAAAAAAAGAAATCATTTATAAAGGTTCCAAATATATTCCACTCCTTGATGGCACAAAAGTAGGGTCATAACTCGTAATTCATTCACTCGTACGTTGATATGAACAATTGATTTGATGGTTTTTGGTTTTTCAAAACAGGTGAAGTTCCACTATCAAACAAAAACATGTTACGAAAATCAGGAAAACATAATTGTGGATGATAGTAAGAAAAGTGGAAAACCTATGGAAATAATAGTTGGAAAAAAATTCAAATTTGAGGTTTGGGTATGTTAAAATCGCGACCAAAGATTTAGTAAATATGGAATACTATGTGGTCAAGGCGCCCAGAAATCGAACCAAATCCCTTTGAAAAATATTGTAACTACATTAGAAAAAAATACTAATTTAATATACCCTTTCTATTTTTCTTCATCTTAGGAAGCAATTGTCAAGAAAATGTCCTTAAATGAAGTTGCAAGATTTCGTGTAGACAAATCAGTAGGTTAACCGATATCATTTGTCAAAGAGACAAAATGTTAATTTTTTTTTTACTTGGTGTTCTATTCTCCTTCTTTAGCTTGTTACTCAATATCCTTTTATTTCAAAAACACTACGTGATATTGGAAAACCAAATGAGGAAAGGAAACACTGTTGTGGAATGACATTACAAAATGAAGGAATTGGCTACAAGGATTTAGACGAACTATTTGCGAAACCTTGCGATCTTGAATTTATCATTGGTATCTAAATTAAATATTTTTCCAAATAAAAATTATTAGTTTAATATTTTCAAATTTTTCTAGAGTTGATTTCGGTTGAATTGCCATCTGAATATGAAAAAGAATCTTGGCAATTGTCTGAACAGGAAAAGTTCGATGTGATTAAGGAGAATCGTGAGTTAGGCAATAATTCATATCGCAATGGAAAAATTGATGAGGCTGAAGAAAAATATAGATCTGCTTTAGCAATTATTGAACAACTATTGTTGAAGTAAGTGAACTCGTTTATGAAGTTAAGAGGGTATTTTAATATTAATTTAATTTTTGTTTTTTTTTTTACAGGGAAAAACCTCATGACACTGAGTGGCTTGAGCTAATCAAAATTAAAGTACCTCTGCTTCTCAATTACTCACAATGTAAATTAATAAAAAAGGATTATTATGCCGTAATTGAACATTGTACTGAAGTACTGACACATGAACCAAGTAATAAAAATGATCTTATTTTCAATTTCGAAAACTTAATCTTACATTATCTCTTCTTTTATAAATATATGTATAGATAATGTAAAAGCTTTATATCGAAGAGCTAAAGGACATGTTGGAGCCTGGAATCCCGATGATGCTAAAAAGGACTTCCAGAAATGTCTGGAACTTGATAAAAGTCTGAAAAAAAGCATTAATCACGATTTAGAACAACTAAATCAAGACATCAAGTTGAACGAAATCGAAGCAAAACTACGTTATAAAAAATTTTTCTCTTGAATAATAAATTCCTTGAAAAAGTGTAAATTTTCTGTTCAATATTTCTTTTCCATCAATTCATTCATGTCGTAGATTTGTGAGTGAGAGAATGATGTCGATTTCAAGTTAGGCGGTGCAGTGTTGTCCAAACTTTTTCGAAGAGTTAAACAATCATCAATTGAAGCTATGTTACGGGAAAGTTTAACGTCATCAGCAAACGAAAGGATTTATGAGTTTTAAAAATTTTGCTCTCTCAACTTTCACTCGTACGGTTTTTTTCTATTTCTCTCTTTCGCATGGTTTGTATTATATTCTGCTCGAATTGAACATTGTATAACACAAAAGAGCATTGAAATTTCACGCGCACACACACGCACATACGCACACAAGTTTATATGCATACATATGTAAAATAAACTCAGCTGTGTAGTACTACATGCTCAAATGCATGTTGAGAATTAAAAGTGAGAGAAATAAGAGAAGAGTGTCGATAAAGAGCATGCTTAACAATTTTGTTGACAGTTGTATTTTAGTTCAGTGCCAGATTTCAAATGGTTTGCAAGAAAACATACGAAGACAGCCATCGTACACAAAATCAAAGCTAAAGAACAAAAAAACTGAACGAAAGAACTTTTCTTTTTGATTTTGACATAAACTAATAGTTAAATAGTGATCGGTGAAGAAAGTTCAACAAATTCAAAAACAAAGACGATAATTTAATCAAATATTGAAAAAAATAAGTAATAATACGGTGCAAAGTGTAAAACTACGTATTTCATGAATAATATAATGGAAACACTAAGTTGTATCTGAACGCTGTATGATATCTAAAATGTAAGAACACATTTAAAAAGACCAAATGAAAAAGATGGTTTCGTGTTTTGTATATATAAACTGAAATTACATGTTTATGCGGTTTTTTAATATCCTTTGGGTGAAATTGTATAAATTTGGTTCATTTTAAAAATTCAACAACTAATTACTTATTTGTTTTCAATTCATTTTCTCATCGTCTTTTGCCATCTAATACAATTCAATTAAACATATTTTAACTCGTTTTTAGCCATTGCTCCGAATAGTTCTAGTTCGTTTTTTTGTGGGATTGCAATTTGTTTATTTATGGGCAAACGTTTTTATATAAATACATATACAAGTTTATGAAATATACCGGTTTACAAATGAATTGCGTAGTAAATTCATTGCAAATGCATAATATTTTTTTTCTTTCTTTTTATTGTCCTTCTATAGAGTCTAAAATTGAGGGTTCTATGTGTTAGAAATTATGTCCACAAATAATTTATATAAATGGAATAATTTAAGAAAATGGCATGAGCAAAAACGTGTGAATTGTATTAATTTTTACAAATGATATTGAAAATACTAATCTGTAAATTTTATTTTATAGCATTGTATAGTTTATAAATCAACTCATTTAATTTCATTTCAGCTATGCATCATTACGTATGTATGTGCTTACCTCTAATAATAGAATATTCAAAATTCTAAGAAGAATCGTTTGTGTTCACATGGAATAAGAGAAAAATTATGATTTTAAAGTTTTAACTTTAACATAAATGCTACGTTAAAGTGAATTAATCATCAACAGTTTGAGTTTAAAGCATCCGGCGTACAGAAACATACTATGTCTGAGGTATGTATATTCATAACAAAAATATATTGAAAATGCACTTGTTAAAAACAAAAATAGAATTTTTCTCAAAAAAAAAAAAGTTCAACCAATATTTTTTTTCGAAGAACACATGTTCGAAATATTCATATGATATTGCATTTTTAATGCGTATTTTCATCCGCCTCCAAATGATAAAACCAAATCACGTTTACATTATCAACATAACATAATGTAAGATTTATAAGCCGAACAAATTAAGTTTTGTTTTTTCTGCTTCTTTCAAATTTCAACAAAGTTCTTGGCTGCAAATGTAAAAATGTTAAATTATAGCGCAATAATTCTGAGATTGAATTAGCTAATGGTACTTCACACAAAATCATTACTGTAAAATATTTTACATTACTATTGAGGAAAAAAAACTCATTATAAATATTTTAAATGCAAATTTCATAATATTTTTGTCATAGAAGTTATCAATATCAGGACTGTTCAAATTAATTTAACAGAAGTTGATGAATATGTTGAAATTTTAAAACGAGCGATTTTGTAATACGCATTTCTTTTAGTATACACAAATACGACTGATTTAGTTATAGATAAAACAAACAAGTGTTAATAAAAAAAAATATGGACAACAACAGAAAATGTATTCTATCTATGGTTTATTATCACTTAATGCTTGTCGATTACGCAAATACAAATTCTCATGCCATACGAAGATGTAAAGGCAAATCGTATTCTCATTGCTACAATCCTTTTACGTCGCGCAATGTGTCCAGATTTTTGTTCATTTATATATGAGTTCATAATTGAAACAATTGTAGTTGCGTTTTGACAAGTCACATGAAATGAACGGCAGAACAAGTTCAGAATAAAACTTTGGCATCGTACCAGATTTTGAATGTTTTTAAATATAGGATCCAATATTCATAATTACAATTGAATTAAATGAACAATGCAAAGCAAGATGGGTGTTTGTTATTGAAAAACCATCAATAGCGCTATTAGTTTCCGTGCAATTTATTTCTAGATTAACTTATTATAATTTCAATAGAAAATTTATTTTATATAATTTGAATATATAGCTGTAAAGCCATTAAAAATGAAATTCGATATCCACATCACGTACAAAAATATGATGCTAGACAAAGTCTTTAAGCAGATGTAATAGACAATTTTGCAAATGTCTACTTTTATAATTTGCGTATTTAAATTGTACGATTCTATTTCATATTAGAGCAATTGCTTCATTAAAATGAAGTTAATTGTTTGTGTTAATTGTTATTCAATAAATCTTTTACACTTTCTTATTCAATATATGACTTCCAATTGTATTATGAATACCACACTAGAGTATTTTTTACTAAAATATTTATTAATCCATAAGCTTCTTTTGTATCATTAAGACATGTTCGCCATTTCTTAATTAATGTAAAAGAGAATTTGTTTGCTTTTGTTTTCTTGAATACGAAAAGTTGACGGCATATTAAAATCAACGCAATAGCCACTACAGTGACGTCAATTCATAAAACGACATCATACAGCTGCTGAATAAACTCATAAGTTTCAAATCTGCAATTGATGTACACCAATTCAATTTAGTATTTATCGGTTTGGGTTTTAAATAGATGTTATCGTTCACGTGTTTAATCCATATGTGCGAAACACATATATTATTCTACGCAAATTATTTTATAAAACAGACATTATTCGATTTGATTAACTATTAGCTTACTGAATCGTTTAATGAATGAAAATATTCTGTCGATACAAAAACATTATTATCTTTTCATATTAGAGTATGTTAATAAAGAGAGGAGGAGTATATCAAAGACAAATATAAACGAACTAATCGGTTGTATTGCCCGTAGAAAGTTTTCAATGTGCAGCCATGTGATTTATATTAATATATATAATAGTGGCTTGAGAAAAGACAATAAACACATTATATCTACGTGATCCGCCCGTTTGAATTTTAAAAGTTTTTAGCATTATAGAGAAAAGAAATAATTTTTCACATTTCCATATGAGAATGCATGTCGTAGTCAATTTCCTATATGGTTGTAATGAATCAACATAAATTTGTTAAATAGTTTAAGCAATTATACACAAAATTTTTAAACAGAACTCGAATCAAGAACTTAATTAATTTTTTTCTTTTCAGAAATTAAATACAGTTAAATAGCAATAAAAACGTGACAATTGGACAAAAAACGATTATTTACAAGTTGCTTTCTGATGTGAACATCATAACAAGAAAAAAAATATCTGGCATTAGTAGTATCTGGTAGTAAATTGGATATATCAGTGCCAGAAACACATACACACACATACAATTCAAAATGGATCATGCCGTAAAAACATCTAAAACTAAACCATGGGACAAATTAAGATTCGAGAATGAAGAGCTCGAATCACTTTATCAGCGCTACACATTGAAAATGCAGAGGTTTTCTGTTATTGGTGTTGTGTCATTATTTGTTATTTTTTGCATGACCATGATGACATTGAGCTACGTATATAGCGACCTATCAACATTACATGTATGTACAATAGGGTGTTCCTCTAATCTGGAAAAGAAAAAAGGGGGTACCTTAAATTAAATATGAACAAATTCTGTGTCAATTGATAGTATTCAAACCGGGCTGTGATTTATATTCACACTTCCCGAAGCATAGAATTCTTTTCAAAATCGAATAATGCTTACCTAAAACACCCACTAAAGTACTCCTGCGCAGTTCACATCAACCAGATGGAAGAGAACTTGCTGCTACGCTACTAACCCACATAGTCGGGATAGCTTTAATAACTTATGTTACATTTGTTTTTTTTTGTGTTGGTTTTGTGCTGATTAGACAGCATGATCAGCTGGCTGCTGGTCGTACTCGAACATTTCAACATCATTATCTAGGGCAGCTACTCCGATTGCATCTGCAACAGCATGGCGGTCTCTGTACCTATTCATTGCATCCGGTATAGGAAGTCCCAGCAATGTCCATAGTCCTAAACAATCAAACAAATGAATCGTCTTAAGCAATCATTCAATTGCAATTTCAAGCCATTAGCCTTACCTTTCAATAGAATGTTCTTTGCAGCCACGACGTCACGATGCCAAATCACAGAGCATTCCTGGTTTAATTCCCAGTTTTTAGAGTAAGTTTTTACTTTTGTGTATAAACCATCGTTTTCAATCGATGCTGCTCCGTTCATTGCGCGTTGCAACTGTCGGTTTATCGAAAGATCTGTCTTGCCCTCCTTTGACACAATAACTGATGGCAGTAATGTTTTGGCGTCGGGGATGCTAAATGAAAAAAATCGTTCAATTAAAGACCTTCAAAGATATGTATGATAAATTTTAATTTAAAGAAAATTACCATCGGCATCTCTTGAATCTGGCCGCCTTGTTCTGGTTTTGGAATCGATTCATGCATCTGGCATCTGTTTGAGATGATCCCCATTCGTCCGTCAATTGTATGAAACAATCTGATCGCTTCTTTATTGCCTTCAACGACTTACGAACCCCTGGACAACGCACATGTTTTTTTATACTAATTGGGCTATCAGGTGGTATTTCGCCATCAGCACCAAAAAAGAACAATGTTGACTTCTTTTTGGTTATCATATTAACCCATTTGTCAACAAAACTATTGCTTTTGATGTGTTTGTCCAAAGCGAGTCGAGTGTATTTGGCAGTTGAGAAGGCACATATTCCCTTTTTCATCATCTTGACTCGATGCCTGATGTAACTCAGCCAGTATGGCCCCTTTGGCGATGGTATTACTGGATACAGCTCACGATCTTCTCGATCTCGGCGCTCCTCTTCAACGAAATTTTTCGTCCACCAACTTGCCTTGGCGTTCCGTACTTTTTGCCCCGTCTGCCAGTGGAACTGCTTGCTCGACATGGTGAAATTGTACTGAAAAAAAAAAATTAAAAAAATAATTAGTTATCAAATGGATTTGGAAGGCACTTACACAGTGATTTTGCATTGAAATAAAATGAATGTTTACGAAACTTACCTCTGCGCCAGTTTTGATGTTGTGTGTTACTGAAGTGTTCCAACTGCGCACGCCCGTATCAACGCCAACAAAATTCTTGATTGTGCCATCCATAACCTTCTGAGCAATGCAAGAATGGTCGATTGCTTTCCTTTCTTTTTTCTTGGCCGAGTACTGCAAAGCCACAGTGCCACAGTGATTCCATCGGTGTTTATGGAAAAGTCAAACTTCTTTTTGCCGCGTACGAATCTTCGAATTTTCCGCATATAGAAATACTGATCCCAATAATAATTACTCGAAAGATTGAAGTCTTTTAGCGAATCATTTGTTATGCTGGTTTTTCCATTTTTGTTCTCGCTTTCTACTTTCGGCAGCAACTTTTGCGAAGACAAGACCTGGTGCATAGATGAACAATCGATTTTGAGATACGTACGCCGGAAACTACACATCGGCACCACAACTAAATTTCGGATTATTGGCCGAAAATTTGGATTGTCAAGCATTTGTTTGCGCTTGCATTTCCATTTCCCTTTTGCCTTTTTCCGTTTTCTTTTCTTCCGACGATGTGGATGTTGGCCACGTCAAATTGTATTCTTCTATCTCGCGTTGCATAGATAGGTACATTGGCATAGCCTTGAACCAGTGTTCTTGATCAGTTGTAAGTTCATGCAGATTGAATGCTGGAAACACATTCAGGTTGTTCACCATGTCATACAAAATGTTACACCGTTCCAGTTTGTGTGGATCGCGAACTGGCACTCTGATGTTTTTTTGTTTTACAATCAATTGTACAACACTATCGATGTCACTTGGCAAAAATTTCTGTGTGTCATCTTCTACGACTGTGTTCCATTGGAACACTTTCAGTTTCAAATACTGAATAATGTGTTTCTTTCCATGCGTATGTAAATTAGTGACTACATTGTCCGTATATTGATTGATCAAATGCTTGAGGCCATTGCTGAAATCATTGTTATTGGGCCACATCGATACGATGATAGTCGTCAAGACCTTCGACAATTGCTTTGAATTCTGGGTCGATACGTTTCAGCTCTGGTCCTGGTCCACGTGGTTTTTTTCCTCGTGGTCTGTACTTTGACTTTTTCACTTTCGGCGGCTGATTGTTATGCCATAGCACTTGTTGAAAGCAGAGCTTGATCTTTTCTTCTCCACTTTCACCGAAGAATGTGAAATCATCATTCTCGACGCCTATGTTCATACGCCTTCTGCACCTCAAATAAAAATAGCAATGATCCCAAGACGCAAATGGAAGTGGCTTGCAAGCTCATTTCCGTCATTTTGCCAATCAATGCTTCTCGGTATTGTGGTCGAATGATTGTATTCAATGCACATTTGACTGTTGTAATCTCATCTTTCGTTTCTCCCTTCGCTGGTATGGATGGCTTGAAACGATTCGCCATTTTTCTATTGAAAAAAAAAAAAAACATAGACACATACGATTTAGTTCGAAAACAAACACTATTTAAACTTAGAAAAAAATCATTCTTCATTCATTTTTGGTAATCAATTTTTGCAATCAGTTGTGCACGAAAACAAAGCTAACAAAGCTGAAAAAACCGAATAGAAAATTACATATTTTTCATTCAATTTGAAATTGAAATGTTTGGTTCTAATTAACATAAAATAGCACGTTTTATCGCTCTTCAATCTATCCACTCTTATAATTTTCATAAATCTTAAATTATAATTCATTTTCTGTGTGTTGGTTTTTGTCTCTATTACTGAACGTGTTAAATTTCATCGAATTAAAGCAGAAAAAAAAGAAGAAAGAAAACCAAAATCACAATTAAACTAAACGACTTTGAATCAAAAACTGCATTTAAATAAGTAAAATGAATAATTAGCACAATTAGGGACAAATAGGCACAGCATTAAATCCACATAAATCGGTCAGCATTGAAAATTGAACACAAATTCACTGAGAATTTTTTGCAATTGTTATAAAATTGTTATAATTACCAAAAAAATCAACTATAAAAAAACACACGAATATAGAGTTCACTAAAACACACCATTCGATATGCCACTCTCGTAAATAGATCAATTCCAATTAAAAATCCAGTAAAAAGTAATAAATTTGCTTCGAATCACAAGAACATTTGATTTGATAATTTAAATTTCAATTTAATCTTGGCGACTGACTTGGTCAAAATCTCCGAATGACAATGATTTGTGAAATTCTGATGATTTGAGGCGAATTTTATCGAAAACTAACAGTAACAAATCAACATCGAATCGAAAACTTGACACATTTTGAAATACCACTGGATAATTTTTATTTCTTTGAAATGAATTGATTGTATGTATCAATGTGACTTTTCATAAACAAATGGGCGCCTGTTATGAATATTCTAAGGCAACCAAAAATTTGCAAACGATCACAAAGAATTCATTGAATGATATATTTGAAATAAACAGTTTAGCCATGATCACAATGTAAAACACTATTCATAATAACATCCACCGTATATTTGTTACGGATGAGAATCATTTCATCTCGTCGTTCTATTCTCTATTGATATACTGATATGAAACCATTTCACTTTGATCGTTTTTTTTATCGAGAACATGAACATAATGACACTGCTTTGAAAAAATTTCTCCATGCACAAATTCAAATATGATACACATTATTCATATTTCGATAAAATAAAATAAAATAAAATTAAATTAAATGAGATTCCTAAAGCAAGAAAAAATCTACTGTAAATACAAAAATCAGTTAAAACAACGAAGTTTTTATTCACATTTGACGTTTTGAAATGTGCTTCAGATCTGTCAACATTCATAAACAATACAATGTCAACCATTCTAAAGGTTCGTTTCTATATGTACGAGAAGCAATAATGAAATTCATTTTTTGCTTCGGGAAGTGTGAATATCAATTGCAACGATTTGTGAATACTATCAATTGACATAAAATTTTGTACTCTTTAATTCAAGCCACCCCCTTTTTTAATTTTTAGTTCTCGGAAACACCTTAATCTCTAAAACAAAGACTTTTATCTTAGTTAGGATAATGACGACCTCACAACAAAACGATGTTTCATATTGCAATAATATTTACAAAATTATGACATGGTTGAAGTGGATTTTACAATTTTAATAATCCTTTTATTATAGGACTATTCAAATTATTACAATCTGAGAACCTATTTATAATTCAAAAAAAATTATCATTCGCTTTGAGACACAATATAATTTAAATTGGCTATCTAATATATGCACATGTTGCATTTTTCATTGAATTTTTGAACCACGATAAAGTGTCTCCTGTAAAAAATTATAATAGGAAAAAATGTTAATCTAAGAATCACTAAACCGTAGAAAAAATATGTTTAAAAAATATATGTCACTCTTTTGTTCTGAGGTGTTCAAGTCTTTTCTATAGCAATCGCTATTTAAATTTTAAAATAAATTCAATTTACATTTTAGAATATCTTCATTTCGGTGATGTGTCTTCTGTTTCTCATAATATTGGCATTGCTACAATTTCGTGTTATTCAAGACTCGTATCTTCTATCATTGTGCTATGGGATTTTATGCGCAGCTACAATTTTATGCATTATGTCAATGCCGGCGTTGAGTAAAATTATTCCTCTTGATACAAAAGAGGTAAATAAACGACTCTCAACTATTAGAATTTAAATCAATTGAATTATCAAAAAAAAATAAAATAAAATAAAATTTACATTAAATTTTGATACAGGATTTAACAGAAGGCGTGTGGCAAGTTACATTTGTAGTATTTGTTACTTATGTTTTAATGCCACTACAGATCTGGGAAGCTATTGTCTACGGTGTCTTTTTGCCCACAATTCATATCGGCCTATCAACATTTCAAATGTTAACAGAAACGTATCATTACTACGACTATAGCCCTCTTTGGGCCAATTCCATTACATTTATAGCTGTTAATGTTTGTGGTTTAATGGTGAATGTCATGATGGAACGGGCACAGAGGCGTGCTTTTCTAGACACAAGAAATTTTGTAGCAGCCCGCCTTGAAATGGAAGATGAGAATGAAAAATTGGAACGTTTATTGCTAAGTGTACTTCCAAGACATATAGCAATTGAAATGAAAAATGATATTTTGTCACCGGTTAAAACTCAATTCCACAAGATCTATATTCAAAAACATGACAATGTTAGCATATTATTTGCCGATATAGTTGGTTTCACTATACTTGCATCACAGTGCAGTGCACAAGAACTAGTCCGATTGTTAAATGAACTTTTTGGACGATTTGATCAACTATCAAATGTAAGTGTCACACATGTGTGTTTTGTTCTCCAATGTTTTCATTATGCTCATTATTTGAAAAATAATCATTTATTTTCAGGATCATCACTGTTTAAGAATTAAAATTTTGGGCGATTGCTATTATTGC
Source organism: Resseliella maxima (assembly GCA_029041755.1). Classification (NCBI taxonomy): domain Eukaryota; kingdom Metazoa; phylum Arthropoda; class Insecta; order Diptera; family Cecidomyiidae; genus Resseliella; species Resseliella maxima. The sequence goes on from JAQOWM010000799.1 coordinate 565,952, forward strand.
GTGTCTGGGCTGCCCGAACCAAGGAGTGATCATGCGAAATGCGCTGTCGAAATGGGTTTGGATATGATTGACGCCATTGCGTAAGTAATTAATATAATAAATGAAGAGAACATTTTCAACGACTGAAATATATTGCAGAGAATTTGTTGATTCCACGGATGTAAAACTATCAATGCGTGTTGGCATTCATTCCGGCCGAGTGCTTTGTGGAGTTTTGGGTCTACGAAAATGGCAATTTGAAGTAAATATAAATAATCGTACGACTCTTTAATATAGGTTTAATTATTGTCAATTGATCTACAGGTCTGGTCGAACGATGTGACGTTAGCAAATCACACAGAATCTGGCGGTGAGCCGGGACGAGTTCATGTAACTAGGTCGGTATTGCAAATTATATAACATGAAAAGAATTTCAAAATGCAATAACATCTTTAAATAATTTGGAATAGAGCTACGCTTGATTGCCTTGGTGGTGAATATGAAGTTGAGGCAGGTTTTGGTTCAAATCGAGACTCATACCTTCGTGAGCATGGAATTGACACTTTTTTCATTATTCCTCCGAATCATCGACGAAAGGTGAGAGAAATAGAAATGTATAACAAAATGAAATAAATAAATTAATTGATAATTTTAGCCCCTGCTGATGAATACACTTGGAGTGAGATCGGCTTTAGGATCAAATCGTCGCAAGCTTTCATTTAGGAATGTTTCAAATGTAGTTGTACAACTATTGCATACAATTAAATACTCTGTGCCGGTGCCATTTTCTCACCTCACAACACCAAATGCAAACTACATGAGTTCCAGTCAAAATTCATCTGTTCTTGGACTCAGTGAAAATAACAGAAAGGTATGAAATGCATATAATAACAGACATTTATTTTATCTTTATTATTTTTCTCGCGATATTATAGAGTGCAGTCGAAAGATTTAAACGGCCATTTAAAAAGCGCCATTCAAGTTTACATAATCAACCTACAAATCGAGTAAATAAGTTTTTATCACAAGCAATTGAGGCTCGAAGCGTTGATCATGACAAAGCTGTTCATGTTAACCGGTATACTTTGCAATTCCGCGATCGTGAAGTGGAACGAAATTACCACAAAGATATTGATTTGGGATTTTCGGGAGAGTTAGTTTGTAGTTTGCTATTGTTGATGCTGAGTACAGCACTGCAAGTGGCAGTTTTTCCTAGAACATTCATTTTATTGTTGTTATTCCTAACTGCATTCATTTGGATTTCATCCATTTTGATGCTGATGCTCGCAGCACGGTTAAAATGGATTTTATGGGATTTGTCACATAGCTACACATTACGTTTAGCAATTATCATTTTCACAATTATTCTCTTATATTCGGTTGGCCAAGTAAATGTGGTAAGTACCAATTGTAATATTTTTCACATATCTAACAATATTACAAAATAACAAAGGTAAAAATTTATCAATCATATAGTTCACATGTCTTACAAATCTGCAATGTAAAAATGAAACTGTTGTGTATAATAACGGAGTTGCATTGCCAATAACGGGATATAACCATCGCATATGTTCTCTCCCTCAATACATATCACTAGCAGCTGCATTTGCTTTCCTTTGCGTGTCAGTTTTCTTAAGGTTTGTGTAGTCAATCACATATCTTTCAGTGTGCATTACGAGTAACTAAGAATAGATAGCGGACTTCTTGGAGAATTTTCTTATATCTTTTTTCAGTTACTTATAATCTTCGCCAAAAAAACAGAATAAATAACACGTTCCCTTACATCTTTCTAAAAATATAAAAAACCATATTTGACTTTCTTTCTTTGATAGGTTACCATTTTTGATTAAAACCGTCTTGGTTTTTCTAATGGGCAAGTATTTGGTGGAAAAACACTTATTATTACTCCTATATATTTACTAGAATTTATTTAAAAAATTTATTTTATATTTTATATTTTCTTTTTTCTTCTCCCCTTAGGCATAGTATACAGTGCTTACATATTATTTTCACACATTGAGATTTTTACATGCTATGATGGACGTGTGAATTCATCAATTCCACAACATACTATAACGATATTACGCATTGCTTTGTTCATGATAGCGGTTCTAACTCATGGACGGCAAGTGGAATGGGTATTTACAATATTCATAATATTTACTGAAGATTTGTTAACATTTTCATTATTATTTCCCCCAGGTTGCTCGTCTAGATTTTTTGTGGCAATTACAAGCATCTCATGAAAAACGAGAAATGGCTATTTTACAAGAATCAAATCGTCGCATACTATTTAATTTGCTCCCAGCACATGTAGCCACACATTTTCTTGATAATCAATTTCGAACTACAAATAATATGACCGGCGCAACATCGGCTGGCGGTGGTAATACGATTGGACAAGATTTGTATTACCAAAGCTATTCAAAAGTCGGTATAATGTTTTGTAGTATACCAAATTTTCATGAATTTTATACGGAATTGGATGGAAATCAATTGGGAGTCGAGTGTTTACGTTTATTGAACGAAATTATTGCCGACTTTGATAATCTCTTAGCACAAGAACGTTTTGTAGCCATTGATAAAATTAAAACCGTTGGAGCCACATATATGTGTTCAGTTGGTCTCATTCCAAGCTACAAAATGAGTAATAATGATGTTCATATGACTCGACGTCATATGACAACATTATTTGAATTTGCACGAGCTATGCGCGCTTCCATTCAGAATATTAATGAAAATTCGTATAACAATTTTGTCACGCAAATTGGTAAGAATTTGAAAAGAAATTGGTTTACGCAATTAAGGAATTAATTATTATTTTTGCGTTCGTAGGCATAAATATCGGTCCAGTAGTTGCAGGTACTTTGTAAATTAAATTTAATTGAAATTCAAGCTAATATTGTTTCTATTTTATGTGCAGGAGTAATAGGTGCAAGAAAGCCACAGTACGATATTTGGGGCGATTCAGTTAACGTAGCTTCGAGAATGGCTTCGACTTGCATACCGAATGAGGTCCAATGTACAAAAGAGGTCCGATTTTTATTATGATTTTATAAATCATGGTTGTAGATTTTATTAATATTACAATATTATATTTTGATAATTACTCAGGTCGTAGATAGCTTGCAAGGATCTCACTTTGAATTCAGGTCTGTAAATTTGTTTTCAATAATTTTCTTTATTAAAATTCAGTTTTTCCTCTTGTAAATTTACAGATGTAGAGGACCAATTAAAGTTAAAGGCAAAGGAGAAATGATTACATACCTGTTGATTGATCCATCAAATGCAAATCAATACATTGCATCGCCTTTAACGTCGTATACACCAGCTATGAGTGTATCGAATGTTTGTCTTCCTTCCACATCAAAACATGTAACAAATATCAGAATGTCATCGCAACATGGAAAACATGCACAAAATTCTAATGGTTATCGACCAAATGTTGTAATGGCTGAAAAGAAAAGCTACAATTATATGGCCAGTCCAAATTATTTACAGTACGAAAACTCGTATCAAAAATATAAAAACTTCTGCCACAACAAAGATGTGACAAATTTTCGCGACAACAATTTGCATCAAGAACAAAGAATGATTGAATACCGAAATCTTGAAGATAACGGATATAATACTACTGCAAATGATCGTTATACAGATATTGAAGTTAAAGCTGAAAATACTATGCAATCGTCTGATGATGAAGGCGGTTTTAGGCAAAATGTTCATTACACAAAAAATCAATTTAATCATCTTAATGGAGCTAATGGATTCAACAGTGATATGGGTTATAATTTTAAAGAAATTGAACCTCTATTGGAAGGGAAAGGAGGAGGACATGGTCGTGAAGTAACACAAATGTCAAACAATAGACAAAAATATGAACCACCTCATTATGCAAATCCAGGAGCAATGATTCCAATGCAAAATACACAAGTGTCCGTAGATAATCAAATTGTAAACCATTGTCATAATAACAGGAATAGGTTTATTCAATCACAATACCAACATACAAACTCACCTTACCGAAAGGTACCGCCCTAGGGGCTGAGGACCCTTTATGAATATATATATTTAGTAGATATTCAGAATATTCACGCGATATTTAAATATTTATGAGATATTTGCTAGATTCAAAAAAACACACCATATCATACATATTTGAAATATCTAGTGAATATTCATATCATTTTTATCAATAAGTTAGCATTTGTGAATATATTGTTGATGGCAAAATAAGTATTGCTTGAAATTGAGATTTGGTATCATATGTATGTTTAGCATATTTATGATATTTAGTATATTTATAAATATTCACATTATTCACAATATTTGCAGGATATTTACAATATTTATTTTTATTTACTTTCGTTCTTTCCCCCTAGGTACCGCCTATACCTTCAATGCAACATTACACGAAACCCCTTCCGAAACTTCCTACAAATATAGGTAATGCAAAATTTATAAATGTTATTTGATTTAATGAATTCGATTTGGGTGCACTGACAGAAATATATATATATATGTCAAATGTTTATTCCAGACAGGAATATGTTTCTTACCATTCCGTATTGGAATAAATATGCATTGGTTTATTCTTATACGGTATAAACAGAGATACTAGGCTGTTCAATAATGAAGTGAAAAAATTAATGAATACACATTTTTTTGCAAAATTCTTTTTTATTCTTCAACATATTCTCCTTTTAGCTCGATACACCGAGTCCAACAATTTTCTAACTTTTTTATACCTTCCGAATAATACGATTTGTCGAGCTGGTGAAAATAGCTATCAGTTTCCCATTCGACTTTTTCATTTGATCAAAATCGCTTACCAGACATCTCTTGAGGTTTCCAAACAGATTTAAAATAGTCACTAGGGGCCAGATCTCGAGAATACGGTGGGTGGGAAGGCAATTCATGTTTTTTGCCTTTGCAATGTTTGATGTGTGAAATCATTTTTTTTCTTCTTCAAATGGGGCCGTTTCGTCCTGAATTCATCATCCAATCGATCCAACAATGCTACATAATATGCGCCAGTAATCGTCCTTCCTTTTTCAAGGTAATCGATGAAGATTATACCATGTGTATCCATACATGAGTAAGGGAAAATGTATTTGGTTTTAACCCCCCCTCCTCCTCCTCTTCAATTTTCAGAGAGGATCCCCCTATGAAATTTTCCGAGAGGCACTCATCTTGCTTTTTAAAGCTTTCTTGTCTCCAATTTTTCATGCAAAATATTAAACACACACCCAGTTGAGATGTATGTGGCCTCAGCCATCTCAGGCACTTTCAATTTTGGGTCGTACAATATCATATCGTGGATTTTTGGTTTCACTAATGGTTTTTCCACGCAAAAAATAGTGTTTAATCAACACACAGAACTCATAAAATTCCATTTTAAAAAAAATATTCGGAGGTTAGTTGATTTCGTGCGCTGTAAATTGTATACTACTGATTGGATTGCGCTCAAATTTTGACAGTAGAGGTTGAAATGATTGTTCTTGCCAAAAATAATAGCAATTTTTCCAGTCATTATTGAAAAACCTACTATATACGGTATATAGCAATGTTCATAATTCTTCACTCATTGACATATAAACCTGTTAGGATTCCTAAAAGATTTATTACAAACTGGAACAATCAAACATGTATTGGTTTATTCCTAATTTGAAAATGTTTATTCTTAAACGGAATGGTACAAAATATATTCCAGTTTGTAATAAACGTTTGAAATATTGAACAAATATTTGCGTCTTTGTGCGAATAAAAATACTCTAGATATATGTTTTTGCTATAAACAATCGATTCATTTACGATTAGATGAAGGACCCGAATCATCAACTGAAGACATAAGTAGGCCATACTCTCCAAGTCTTAGTTCATCTAATGAAGATATATTGAAACCAACAGCTAGAATTGGAGATCGTGGAGATTGTGATTTAACCGAAAATCATTTGAATACTCAAAATGATTGGCTTTCAAGATCAGGACTTCGTAGTTCAGAGTCAAATTATCCGCAATATGGAGCCGGCTCAAAACTTAATTCTATCGATTTAGCATATCTCAAAGATCTCGATCTAAGTTCAACAACCGAGAGTCCGTCAACTCTCGCAGCAACAAATGGAAAAGAAGTTGAATCAAGTACGAGTTTCGAATATCAAGAAAACAATGTAATACGTTCTCCTTTCCAACGGGAAATTCAACGTCTCCTCGATTCATCAGCTTCAAAAGTCCTAATAAGTGGTGCAAATAGATCAGCAATTGATTTACAAAACTCGAATGCAAAAAATTCAATTAATGACAGTAACGGTTCATTTCAATCGAAGCTATCAAATGTTGAACATAATACAGTACAGATTTCGTTGTTAAGTGGGGAAAATTCTGCAATAGCTGCAGTAAATGGAAAGCATCCGGTCGGTTTGGAAGCGATAAAAGAAATTGCAAAAAATACTGCAAATACAAACGCCACTCAAATGTGAATATTTTTATTATTGATTTATACGTGTATCTATGTAATCCTATAGGTAATTTTCTTTTATATGGTAAATAGGCAGATGTCTGACGCAGGATCAACTGAAGTTTATAAGGAAAGTAATGAACACACATACCCAATAAATGGACATCGACTATTTGAGTTGAGAAATATCAGTATTGAAGAGAATGATGATGATGAAAATGGTGGTGATGGTATTATTTGCGAAAGTGATATCCTAATGAATAAATTTGATATTGTGAATTCAAAGACAATTAACGATATCTTAAAATATGGCGCACATCAATCGGTGGACTCAAATCCAGTTGAAACTCAATCAGAGTGGAGCGATGAAGATGAGCGGGAGGATGATGAAGGCAAAGGTAAAAAGAAACAACATAAAACATGAGAAATGAATTATTCAATAATTATTATCTTTATTTTAAAGGAGGTGCTGAGAGTGCGGGATATATTACAGATGAAGCAGGCCTAGAGAATCTATCCCTGTTGAATGAAACAGGTTTAACAGACAATGAAGCAGCATTGTCAGATGTGAATTCTTGTAACGCACACGACGTGGACGACACATCGATATCAAGCCGAGCTAGTTCTCGTTTGCTTAGTTTAGATTCTTTGAGTGGTTTTTATGACAATGAACAGGAGCCAATAACAAATAAAACTCATGAAAAAGCGATTATGAACGTTTCGAATAAAATAACGAATAAATTTGGTTCGCAGGCGCTCTAGAAATTTAAATAAGAGATTAATTTCAAATTATTACTAACAAATATGTTTGTTATAATAAATTTTTTTATATTTTGCAAAACTGATGCTTATACATAAAATGTGATTTAGTATGTATTACTTTGTGGATTTCAATTGCAAAAATCTAACTTGGCTAGAAATGAAAATGGGCGAATGCGATCGTTCGCGATTTTTGACCAAGCATAAAATAAATAACAAATTATTTGATCTCAAAACATATTACGTTATTACTTTAATGCATTAATACTTTGCTTAAAATTGCAAAATTCTTCACAATCTAATTGTTAATTAATTACCAACTGTTTCAACGCAAATCGCACATCGCTTCAAACAAAAGTGAAAATCAATTTTTAGCATATAATTTGATAACGAACATAAACCAATGACACAATATTCTTTTAATTTTTTCGTGAATGATGTGAATCATATAAATCAATAAAAATTATCATTTAAAAAGAAAACTAAAATAAACATTCAAGATTATTTTGATTTTGTTGAAAATTTATTGGATCCAGTTCTTCTGCCATTTGAATTTCTCTTTCACCGTGTTCTGTTAAACCCAAAGCAAGCAATGATTTTCCACGTAGCCAAAAACATTGGATGCGACTCAACAAATTTAATTGAACCTCTGGTTTGTATCTTTCAATGGCTTCTGAGCAATCTTCGGCCTGAATAAAGATTTAAAAGATTATTCCCTTAACCTGATTGAATGAACTAAAATAACAAACTGCACACAAAAAAATGAATCAGTAGAAATGAAATTTCAGATGTAATTTTAATATTAAATTTACCTCAAGCAGTTTAAATTTAATATTAAAATTACATCTCATATTCCATTTGCACTGATTTATTTATTTGTGTGTGTTGCATAAACACTTACACAACGTTTGAAATTGTGAAGGGCATATTGAGCTATAGCTCGATTAAGATAAAACTCTGCAGATGATCTATTCGATACTTTTAATCCAAAACTAAATGCAGAAACTGCTGCTAAAAAGTTTTTTCTCTTCATGAAATCATGCCCTTTTTTCAATAGCTTAAGAAGAGAAAAAAAACTTAGTTTAAATCATTTGAATTCAAAATAACGATTTTTATTATTTTGTACCCAAGATGTGTCACGTTCATCAAAGTTCAAGTCTTTATCACTAATTCCAATTCGATTAGCCATGATTTCATGTTGCTTTTTACACCATTCCCGTTCGATGTTCTCTTGTGATTCACGTTTTGGTGTTATGAATTCACGTGAACCAAGTTTCACATTTATTCTACCACATGAACGAATTGGAGGTAATACACATTCTTCTGAAATTGAACTCTTATCTGATACGTAGGGTTCTGAACGTTCGTTCTGTTTTTTAGGATCATCATTCTGTATTTCTCATTCAATTTAAGTGTAAATAAATATTACATATAAATTGATTATTTTCTATTTTTCGTTTAAAAAATATTACCTTTAACAAATGAAGATTTTGTAAAGATGATTCGGTTTCACAAATTTGCTTTCTAATGTGGTTTTCTCGCTCAATTTGCTTGTCAATTACAAATCTTTTCATGTCAGATTGACTCTTTTTTTTTGATACAAAATCCTCTCGGACACTCCTTTCATATTCGCGAAAAATCTCTTGTTTTGTTTGATTCGTTATAGTATCGTCACTTTGATTGGCATTTGATTTTGCCGTTCTTCCAATATTTGACCACCAAACAACTTTTTCTTTTTTTAAATGAAATTTAATGTTTGATTCTAAGACTTTGCAAGAACTTTCATTGACATTGATTGAATGCTCAAAAAATAGCTCATACAAAAATGGTTTGATGTTTATTTTCAAAAATTTATCTCCTAATATCACGTCATCGATAGATTTTTTGCCAACAATAGAAATATTTAATAATATTTCATGTTCATTTTGCGACCAAAAAACATTTTTCACAAAAATCGACATTTTTTTGTATCTTCTATGGATAAATAGTGTCAGTTTCCATGACAACCTATAAAAAAAGTAATCTACATTACATTACTTCCGTAAGTGATGTACAATGAAGTTCTATTCAAATGCGGGCTTGGAAACGAAGGAAATTATTTTGAAGAATAAATATTTGTGATCATGATCTATATCCAAGGGCACGCTTTATTTGACGATATTTATAAACAAATGCGATGTTTACCTTCACATTGTGGGTCACGAGTTCAATATTCTCTCTAGTTTAGAAATGACAGATAACAAACCATTGTAATTAAAGCACATTCATGTTTTAATCAAAATAATTTACAATTAGATTAACGGAAAATGATTGGTATGCATGTAGATGTGTATGATGGTGCTATTGAAAATGATAAACTCATATGGAATACTAATTTCTATCCATTGTTTTCACATTAGTAGTTTAAAATCAAATAAATTAAATTTAAATGTTCAGTCGCTTTAGTACATTGAAGTCGAAAGTTATTTGTACGAAACAAATTAAATAATCATAGTTAGTCAATTTTACTTTCCCAATTTTTGTCCTCAGTTATACTTAAACACAAGTAATCAATATGAAACGTTATTTTGTGTGTATACTTGTAATTTTGTATAATTCAAGTGCATATTATATCAACCAATATATTAGAGTACCTCCCAAAGCAAAATATGGATTTAATCCGATTTTTGTTCAACAAGATGAAATTGGTAGTGATAAAGTTATAATTTTTTCATTAATAACGTTTTTTTTAATTTACGATAAATTGTTTGCCGTTGAAGATGCGGAAATCGATTCATGGACATCCGAAGATGGCTCAAATATTTGGGAACACAGCGGTTTGTAAAGAGCAATTATCGCATTTATCTACCTTATTTATAGACTATATTTAAAATGTCTATTAGGTTTATTTGAGGGCGATATAATGATTTATAATACCAAACAATCGATTAAGAATGGATTAATTGATAAAACAGCGAGATGGCCGAAAGCAATAGTTCCATATTATATTGATGATGCTTTCAGTGAGTTTCCAGATTTTCTAAAAAAATAATAAACATTTAATTGAGTTTCCTTACGCTTTTCACTCAGCTGACGAAGAAGTTATTTCAATTTTAAATGCTATGCAAGAATATCATTCAAAAACTTGCATACGTTTTCGACCTTATTCTCAAAATGACCAGGTATGAATTTATACAAAAAAAAAAAAAAAAAAAAAAAAACAAACAAACAAACATATGAGAAAATTATGAAACCTAATACATATTTTTTATATATATATTTATTTCAAATATTATTTATTTTCGACTATTACACTTATTGAGTTAATCACTCAGATGATCATTTCGAAAGCAATGCTTTCATGATACATATTTTTTGTGAAGAATAGAATAGTCGCATGAAAAACCGATTACAAATGTTGTTATCTAATGTTTAGAATTTCCTCACAGGCTTGGATTGATATAAAACAAGATTACTCGGGATGCTGGTCCAGTGTTGGGATGAAAACGGAAGGACAAATCGTAAATCTAGGTTCGCAAAAATGCCGTCAACATGGTGTTATAATTCACGAACTTATGCATGCAATTGGGTTTGTAATAAATATTCTATTTACTTTGTTTTTCCTCATCAATTTTCAAGTTAATGTTATCAATAGGTTTTATCACCAGCAAAGTGCGTCTGACAGAGACGATTATATAATGATACACTGGGACAACATTAAAAAAGGAAGAGAACATAATTTTAATAAATATAATGAATCCATTGTGACAAACTTCGATGTGCAGTATGACTATGACAGTGTTATGCATTACAGTGCGAAAGCATTCTCCAAAAATGGAAATAATACCATCGAACCAATAGTAAATTTTTTTCTAATTGCTAAAAAGGTAAAATATTAGCCAAACTAAGTATTTCTAATAATTATTTATTATAGTTTGAATATACACGACTTGGTCAAAGAACAGGATTGAGTGACAAGGACGTTCAAAAAATAAATTCCATGTATGGTTTAGAATGCAACAATGATACAATAAATGTTGTTGATATACATGTGCTAATGCAGCAGCAACAACAACAAGTGGCTTCAATTTCTATTCAAGAAAATTATTTTAATACCATTTTCAAATGGTTTGAAAGTTTGTTTAGTTTAAATTTGTGGAATAACTAGATAAGACTTGATTTTAGTTTTTATACGTTTATTTATTCATTTAATTATAAAATTCAATTATGATAATGGAAGAGATCACTTATTCGTTGTAAAATGACAAATGACATAATTCATCAATCGCTGCCTTTGCTGCCTAAAATTAATGAATAAAATTTCAAATATGTGTAAGAGGTTAATCTATACTAAACAAACTTGCATTCATTGTTATTATACCTCTTTTAAGCTAGCATTGTTCTCATCCAAGAGACTTTCTAGTGTTTGTTTGAATTCCTTTGACCATGATTTTTGCAATGAAAAACAACTAAATCGAGCAACAATTTTCAGTAAATTGCATAAACGCGTCCTGTTAATAAAAATATAATATGGAATAAATAGAGTAAAGTGTTATTGAAGAAAAAATGTAATTGATTTTTGTTTGAAACCTTAGCGTATCATTGCCATTCTGTAATAAACTAATTAAATCGACGCTCTCGTAAAAAATAACAATTTCCACAAGTTCAGCATTTTCAGGAAGTTTTCGTAGTACAAAGCATAATATCGATACGATGCAACAAACTATTTGCATACCATGGGAATCATATACAACTGAAATGTAATTCAAAAATAATTTATACATTAGAGATATTTTCTCTCATTTTTAGAATAAAGAATACATACCATCTGATAAAAAGTGTCTGAGTAAATCATTCGCAATGATGTACATTGAGTCACAGAACTGAGCTAAAAAATAGTCATTCAAATGTATTAAATAGCAAACCAATTCATATATGCTCGTTAATGTTTTCAATCCATCCACTGATATGTCATTCATTTTTCTGAAATGGATTAATAAATTATACAAAGTGAATAAGCAATAAGCTTTATATCTGAAATAAAAATCTTTATTTAATTTACTTGAAGACAATTTGTTCCTGTGTTGTGCTCAATGCCGCAAAATTTGATGAAGACAATGTGGATGAAAAACTTGGATTATTAATCTTAACCATACATATAATTTTCGAAGCAAATATTAAATTTGGTAGTAGCTTTGTTTGCAGATATACATTTTTTATTTGTTCAAGATCTTCGTATGATATTTGTAACACAAATGGTATGCTCAATAATTGAACAACACGACCGATCACCGTCATACTAGCATTGAAATTTCTTAGTATTGCAACAATAATACCAACCTAGAAGAAATGTCATTTTTTAATATTTTAGTTTATTATTGAATTTAATCAATAAACACTAGTTATTAATAATGAATTTAATCAATAACAGAGTCTTACGAGATTTTGATGTTTCAATGAATCAATTTCTCCGTTTAATACTTCCTTCATCGACATGTGAATGAATGCTAACCATTCTTCGTTCTCTATTGGCGGACTTTGATCATCTTCATATGCATCTTGTTTACTATGATCTTGATTACTACCACTGCACAAAAGGATGGGTTTTACAACTGTTATTTTGAAAGATTGAATGAATAAATACAAACCATTTTACTTTATCATTGCCTAAGCGAATTGAGAAATTATCCAAATTCTGACTAAGCTTATGTTTCACTAGGTCAACATTCATTTTATTAGGTTGATTGCTTGATGAAGTAGCAGAATCTTTCACATCAATTTCCCTCGATTTTACTATCGGGGGATTAACTGATGTTTTCCCTTTGCCAGCATCCCATTGTGCCCCATCTTCAAGATGCATTTTTTCAATATTCTCCATCATTGTTACTATCTTAAGATTTGGATTTTCTTTCGCTCCTTGATTGGTTCCATCATTTTCATCCACTGCATCAAAATTATCCCTATATCGTTTAATAATTAAATTTTGATTTTCTCCTCGCGCTGAGTCGACAACCAATTTGGTTTCTCTTTTAATTAATGGACCTTCCACGTCTGTTTCAAGATCCGTTTGAATAATAGCATTTATGCTATCGTCTGATGAGATTGATTCATTATCACCAATAACATTGCTTTGTTTCTTTTTAATGTTATTCTTAGGTTTAGCTGATTGACACTTGCTCATTGCGTCGGCTATCATTTTTTTACCACGATTAAACATAATTTCATCTCTTTGTTTTTCCTTTCGAATTTGTTGTGAAGTAGTTAGTTCTTCCGTTAATGGGCGTTCTGCTTTATTGTTAACGTTCAATATAATTAAATTGCCTTTTACATATGGATGTTCAATAATCTGTTGCCAAGTTAGGCGCATTCCTGTCGAGAAATTTATTACAAATTAAAATAATTGTTTTATTTTATTTTTTTTTTAATTTAACTTCATTAAATAAAAACAAATGACAAATATTATAAACGTAACATACCTGGTTGTTTTTTCAAAAGACCTTCCAAGAATGATTTTGAGTCGATTGCAATTTTAGAAGGCCAAACAATCTCAGGATTACGATGCCATTTTATTAGTTCCGAAAAGGATTGCGTTTTTATTGGTGGTTTTCCGAAATTGGCCTACATCATACAAACAAACAATCTAACAATTAATAATACAAAGATTTTATTTGAAAAAAAAAAAAAAAAAAATTCGTACCTCGTAAAGAATGCAACCAATAGACCAAAGGTCTGCTCGTTCGTCATACAATGCATCGTCCATGACTTCTGGTGCCATGTAAAGAGGCGTCCTATGAAAAAAAATACATCTACCTTATATTCAATGTATTCTTAATAAATATGGACATATTTTAAAGCAATATTCTACCAAAAAATAAATACCCCTTCACGGATGTTAAAAGATATGTTTCAGTTGTCAATTTTCGAGCTAATCCGAAATCGCATAATTTTGCTTCCATTTCGTCAATATTACGGTAGTTGTTTAAAAGAATATTTTGGGGTTTTAAATCCCTATGTGATACGCGATGTGAATGCAAATAATATAACGCTGAAAGCAAATTCCAGCTAAGTTTTTGCACATGCTTTTCTGATAACTTTTTGTTTGACATAAATCGATGTAAATCAATTCCTGCAAGTTCCGTCACAACAACTATATATTCTATAGTTTCAAATGAACACAGCATTTGTATAATATTGGGATGGGTTAACGAATTATGTATTTTGCATTCTTTAAGAAACTTTTTTTGTTCTTTTCTTTCCCTTTCGGAAGGATGTGGTTTCTAAAATATATATTTTCTAACATTATTATGTTATACAATGTATTTTATGAATATATGCTACTTGCTTTTTTTATCAATTTCACTGCAACAGTTCGATCAGTCGCTTTTTCTTTGGCTCTATAGACTTGGCCATACGAACCAACGCCAATCATTTCAATTAAATCATACTTTTCAATTTCCATTTTGTTTGATAATTAGCTGGTTTCTAAAACACGATTTTACTTTTTAAAATCAAATATTTTACTTAAAATCACTATTATGGTCAGTACGATTGGTTATATATACAAGAAATGACATTTGACAGTTGGATACAAAGCAAATCACTTGCGTGTATTGGTTTTTAAGGGGAATATATTTGACAGTACTGGATATCTATGCAGCTTTGATATAAAAAGGGGAAATATTATAAAGACTTGTTTCCATCATTAAATACTATGCGGTCTTTTATTAAAACTTGATTCACGAAAAATTGCCGTAGAAATACTTATTTTTCTTTACAAAGTATTTTCATAATGCGAATTACACTAGAGACCTGCAATAATATTCGGATATCTGATATCCGAACCGTATCTGAGCCGATTTTTAAGATTACGGTTTTCATCCGAATATGAAGAATCGGATACGGTTCGGCTACGGTTTTTCGTTTTTCAAATGCGGATCAATCTGAAAAAATAAACCGAATTTTAGTTCGAAAAGATATTCAGAAATTGTTTTACAGGACTGTTACAAATTCAATTGTTTTCCAAAGACTTTGATCTTTGACATTGAAAAGGTATTTCGTTTTGGAATTTTTCACTCTCGTTTTATTTTTGGGTTTTCAAACAAAAATTCGTTGTAATCATTGGAAATGTGTTTTAAATTAAAGATATAACATTGTCAATGCATGAATTAAATTTGATTGTATTATTCAAAAGAAAACAATTAGTTTACTGTTCGTTATTTTTGAAATTCAAATTTGGCGCACCAATTCACACTACGAATAGCTTCCAACTTCATTGTTATCAATTACGAAAATATTACGAAAAACAAATTTGTATTCATTGTCTTCATTAAAAAGCTGATCAAACGCAAAACACAACACAACACATTCCAACCTCAAGCTATAAGCAAAGTGTGAAAAATTACCAACTTATGAAAATATTTATCAACAGGCACAAAAATAGAAAAATAGTTAATCCAATATGCAAAACAGATAAAAAAAGAATTTTTCAAATAACGGATACGGTTCGGATAAAGATATTGAATAAAAGAAGCAGCTTGGATACGGGTTTTTATTTTTTGTATCCGTGCAGGTCTCTAAATTACACACAATGAAAGAAATCTAGGTGCATTGTCCTTCGTTCAATATACAATATTTTGGTGAAATTGGTTCGGAACGAATACCCAAAAGTTTAAGTCTCGCGTTATGATGAAATAGACGTTCCACAGATTTTTGAGAAGGCGTATCAGGATTTGACCATAAACGTTCAGCTACTGCCGCAGCTCGAGGCCAAATTTTAGAATCTAAAAAAAACACACATTTTTTAATCTACATTATATCTTTGTGAAATAAACACTATTGCTTCAGCGATAATTTAAAATTTTGCCATCATTATAACTTAACATAAATATATCCAGGTGGAATCTATGGTTGAACTTTCGCTTGATAACCAATGAATATACCGGGGAGTTTGACAATAAGATATATTTTATAAAATCTTAATGATTAATATTTTTTCTTCTCTTACCTAAATTATTTTCATCAATAAGTTCAGTCCACACACATGCCTCTCCACCTGATGAATAAAATTATTAAAATTATGTGATTAATATTATTTTAGAGGTGCTTTTGCCATTGTTTCTTCAACTTGTGAATAACTTGCATGACTGAGATCTATTTGTTCATAATGAATTTTGGATGCGAATGTATTATTTCAAGAAAATGTAACATTTTTTTGCTGTTATTACCTAAAACATTAGAATGTTCTGGCAATCTATTATCGTAAGCAATTTTCCATGTATAATATTTTGTGGAACCTTAGCAGAAAAGATAAGAAAAATATTATTTGTGTAATGATATATCACTTTAATATTGTCACTTTAAATGTATCGTACCCCAAGTTCCATGATCGAAATACCATGCGTTTTTAGTCGACATGATTAGTTCGTACCCAAGATTTAATAATTTCTTTGGCTGTTCATCTGAAGACTCAAGCCACGTTTGGATTATGTACCTTTTCGAAATAAAAAATTGCTTGTTTGAAACAAACAAACATACAAATAAACTTGAAAAATTATTTTTGATTTACCTATTTTTTTGTAAATAATTTTCAATATATTCTGGATCGGTAAGGTGACTAGAAAATACAATTACTTTTTGTGGTATAATCGGTTTAACATTTCGACTTATATCATGCTGTCCTCTTTCTTCATCCCACACGCGAAGAGCTGCTTGCTGTTGAAATAATAATCAATTTTAAGAATTTTATTGAATTTGTCTTAGTAATTTTTTTTGGTTGCAAGCATTTCAGTGTATGGAAGAATAAATTTGGAATATTCACATGAAATTCAGCCCATAATTGTAAGAAATCTTTGGTTTCCCTCCCCAAACCATGTTCATGCATGTAATTGACAATTTCTTGTGAAGAATTCCAGCATCCAAAATGAACCTATGAACCCAAAGTCAATTTTTCCAAAGGGAAAATGTGAAAATAAAATGTTAAATTAAGGCCAAGTGAAGCTGTGCATTATTTAAAAGGATTTACCTCGTCTCCTCCCATATGAAGAATTTCATCTTTTGGAATCAAGGTTTGCAGATGCCGATAGATATCACGAAGAACACTGAAAATAAATGTGTTTGTGGGATTCAATTGTCCACATGGTGGTTGAATGCAAAAGTTTCTCCAAGGTTGCTGATTGACGCAAACAGCTAAATTACCCAACCCATATTTATTGCCCCAATTCCACCCATTTCCCGCATGTGCTGGTGAATCAATTTCAATAATAATACGTATCCCTCGTAGCTTGGCATATTGAATAATATTCCTCATAACATCGGGAGAATAGATTTGCTCCGGTCCGTATGCTCCATAAGCGGTGAATTGTTTTATTGACGGAATTTCTAATGGAAAACTATGCGAATCAGTTATGTGCCAATGAAAAACATTGAATTTTGAAGCTGCCATGCCATCCAAAGTACGTTTGATATCCCTAATATGATCAAATTCACACATATAAATGATTGTATACTGCATGGCATACAAAATTACGATAGCTAAATCGATGCCCTTGCAAGATAATATTTCGATAAAGTACCTTTCAGGTATGAAGTTTCGTGATGTATCTAGTAAAAGTCCCCGATGTCTATAGAATGGTCGATCTTCTATATGTGCCGACTTTACCAATAATAAACCACCACCACAAATGTCTGCTGTCATAAGTTGACCAAAAGTTTCTAATCCGTGTCGAACACCATAAACTGTAAAACCACTTATAAGTACACTTACTTGATCACCTGTTATAATATACAATGTACAATATATTGATTGAATATAAATATGTAAATACACAATATTTAATGTACTGTTTACCAGACGTAATAACATCAAGTCGATAACTTTCATCAGTGTTCCATAGAATTTCAGTTTCATTGGAATGTATTAATAACCTCACTGAAACGAGTTTTTCTGATTTTGCTACATTGCATCCATCACCACATTCTTTGAAGATTTTTGCAATGAAAATGTTGCTAATATCATGCAAATAAGTTGTCGAATCGACTGATATTTCGGAAATATTAAATCTGGATAAAAAAGTTACAATTTAAATTATCGAGCGAAGATGATTTCTTCAGTTTTATTACTTCAAATCTTTTGGATGAAAAGAAAATAAAGTTGGTCCAAGCAATACTGATTTCGTTGGTTGTGGCCAAATGGCTCCAAATTGTCCACAAACTAATCGGCACGCACTTTGAAAATTATAGGTATGAATATTGTGTGGATCTTTGTGCAATTCAACACATTTGTCTTCGTTATTGCATATCCAATTTTCCGCACACCTGATTTTTTTTTTAAAAAAAATTAACTATTCAGATATTGATGTTTTCTAATTGCATTTAAATTGTATTTACTCAGTACGTGCCGTAGATAAGGCTTCTCCCACACATATTATTAGAATGATGACTCGTAGAAACATTGTCAGCTTGAACTCTTGAATTGAACTCAGTTGAATTATATGTAATTTTTATAATCTAATCAGTAATTATAAGCACTGTTTGGCTTATCTTGGCCTAATTTTTACGTATGGCTACTTACTTAAAAAACACCAATAAATTTTAATCATTTACAATTATCCATGAAATCGTTACTTTTCATATGAAATATCCTACTTTAATGTTCCAACTCCATATTGTCCAACCAAAACAAGCCGAAAAATCTTTTTGCGAATTTGATTTAAATTCAATTTCTGCTCTATAATGCTTAATGTAAGAAATTGATAATAATATGCTCTTAATTGCCAATAATATGTGTAATTCTCTTATGAACGAGTGGCGTACTATCTTTATTTTGAAAACGGAAATATATGATTTTATATATCAAACATATTCACTATCACAATGTATATAATTCAAAAGATAATTTGTTTCTTTTAACTACACTATTGGTTTGTTCGTTTTTTTTTCTTTTTTTTTTTCTTTTTTTTGTATAAAACATATTATATTGAAGGTGGTTTTGATACAATATGTTCGAAACAATTAAGTGGATTTTCTTCACGAGTTGTTCTCACTTACCGCATTTGAATATAATACTCTTACTATTTGCTTGTTCACTTTCTTTAAATAGAAACGACCTATTATAATTGATTCAAAATGTTCATTCAGCAAAACTATAAATATGCTTGTGCAATGTGCAAATTCTATATAATTCAGTAAACAAAATGTCTCACTTTGAAATTATTTATGATTAAATAATAAAAATCAATGAGTTTTTATTATTAAAATAATTTTCAGAAAATTTGCTTAAAATATGATGCAACATCATCAAATTCATCAAGTTAAGGCTACACAATATGATTTTTGCACGCAATGAACAACGAACAACAATAATTTGCTTGAAACATATTACAGTCTGTTCACTCCAACGAAACGGTCAAGACTAGTAATTTAAAGCAATGTTCAAATGAAAAAAAGCGTTGATTTTTATTTAATAAAACATTTATTCGGTAGGGATTTCGATGTAGTAATTTGTTGTTTGTATTTTTTTCAGACCAGATAGGCGAACAGTGTGGAAAAAGACATTAGCGAATGTGGTGAAGAGTAACGCAAGAAAAAAGCAAACGAATGGCTTTCAAAGAAATGAACATAAATAAAATTAATAAAGTAACCGGCTTTTTGTTATCAAAGCAATCGCTTGAAATGTGACACAGTCAATCAGTGACAAACAAATCAATTATAGGTCAAATAGAAATTTGCGCGACTTAAACTGAATAATATTTGAAAGAAAAAAAAAACATGTGCCAATCAATTCATCAAAAGCATATTTATTTCATTTTAGCAACTATAATAATCATTGATATATATTTGTATATTGATGCGTATTACGTTAAGTTTACTTTTGAGATTTTTCCAAGAATAAAAAAAACCTTAATGAAAACAAAGAATTTCTAATTTTAATTAAATAGTAGCATGTTTGAATTTATTCAATTCAAAGTGAAAAGTTGTTATCTATTCTCAACAAAAAATATCTCACAATTTTAAAAGTTATTCGTGGCACATTTTTCACCTTTTCTGCTACTGTTACTATTATTGTTGTTTGAAAAGTCATTGCAGCTGTTTGATGTTAGGTCAATTTCTTCCGAACCAGATGAATCTTGGCTCAATTCTCCATTTGCAATATTTTTGAAATCATCGGCTCTTCTTATATCTGAATAAGAATTTGCTTTACCACTAGCATCTGAATGTAGCACATTTGCCAGTAATGAATTGCAAGTACGATCATCACGATTCGAACCATTTTTATCAAATATCATCGTCGTGTCAATACCATGCGTACCATGTGCTCCGTAATATTTTCTCTTATGCAACACATTCTGGAATGCTGGATGCATTAATGTGAAACCCTCGTTTTTATTTTGACACTGAACAAAATCTTCAGATGTGTCTTTTAACATTTTCATATCACTCGTCTTTGCCACTGGCGAGTTTGATAAGCTTGGAGCTACTAATTGTAATGGAGATGTTGGTGTTGGTGTTGTATCAGATTTTGGTGATTGTCGTTGATGTTCACTTGATATCATTGAAGAGGAATTTGTCAAACCTAAACATCGTAGTCGCCATGCATCCTGTAATTATTATTCCATTATATTTGAGAATTTTTCGTAATTATTAATAACAAATGAAAATTTTTTTTAACGCTTTAAAACACATTAAGTTTTTTATTATATTAATTCGCCAAACGCTACCTGCAAGAGTGTTAACCTTGCCTGCTTCCGCCACTTGGCTCTCCGGTTCTGAAACCAAACCTATTTTTCAATCAAGAGTATAAAACATATATTTATAAAACAATAAAATAAATAATAAAATAACATATATGTGGAAATGGATGTATGAGAATCATTTCATTTTCATTTAATTTATGCAAAAAAAATTTAAAAAACATGATTTTTATCATAATAATATTGCAAACCGTATGTAGTTGAATGATCAGTAATTGATACTTATACACAATTTTTATTTATGGCTATTTTCACTCGAGCAAGTTCAACTTCTTTTGAATTGTCTGTATATCGTGTAAATAAAATGCTGCTAATTCAAAACAATTCGTTTTAGTGTGAAAAAATAATAGTTTTTCTTCCATTACTTATTAGAATTAATTATAAAATTAAACTTTACTAAAGTAGTAATAATCATACAAAAGCAATTTCGAATAATTTTCTTTGAAATCAAAAACGGAATGTATTTTAAGCATTTTTCAATATATCACTTATTTGGAAAGTATTTTAATACTTTTCTTGACATTTCGAACTTACCTGAACTCTAGCTTCGCTCAGTGCAATACGAAGTGCCACTTCTTCTGTAATAGGTGAATATATAAATATGTAAATAAAAAAGACAAATAGTAATAATTGAAGTATGAAAACATGTTTACAGATAAAAAATAAACCAAAAAAGGTTCTGAAAATAATCTTTTCAAGTAGTATTAGATCGAAATAAATAAAATCGAATTTCGTGAAAAGTGTGTTTGGTGTATTGTGTTAAACTACGAACTTATATATTTTCACACAAATCTTAGATTATTTGAAGAAAAAAAAATAAATTCGTTAAATTTTAAAAAATGTTGTAAACCTCTCAGAAAAACGTCTGGATAGTGAGTTTTTTGGAATAAAGTTTCCAGCTCTTGTAATTGTTGAGGTGTAAATGTTGTTCGATTGCGACGTTGACGTCTTCTACCCAACATATATTCAGTTAAAAGCAAATCCCCTGGCAACGGAGACAAAAAAGAACCGGACATACTTGAATTCTCAAATATTTTGTTTGAATACTTCCAATTTAGTGTTTTCACTTATTTTTATATTGAATTAGAAATTTACAAAAACACCGTAAATAATTAACTTCTATTCCAGAACAGGATATAATTTTTTCATGATAACTAGTATACAAAAATGAAACTCTGCACAAAAATGTTTGATTTCACAATTGATAATAACATAAAAATTGTATGTAGTTACATGTTTATTACATGTCCTTATCATTTGCAAGATGATGAGCTTATGCAGTACGAATTTTAGAGAGAATTACTATGTGGTATCTCGCGAATTCATTTTCATTTTTAATTCTCCATTTGAATGAAATGGAAAATCGGTATAAATAAAAAGAGAAAGAATATCCAACAAACAATGAATACAGTACAAAACAGATATCATTAACATTAAATACCAATACGAGCACAAAGTATGAAAAAAATCAGAATATCTCGCGCATTTATAAACCGTTTTGTGTTCATTCGTTGAAAATCCCCACTCGAAAAACTGAACTTTCTTGTTGTATTTATGTTATTTGTTAATATACAAATTATAACTCCATTCTTACAAACGAATACGATGATAAGTGTGAAAATTGTGCATTCAGCACGTGAAAATGGGAGGAAAATATTTACCATTTTATGAACAGTCGTATTCCTGTATTTCCGTAAATTGCATATGCCAGAAAAAGATGTGCACATTATTATGTTGTATCAGTGCTAGAAAGTAATAACAGCCTTAATTGGTGAAAATCTATTGTCAATAAACAGTGTACAGTACAGCCTATTTAACTGAAATGTGATCGTTTACAAATCCAGGTATGGGTCTGTGAACGCCAATCATATTAAATTTTATGCATAGAAATTAATAAATCTGTTATAAATGTGTGCGTTTGTTTTTTCCATATTACGATTATTAAGTTTTTTACGAGACTGCGCACTAATTGGAAGGGCGGTACGTTTATCGTAGTGTCATTGGCATTACTATATCAGATTATTTTGTTTGTTGATTATTTGTTTTGTTTGTGCATTATTAAACTATTGGCATGACCAGAGCAAATACAGATGTTCACACCTGATTGGATGGCCAATATCAAAATAAAACCGGAAACTGAATCATGAAAATGTGAAAAATGAAACATATGAATGATTATGTCCAATTTATCTGTTTATTTAAATAGATAATAACTGAAGATTGTGTATTTTAAGCATATTAAAGATATTTATGTATTCTCAGTTGTATATATAATATGGTAGATACACTATTTGAATACTCGTAACTATATATGAACCAAGAATTGCGAGACCATTTGCATTGCTCGTTTATATTGTGACACATCTGCAGATGGCACCAAATCTAATGAATTTTTTTTTGGTACATTTGTATTCTTTTTATTTAGATACCTTACTGATTGAAACGATAACATTTTGAAAGGAGAAAGTATGAATTATGTTCTGATTTGCGATTTCAATGTTTATATAATAAAAAAAAATCTCAATAATATATACGAACTTACATATAAACATATATATATATTCTAATGGAGTCTGAAAAGTATTTCAGTTTCATTGTCGCGTTGTGTGCTTCATTGTATCATTGTTCTCGGCGTCGTTGGTTGAATCCATTGTTAAAAAGTAAAATTAATCAAAAAATGGAACGGAGGTGGAGCCTGTATAACCAGCATCAGAGAAAATTAATTTCATCCTTTTGTTTAGTTTATATTTCCCTCTTTTTCTCAATATTCACGTTTTCTTTCCATCTGCCGCAACAGTTTTTCACTATTCGGTGTACAGCCCCTAAATAGATTTCAGTAAATTCATAAAAATAAACACAAATATACCGAATGTACCAAACATGAAACAATGCACAGATAACAATAGATGATGGAAAAAGATGTTTATGCTTTTTTTACATTTCGCGCTCCTATTCACTTTTTGCACTTTTTAATTTCAGAATATTACGTTGGAATTATATTCTATTTTGCTTTGTCTATGGTTTTGTGTTGTTTTTTTTTTCTTCTCATCTGTTCATATCATTCACATAAATAAAACTTATAGGCGTAAATATACTAATTTGTAGAATGTTGAATGAATGATTTCATAATAAAAAAAATTCAATGTTTTTCACCATATTTTTGCCATCCATTGTTCTACGAAACAGTAATTAATGAAATGGATTTGGAATACAATATTATCGTAAAGCCTGATGTTTTATTGAAAATTTGCAGGCTTTGAATTGGGTAATGATTATCGTTGACGACAAAAATCAATTTATTCGAAAATAGTATATTTTGATTTATAAATAATATACACATATTATAGAGTTATTCAGTTCATTGTTCAGAATATGTGAAAAATAATCAATAAAAATCAAGAATATCTCTGCATACATCATTCTGTACATCTAATTCGAAATAGGTTTAAAATGATATGAGGCAAAAATTGATTTTGAATGGAAATCAAACACAAAAGCCAAATAATTTGATGAATTAAATTGCAGTATGAAGCGACACGCTATTACATCCATTTTTTACTTCTGTTCAGAGCTACAGTATGTATAGTATTATGAATGAAGTAGTATATGAATTCGGGGTTGGAGAGCATACTGCATGTATTCAATCTTGATTCGAATTGTCTAGAGTTTGTTAATAGCACACAAACAATACGGATAGAATAAAAGACTAAAAGCAATTCAATGCACATTCAGTTATAGAATAAAATTCGAAAAATACTTGTATTGTAGCAAATGTTTTTACAAGATTAAATTAATTTTGACTTGTATGAATAAAAGGATATTTTTATTTATCAATTAATATTATAACATTACACAAAAGTTTAATGCATTTGAAAAGCACATAACGATAAGATACCAGGCGGTTCAAAAATTATTGAAAACTAATTTCCTTAGGACATTTCTATTTTATTCTTCAAAAGTTCTCCTTTTGGGTCCAATTCATGTTTTTTCGCTTTTGCAATGTTCAATGTGTGAGATGGGGCATTGTCGTCATCAAAATTTTTTTTTTTTCTCCAAATAGCGTGGTTTCGGCTTGATTTCAACATTCAATGATCCAATATAATCGTGTTATCGTTTTGCCCCTTGTCAAGGTAATCGATGAAGATTATACTAAGTGCATTGTGCATCCCAAAAAACACTGGCCGATTGTTGCGTCTTTTCACTTTGCTGTACACGCTCTGGTGCCCTTCCTGCCGGCAGACACCACTTTTTCGATGCTTCATGAGATTCCGGCGTATAGTGGTGAATCTATGTTTCATCCATTGTCACATATCGACGCAAATACTAAGATGGAATCATTTGAAATATGTTCAAATTGTTCATTGAAGTTCTTACACAAATACGCTTTTCATCAATTGAGAGCACACGCGACACACAGAGCTTTCTTGACTCAAATTTTCCATGCAAAATATTAAACACACACTCATTTGAGATGTATGTACCCTTAGTTATCTCTCGCACTTCCAATTTCGGGTCGTCCAATATCATATCGTGGATTTTTTTAATCATTTCTGACATTGCCACCTTAATTGGCCGACCTGGACTTGTTATGGTTTTTGTGGTCGCACTTGAATTCAGTAAACCACTTATGAATCAACACAATCGACGGAGAAGAGTCCAAATAATACTTATCAAGATGAATTTTGTTTTCACTAATCTCACATCACTCAAAAAGTCCCGGGACTGACACATAGTTTGAGCCACTAATAAAAAATCAGTGATGGTGTTCGATAGGGACATCTTTCAGAAGAAAAGTGAAAAAATATTTTACTGTAATTTAGTTGCGTTTTTCCACAAAAAAACTATCGGAGAATCAAAATTATATAAAATTGTATTACTTAAACCTTCTAGCACAAATTACAAACATTTTTTGGTTATAATTTTGATTTAATATACCCGAACAGACCAAATATATAAGATATGTATTTTCTTTTTTAAAAATCGGGTTTCGCTGAATTTTGTTAAATAAATTAATGAAATCGCTTCATATTGATCCAAAACGCTATTGAGAAAAGTAGAGGAGACATAATACAACATTTTAGGGCTTTAAAACAATATATTGCATCTCATTTTGAACATAAAAATCCCATTCCTGTTACGATTGCCGCGTTTTCTTGAATTGTTCAGAATTGGATTCATTTAACAACTTTGAAGCGTTATAGAAACATTTTTTAACCATAATCTAAACAATTTTTTGTATTAATATATAGAAATGGTCCCTTCAAAGTCTAATCTAGCTGAACCTATCGCAGAATTGCTGCTAAACCTATTAAGATCGGAAATCATTTCATAGGGCCCTTTTTCAATGCCTAGGCTCAATTTTATTGCAAATTGACATTGTGGGCTAATTTTTTTTGTTAGATTAGTTAGAATGATAGTTCAAGAGTAATATACCAAATTTTCTGCTGGATCCATTGTGGAATATGGATTATTATATTAACATCACATTCACTTCAAATCTGCGAAATTCGGTGTCTTCAAAATGTTTAAAAATTATAAGAAAATTACAATGGGATAGTGTGCCTTACAATGAAAATCAAGAGCACAAACAATAGCGCCATCTGTTGGTATTACGTATATTTTGTTGAAATTTCCGATACGTTCCTATTCTCTCCACAAGCAGATGACATACGTATTTACAAAATGGCTGACTATTCGTGTTTACAGTGCGATTCATTGTCATTGTCATTCATTAAATTATAATTTGAACATTTTAATCAACTCATTATTAGTAAAATTCATATTTTTTTTTTTATCTCGGATTTCTTATCTTGTCGAAGTAAATTGTGTTGATTGTAATAAATTGTGTTGATTTTATCAATATATTTTGTAGGCAAAACTGGCGTTTTGTGTTTCATTGTTATTGCGACGAAATTTATCGAAAATTGGTTTAAAATCATTTTCAACATCACAAATCAAAATGGTTAAGAAATTCAATTTGGATACATTGAGAATCACAATCGGCCTGAAAGCCTTTTGTCACACTTGAAACCTAATCACATCACGAGAGAGAGCAAAAAAAAAAATCAATATCGCTATAATTTTTACATAATGTCATCTCAATGCATGAATGTTAGGTTATGATTCGTTTTAATAAATACGTGATTTTTTGTAATTTAAAACACTTTTAAACAAATGACAATGATTGAATTGGAATTTTTTTTAAAGTTTTCATGCAACACACGTGACATTTTATGCAATTCAATTGGTTTTCTATTTTTTTGGAAAATTGTCACACATTTTTTGCAATCTATGTCATTTAGTGTTAATATAAAAAAAAACACTTTTGTTTTCACCGTTTTCATTATTTTGTTTATAGTTGTTGAATAATATAATATTTGGTACACGATGTACACCGACCACAAACAATCGCTGTCATAATCAATACGTAATTACGTATTTCAATATGTCTCGTCTCCACGAGTATGGAAAAAACGTGGAGATGTGTGCAAACAAATATTTTATTATTTTTGTGGTTTTAATATATGGATAAATTTGTTTTTTTATTTTTTTTAATTTATTCAAGTAAATAAATTTCAATTATTATCGAATAAAATTTCTTTTTCACTAAAGCTCAAACATTTTATGATGAATGCATTAAATTACATGAAATGAAAATTTTCTGCACAAAATCTAGTATCTCGGTTAAATTTTAGGTGGCGCTTATAGAATTTTTACGGAAAAATTTTTGACATTTTCCATTCCAACGCTATCCCATTGGAAAATTACGTAGATCTGATATCACATCACCCCCACTTTTCACATGTGTATTAGCACTAAGCTATCCCACACAATTGAAAAACTTGATGAAAACTTTATTACACAAACATGGCTAAAAATGGGGAAAATATCCATATTTTGAGGTGTTTTGGGCCAAGATATAATATTTTTATAATCAGAATACAGATTTGGCTCAAATTTTTCCTGGAGTCATCTGAAAGATTTCCCTATCGAACACCATCAAGGATTTTTTATTAGTGGCGCAAAATATACGTCAGTCCCGGGACTTATTGAGTGATGTGTTACATACATATAATCTATTTTTATTCAGTTTCAGTATCAAATGTTAGTGAATCTAATTTATATTGGTTTAGATGACACTTAGTGGGGAGACTTATATACAAATGTATAAGGTTATATAAACTGCTTACCAGGGTAGGGTATGAAGGATTGCTCTTGCCAGTCTTATTTTTCACAAAATTTTTGAACCGCTTGGTACATTATTTTTTCTTCTCATGAAATATGGTTTGAAATGAAAAAGAATATCAATACTTCTCAAATTACTTGAATCAAAATTAATTTACGCACAAATTTAAAATAAATCAGTGCAATTGAAATGGAACAAATATTTATTGATTGTAACAAAGAAATTTGCGTTCATTCTAAATCTGAGTGAGGTAACTTATAAAACTGTGGTTAAATTTGTTTCAATGCGATAACACCGCATCTTACAAAAATTTTACCGCATTCAAACAAACTTAACCGCAATTTTATAAGTTACCGCAGATTTAGATTGAACGCGAATTTCTTTGTGTGTGTTACAATGATAAATCATATTTTTATGTTAATTTCTTAATAATTATAGTTAGGTAAAAAATATTTTACAATTTCACTTGACTTAGATAATATTGAAATTTCAAGAAAATAGCAATATTTGTTCAAATTTCAATTTGACTTCAAATTTGATTTCGTTATAATACATGCTTTGCCGAAGACATCAGTTGATATATCAATTGATCATATATGTATATGATTCAATGCATTTAACCCGTGCCGCAGGTAAGCACATCATAATCGATTGTTGTACCATGGCATAAATCGTGCGGCATTACGTTGCAAGCGAACTCTATCATATATACACTGAATTGCACAAATACCATTACGGAATGCAAACGACAAATCGTATCTTTTTGCCATTTCCGTTGGTATAGTCGGTGACATTTATGAATCGTTAACGATTTTGTTTTATCAAGTAGTTGATGTGTGTAACATTGAGTTAAATGAATTGCGGCACCATTTGGGCTATATTTATCTCCATAAGTTTTACCATTACGATTCAATGCTTGTGCACCTTCAAATGATTCCACAAAATCCCAGCACCCCATATGTAATCGATTCATTTGTTAAGAAACAGACATGAAATTAAATGACATAAATCCAGTAGTTTATATTGAGATTTGGAAAAATGTGCCTATGCTGCCAATTTCTACATATCCAAACTAATCAAACTGATTTCACTCAGTTCCAACGACGATATATTATGGAACAAATCAACGATTCAGCACAAGTTCATGCATTTTTAACACGTTTACAATGTTCTCCAACGTCAGAAGGATTAGCTGCAGCAATTTTGAAGCATTTATTTGACGCAATCCATTGGAATAAAAAGCAGTGGAAATTGTTGGAATGGAAATGATCATAGATCCCGCATCCACGTTAAAAAATAATTCTTTGCGAAATGTTTGTGAATTTTCGCTTATATTCTATTCTATGTCTAATCGAAAGAAGTGAAACAGAATCAAACAGATGAATTGTTTATCCATCGGTAAAGTTCAATCGGTATAACGATATTGTGAGAAGTTCTTAAAATCTCTAATTAATACTGTTGCTTCTAGAGAACCTCGCTCAGTTTTTTTAAATCCAACGGCTAATACGCAATCATCTTGCCCAATTTCAACAATTTGTTATTCAAAACTAAAGCATTTGCACCTGTTGAATATTCACTCAAAATTGCTTTGCCTATTATTTCCAATTCATTCAACATTCATTGTTTTGAAAATTAAACTCCCAATTTGCTATGTAAAAATGATTTAATCGAGTGTTTTGCAATTAAATATTTTAAT
The DNA here is from genome assembly GCA_029041755.1 of Resseliella maxima. Classification (NCBI taxonomy): domain Eukaryota; kingdom Metazoa; phylum Arthropoda; class Insecta; order Diptera; family Cecidomyiidae; genus Resseliella; species Resseliella maxima. The sequence continues at coordinate 595,756 of JAQOWM010000799.1, forward strand.
AAGAAACCGTAAACATATCCAACTACTGCTTACCTAATATCAGTGTACGCAACATTTACACCACTAAAGGCTTTTTGTGTTACTTTTTTAAACATTTCAGCATCAAAATCCTCAAGGTGGTCAAGGTTTTCAAACTTGAATGAAAAAAAATAAATTATATATACATAGATATATATGAGTAGTTCAGAGGAAAAATGTCATACAGAAAAATTCCGTGGAAAAATAACAAACGAGTACGAATATACGAAAAATACAATAACAACTATGTTGAATATTACGAATTCTTTCGTCGATTATACGAATATTCGGACTCGTTTGTCATTTTTCCACGGAACTTTTCTGTGTGACATTTTTCGTCTGAACTACTCATATGATATTGCTACCTCTAAAAGGTTCAAAAAGTCGATCAATTGTTTAATAATTAATTTCAACTTACTTTGTCTACACAGACACCAATCACATATACTTTAGACTCGGATTCATTTTTAGAATTTTCTATCTTATGTTGATAATTTTCAATTGTATTTCTGAGTATACGAACAATCCATAAGAGGCCAAGTAAACTTCTTATACAATTTGTTGTTAGGTGAAATTGGAACAGAAGGACATCCATGACTGCACATCCATGACTGCATCATACGATTGATTCAATAAATCGTCCATACCATCATCAAAAGTGTCAATTTTTTTCTCATATTTTTCTATTTCACTTGCACAATTATCATATGCTTGAATTAAAGCAATATCAACACTATCTGGCATAGATTCATTATTATCATCGAATAATGTCCGAATCGTGCCAAGGAAAAATTTTTTTTGCGTTATTTTTAACAAATCTCAAATAATTTGCACAAAAAATCAATTGGTGTTGAGTCTAAGGACGTCTGAAAGGAACTGAAAGTTGAATGGAATTTTTCATTCCATGAGTCAAGTCGTAAATCGTTTTATTATTTTACCACTCTCAGACTATCTTATTAGTCAAATATTTTAGACAATTTGACATGGTTCATATTGTCTGATTGATTCGAGTCACTATTCACAGACTATTTGTCTGGTCATTTAGTCTGATGCAAGTATGTACATTCAGTCTGGACGTATTGTCTCGAAATGTGGTCATATGGTCTGGCTAGTCAGACATATTGACCTCAGACGATTTGACCCCAGACATGATGACCAAAAATTGGATGATGCCCAAAAATTGTTTTGTTTGAAACGTTTTATTCAACTCGCAGGGAAATCTCTTTTCTTATCTTTCAGTTTGAGACTATTTTAGTTATAGAGTTAGTTTTCTGGTCTAAGGTTAAGAAAATCCGTAATGGTGTTAAAAAACAAGCACCGGGTACTGTATTAGATAAGGCTGGAGAGTTAGTGATGGGTAGGAAGAATGTATTGAAACGTTGGAGAGAATATTTCGAGGAACTTTTGAATGTTGAAAACGGAGTGGATCAGAATGTTAGCGCGAATAAAAGTGTGAGTGAGATCGAAGTGGAGGAAATAAGTATAGGTGAGATAGAGCTGGCGGTTAGGAAATTAAGTTGGGGTAAAGCAGCAGGAGTGGATGAGATTAGAAATGAATATTTAATTTGTAGTGGTTCAGTAGGGATTCGATGGTTACATCGGCTGTTCAATCTAGCGTGGAATTCATCAGTTGTTCCGAAGGAATGGGGTGGTGCTGTTATCTCACCACTCCATAAGAAGGGTAGCAACAGAGATTGTAACAACTATCGTGGAATTTCTCTATTGAGTCTTGTCGGAAAAGTTTACAGTGCAATTTTAGAAAAACGTACCAGAGCTATTGTCGAATCGCTCTTGGATGAAAACCAATCGGGCTTCAGAGCGATGCACGGATGTCAAGATCAAATTTTTTTGCATGAGACAAATAATAGAGAAGTTCCATGAAAGAAACAAGGATATGTATGTATGTTTTGTCGATTTACAAAAAGCGTATGATTGTATACTGAGAGCTAATTTGTGGTCAGTTTTGAGTGAATACGGAGTGAATGGTTTTCTTCTGGGGGCAATTAAGAGTTTATATAAATGCTGTGAAGCCGCTGTGAGAGTAGATGGTGAATTGAGTGATTGGTTTGAAGTGCGAAATGGTCTCCGACAGGGCTGTACTATTTCACCGCTTTTATTTATAATTTATATGGATAAATTGATTAAATCAGCTAATCTGAGGGGTAACGTAGTTTTGGGGGGAAATTGTATCTCTGCCCTCGCATATGCAGATCATCTAGTATTGTTTGGCGGCTCAGAACAGGAGCTACAAAACAGTATTAGCGATTTAGAAGCGGCCTGTACGAACTTTGGAATGACCATTAGCAGTTCAAAAACACAAGTTATACATATTGGGAAACATCGGAAGCAAGTGAATTGTCTGTTGAATGGGAGTGTACTTGAGCAGGTGTCTCAATTCAAGTATTTAGGCTGCATCTTCTCTGAAGGCGGCAAGTTGGATAAGGAATTTGAACATCGCAGAGTGAATGGTAATAAAGTTGTTGCTCAACTAAGGTCACATGTTTTTAATAAGCGAGAGTTGAGTAAAGAAACGAAGTTGATGATTCATGGGTCAATCTTCAGACCAACTATCACGTATGGTGGCAAGAGCTGGGTCGACTCAAACAATTTAATTCATGGTTTGGAAGTGGTTGATATGAAAGTTTTGCGTATGATTTCGGGAGTGACGCGTAGGGACCAATGGGAGAATAGAATTAGAAATGAGAAAGTGCGTGAGGATTTAAATGTGGATTCGGTTGATGAGGTAGCAAGGAAGTCGAGATTAAGATGGTTTGGGCATGTACATCGTTTGCCAAAGTTAATTTTGAATGCTGAAGTGAATGCACCGAGAGGTAGAGGTAGACCGCGGAGGCGATATTTGGATTCGGTTAAGAACGATTTGAGCGAAAGGGGGTATGATTGGAATGGGGAAACTCAAGACCTGGCTCTCGATAGGGTTTGCTAGAGAAGAATTGTTAAGGGGCTGCCATTACAAAATAGACCAGACGCTGAAGGGCAATAATGGTCTTTAAATGATTGTTGTTGTTGTTGTTCATTTTCAATTATATAATTGTAATTGCAAACAATTGTTGGATGAAATTTTTTTTCTAACACAATGGAAGAATTTTTTATATTAGATGGTAGTTGGTTATATACAGTAGGAATAAGTCTTGATATAATTTTCATGCCAATGTTAGTGTGATAGTTTTGTTGAGTTAAATTGTTAGCATTGCGAGTTCTGTATCTGTAGGGCTCTAGGGGGAAATGACTCTTGCAAATCTTTGCAAAATTGTAGAGAAATCGAAACATTTTCACGAATATTACGAGTCTTACAAATCTTCATTTACATGTGAAGTTGACAAAGAGATTTGCAAATAAATTGGGATTCGCTGCGAGTCCTTTCCCCCTAGGTAGGGCTGAGAGCTAGGCTGAGAGTTGAAACGGTTTATACAAAAGCTCAGAATAAAAACGGTTAAAAAATATATTTATAGTAAAATTGCTAGTTGGGGCCAATTTGGATTTCACCCCAAACAAGATAAAATTAAATATTCTTGAAATCTTTGAATACATTTAGTTTTCTTTAGATTAAGAGTCTTTGTTAGCTTGAAACCGGTGAGAGAGACAGTAATCAGATCTTCATTCATTTGCTGATTAACTTCATTTATATTTATTCCTTCATATAGAATTGCTGCGTCATCTGCAAACATTGTTATTTTTTCATGGATTTTTACCTTGAAAATGTCGTTTACGTATAAAAAAAACAGTGTACCTTGAGCAGTACCAAAATTTATATTAATATTTGTATCACCGATGAAAATCAATTTATTAAATTTGGTTAGAATATTTGATAAGACCGATATATAAACGTCGAATGAAATTATGTTACATTACTATAACTTCAATACAATTGATCAATTTGAATTTCCCACACTTTTTCTGAGTTTATAGCAAACACTAATACATACTTAATTTAGTCATTTGACATGAGCGTTCCATGTTTTGTTCAGTGAACATGAACATTGACACTGTTTATGTCATTGGGTTTAAAATATAGTGATAAAAGCCGATGAAGAAAATGTTCAAAGTCCTATTTTGTTTAATTGTGCTAAAAAGTACAAGTTTAAGTTGTAGTTTGGTTCCAGATGAAGCCAATAAACCGCTTCCTGTTGTAATGTGGCATGGCATGGGTATAAATATGGGTTTTTACGTTTATTAAAAATTGAATTAACACTAATAATGATTTCGCAG